>JAGDQO010002140.1:0-468599 GCA_018342035.1 Solanum appendiculatum | reverse complement strand
ACCCGCCTAAAAAAAATAGCTCACTGGAAATTGCAAAATCTGCACAGAGAGGTTTTACGAAAATGGTCATAACTCCCTCATCCTAACTCGGACTAAGGTGAAACCAAGTGCGTTGGAAAGCTAACTCAAAGAGCTTTAATTTGATAGGTTGCAGCCCTTCCATTTCCTTGTGTGCTAAGAGATATGCCCCTTTAAAGTTGACCCTCCAAATCACAATTTTTGCGATTTTCGAATTTTGATACGGTTGCTCTAAAATTCGGGTTAGACCCATTTCCCACTCAATTTGACCCCAAAAATAAGAATATGAAGTCGAATTTCCGAAATCATGCACGGATTTTGAGATATATGGAAATTACAATTATAGGTGTTTCCGAAGCACATTTTCGGGCATTTTTGGGGTCGTTTCAAATATCTCCCCCTTGGGAACATTCGTCCCCGAATGTTAAGGATGCAACAAAACATGGCAATTTCAGCCCACATTAAGGATAACAATGCACTTTACACCTTATTTTCAAAACCATCAACATAGTTGTAAAACCACAATGAACTTGTCAACTTAAACATGAATGTATTCAATGACATGGGGGCTGAACTTAAGACCTGAGATTTTATAAAGGGCTTAGATCAATACCTTAGGCTCGAGTGGAGTGGAAAAGATAAGGATATCGCCTTTGCATGTCCGCTTCGGCCTCCCAAGTAGCACTTTCAACCTGTTGATTTCTCCAAAGGACTTAATGGAAGCCACATCTTTGTTTCTCAACCTCTTCACTTGTCTATCTAAAATCTGGACCGGAACCTCTTCATAGGTCAAATTATCTTCAACAAAACCCACAACATCAAGAGACACAATGGCATTCGGATCACCCACACACTTCCTCAACATAGACACATGAAATACCGGATGAACCAAATCCATCTCGCTAGGCAATTCCAACTCATAAGCTACCTTGCCAATTCTCCTCATCACCTTATAAGGACCCACGTATCTTGAGCTCAACTTGCCCTTCATACCAAAACGAACCACACCCTTCATGGGTGGTCACCTTAAATTAAACCCAATCACCAACCTCCGGAATTCAAGAGCCCTTCTCTTTCTCGCATCGGCATTAGGACTTATTGCGACGTTGGCCCATCTTCAACCTTTCTCAATCATCCTCACCTTCTCAGAGCCTCCATAACTAGGTCTGTTTCCTAACAAGGGCCACCTCACCACTCTCCAACCACCCAACCGGTGATCTACAACGCCTCCATAGAGAGCCTCAAAAGGAGCCATACCGATGCTAGAATGATAGCTATTGTTATAGGCAAACTCAATCAATGGAAGATGATCATCCCAACTACCCTTAAGCTCCAATACACAAGCCCTAAGCATATCCTCAAGTGTTTGGATAGTCCTTTCGGCTTGTCCATCCGTTTGCGGTGAAAGGCCGTAGTAAGCTTAACTCTCGTACCTAGACCCCTTTGAAAAGACTTCCAAAAGTGTGAAGTAAATTGAGTACCACGGTCCGATATGATGGATAGAGGAATCCCATGCAACCTTACCAAGTCATGAATATTAACCTTGCATAATCTTCCGCCCATATGTTGTCTTTACGGTAGAAAATGAGCGATATTTGTTCATCCTGATCAACCACCACCAAATTAGAATCAAAACCTTTTCTAGTCTTGGGTAAACCAACTTACAAAAATCCATATTAATTTCTTCCCACTTCCAAGTAGGAATCTCTATGTCGTGCGGTTCAGACACCCGGCTTTAGATGTTCGGCTGACTTGTTGACAACTATGCAACCGAGACGAATTTGGCAATGTCCTTCTTCATGCCTCTCCACCAATACACATCCCTCAAATCTCTATACATTTTGGTGGAACCGGGGTGGATGGAGTAGGAAGAATTATGAGCCTCCTCAAGAATTTTCTCCTTCAAACCATCAACACAAGGCACACACAACCTACCTTGGTACCTAAGGGCACCATCTCCCCCTTGGGAGAAAACTTCCACCTTGCTCTCTTTCACCAAGGCCTTCAATTCAAACAAGGAAGAATCAAGATCTTGTTTTTGCTATCACCTCATCAACCAAGGAAGACCTAGCAGCATCAACAACGACCACACCACCATTACCAACCTCTTCCAACCTAACCCCCAACCTAGCCAACCGATGTACCTCCCTAGCCATTTCCCTATCACCAATATCAACATGAGCTAGGCTACCCATAGACACCCTACTCAAAGCATCCGCCACCACATTAGCTTTACCGGGATGATAATGCACACTCATATCATAATCTTTAAGAAATTCTAGCCACCTTCTTTGTCTCAAGTTGAGATCTTTTTGGGTGAAGACATATTGGAGGCTCTTATGATCGGTGAACACATCGACATGTACCCCATACAAATAATGACGCCAAATCTTTAAAGCAAACACCACCGCGGCTAATTCAAGATCATGCGTAGGATAGTTCTTTTCATGCACTTTGAGTTGTCTAGAAGCATAGGCTATCACCTTACCATTTTGCATTAGGACACAACCCAAGCCAACTCTAGAAGCATCACAATACACAACAAATCCCTCAAGCCCATCCGGTAGTGACAAATCCCACAACAAATCGTTTCATCACCGCTCCTCCACAATTTGCCGAGTATGTTTATTGCGGGCATTATGGCGGATGGCCTCATTATAAATTTGGAACATGTCACACCACCGGTTGAGCTCGCCTGCAATCCGTATAGGCTGTTCCACTCAGGGCTCTGTGTCACCCAAAGCAGAAGCAGAAGTAGAAATAGACTCCGACTCCGAGTCGGAGCCGGACTCAGACTGCGCTGCAGGCTGGGGGCTGGGGGCAAATCTGGGCTGAGGCTCTCTCCTACCCTTACTCGCACTCTGTACTTCCTCCTTAGACTGGGAATCACCATCACTATTGGAGGTCGATCTCTCCGTCACCAAGATAATGGCCAACAGTCTGGCCTGCTGAAGGGTCACACGGGGTGAATTCAAAGAACCATCCCTCATAAGAGGGTCGTACTCAGACCCACTACGCTCATCCTCGAAAGACTCATCAATAAGCCTCCACCGGGCCGAATGTACGGCAGATGTGCCCCTATGCTTGTACAACTGAGTGACTTTCGGTGGCATGGTACCCGTGAAGCCTCGTTAGTACCTAGGGATGGAAAAAATAACAAGAAAAGAAAAAAAAGAGAAAAAAAAAACTAAGTGTAGCCTATTACTATTTTTTGGGACCTACGGTTAGTACTTACGGGCTGTAGAAGAGACTATGGACCGTAGGTGAGGAAGTCAATTTTTTTTTTTCTGAAGTTGAAATGACGGTCCGTCAAAGGATCTACGGTCCGTCAAAGGACCTACGGTCTATACATCAAACCGTCAAAACTAACTTAGACTACTGTTGTGCACTTCAGACTGACGGGACCTAACTTACGGTCTGTAGGCTGACCTACGAGCCATAGGTCCTGGTCGTCGACCATTGCTGTGTCAGTTTACGTAGCAATACTCTAACCACAACCAAATGAAACACCTATTGGAACAAACCACTTCTAGATCATGCATTTCAACATAATATCAAGTTATTATTTTGTTCCTAAGGTTTCGAACATGCAATTAGGTATATGATAAAAAAATACGAATCGAAACCCTAAGTCAAGAACACAACTAGAAGGCAGTGCTCACAAGATTCACATCAAAATTTAACAACACCCACAACACCATCATCCCACGGGTAATTTTCAACTTATTAAACTCAACTTTATATACATTGCTACGCGAGGTCAAGTACCATTGTTAAGTTCAACTTCAAATTTAAATATATGTCAGAATGTAGTACCTTTAATGAAGTGTGTAGTTGAGTGAGTGTGTTTCACGCCTTAAGCAACCACTAGATAGACTCCGAACCCGCGACTTGTTAATTTAGAAGAGGGGACAGTGTTTTGGGAAAGAAATCAAAAAAAGTGGAAAAATATTTGGCAGAGGGAGTTTTGGGAATGAAGGGGATTTTATATGGGAAGAGGGATGATTGAGGAGGTGTAAAGGGAGTGTGAGATGGATGGGTTAACAGATTTTGGGAGTGCGGGGAGGTTTCTAACGGTTGGGGAAAAGAGGGAAATGGGGGTGTTTAAAAATGAAGGGTTATATTTAATTTATTTCACGGGTCGGGTCGAATTAAAGACTCTGTCTAAATCTACGATTTTTCGTCTACAGATCGTACACAGTTTTATGTGCCTAGGTGGATTCCGTCATTACTCCCAGCACTTGGTTAAATTTTGAAACATACCTGGGGTCTACGGTTGCAGACTATGGACCGTCAATTGATGTACGGTTCGTACTGTGCAATCGGAGACTTAAAGTTGCAGCTGCTTTTTGACAACAAGTTCTACGGATGTCATTCACGGTCCGTCTATTAAATGATGACTCGTAGATGGGACCCGTAGACCCGTCTGTACTTAAAAAAAAATTCAAATATTTCTCACTTCCCTACACATGCAGCAAGCATTAGGACTTCCTTTTATTATTTTATTGAATCTTTTTGGACACAGATCCTATACTACCCTAATCTAGCCAATACTAAGACTCAATAACACATAAAATCTCAAGAAAAAATCTAAAAATTCATAAAAATCAATAAAAATTTCTAAATTGGCTAGATTTTACGTTCATGGATTGCCTCCCAAGTAACGATTGACTTAACGTCACGGCACGACGCAGATCTCTTGACTACTCAGAATTCATCAAGACTCCATTGTTTAATCAACTCATCGACCTCTTCCGTTTGGCCCATATAGAGTTTCAACCTCTGGCCATTGACTTTGAATTTTGTCTTCCTTGTTCTCGAGTTCAACAACTCCATGTGAAAATACTTGAACAACTCTAAATGGTCCCATCCACTTGGACTTGAGCTTGCTAGGAAACAATCGCAGTCTCGAGTTGAATAGAAGTACAATATCACCGGGAAAAAAATTACGCCTTTCGATCTTTTGGTCATGGTAATTCTTCATCTTCTCCTTGTACAAGGCTGAACTTTCATATGCTTTTAAGCGGAACTCATCTAGCTCATTCAATTAGTTCAACCTTTGGCTTGATGCAGCATCCCAATCTAGATTCAACTTCTTGAGTGACCACATCGCTTTGTGCTCTAGCTCTACAGGTAAATGACATGATTTCCCAAAAACAAGTTGGTAAGGAGACATACCTATGGGAGTCTTAAATGCAGTGCGATAAGCCCATAGAGCATCATCGAGCTTTCTCGACCAAACTATTATGTTTACATTCATAGTCTTTGCAAGGATTTGCTTGATTTCTCTATTGGACACTTCAACTTGCCCACTAGACTGTGGATGTTAAGGAGTTTCTACGCTGTGACGAACACCATGCTTCTCAAGCAACGCCGTGAACAGTTTGTTACAAAATGGGAACCTCCATCGCTAATAATCGCCCTTAGTGTACAAAACCTGGAGAAGATTTCAAAAACGTGGTGACACTTTTACCTTCATTGTTAGAAAGCGCAACATCTTCCACCCATTTGGACACATAGTCAACCGGTACAAGTATGTACTTCATCCCATTTGAAATCTCAAACGGACTCATGAAATCAAGGCCCCAAACATCAAAGAGTTCAATCACTAATATTGGGTTCATTGGGAGTTCTTGCTTTCTTGATATACCTCTTTCTCTTTGGCATCGTTCACAAGACTTGGTGAAATCATGAGCATCTTTGTGAATGGTAGGCCAATAGTAACCACATTGAGGGATTTTATGAGTGGTCTAAATACCACTATGATGACCACTAACTGGAGACTCATGGCAAGCTTCCAATATACTCATCATCTCTACCTCAGGCACACAACGACGAATAATCCCATCAGCACAGACATGAAACAAGTAAGGCTCTTCCCAGAAAAACTTCTTCACATTAGACATGAATTTCATTCTTTGATGGAATGATAAATCTGAAGGCACCACATCGCTTGCCAAGTAATTGGCGAAATCTGCAAACCAAGGAATAAGATGAAAAAAGCAGTCAAAACCCGTTCGTCTGGGAATGTATCATCGATCTCAACTCCATCCTCTAGCTTCAACATTACTTCTTCCTCTAATCTGGACAAGTGATCAGCCATTTGACTTTTGTCCCCTTTCTATCTCTCACCTCAAAGTCGAATTCTTGCAACAGTAGTACCAATCAAATCAGTCTTGGTTTTGGGTCCTTCTTTGCCATGTGATACCGCAATGCAGAATGATCAGTGTGCACAATTACTTAAGTGCCCAGTAATTATTATTCGGTTACAATGTAATTCTTGTTCAGTGACAGTATAATTCTTTTGAGCAGCATTTAAAGCTTGACTCGCATAATATATGAGATGAAGAATATTCTCTCACCTTTGCCCCAATACTATGCCAAGTGCCACCCCGCTCACATCATACATGACTTCAAATGGTTTTCCCCAATCTGGTATAATAATGATAGGTGCAAAGATCAACTTCTCTTTCAGCTCCTCAAATGCTTTCAAACAAGCATCGTCAAATACAAATCTTATCTCCTTTTCGAGCAGTTTGCACAAAGGGTGTGCAATTTTTGAGAAATCTTTAATAAATCTCCTATAGAACCCTGCATGCCCTAGAAAACTTCTAACACTTTTAACGGATATGGGTGGTGGTAATTTTCCAATCACCTCAACTTTTGCTTTATCAACCTCAATTTAGCACAAGATTGCACTATTCACGGCATTTCAGCTCGTCACCTTAATGTACCAAGCAATCATCAAATGAGTCACCAACTACATAAAAATCATTCATAAATACCTCGATAGTGTCTTCCACCATATCAGAAAATATAGACATCATGCAACACTGAAAAGTCACCGGTGCATTACACAAGCAGAATGACATTCTTTTGAAGGAGAATGTCCCATAAGGACAAGTGAAAGTGGTCTTCTCTTGATCTTCTGGAGCTATAGAGATCTGGTTGTAGACCAAATATCCATCTAGAAAGCAATATCATCCTTTGCCAGCAAGACGATCTAATATTTGGTCCATGAATGACATTGGAAAGTGATCTTTCTCAGTCCATGCATTCAATTTGTGATAGTCCATGAAGACTCTCCATCCCTTTACAGGCCTCATTGGAACGAACTCATTCTTCGTATTTGGAACCACAGTGATTCCACCCTTCTTTGGCACACATTTAACCGGGCGCACCCAGTTACGATCAGCAATTGGATACATCACTCCAGCATCTAACCACTTGATGAATTCTTTATTCACAAATTCTTGCATTGATGGATTCAATCTTCTCTGGTGTTCAATACTTGGTTTGTTGTCCGGCATGAGTTGGATTCTGTGCGATCATATCCCCAGTGGAATACCAATAATGTCATCTATCATCCATCCAATCGCCCTTTTATACCGCTTTAGCACCGCTATCAATGCTTCTACTTTCCCTTCATTCAAATCAACAGCTTTAATGACAGGCAAAGTATTATTTTGGCCCAAGAACACATACCGCAAGTGAGATGGAAGAGCTTTTAGCTCAAACTTCGGAGGCTCATAGATAGATGATTTTGTAGGCGGAGTGTCTTGATTCTTCGTATGCAAATCTAGCTTCTTGGGTTGGGACGAGGAAAACCACACTCATCAAGGGCAACAACTAACTCGTCATATTCATCAATGCCATCACTATCAAAGTTCATGATCACCGCAACCAGTATTTCAACACCTAGTCTCTCTTTAATGGGTACCTCTAGCTTCTCCTCATTGGCATGGTTCACTACTAAGACTAATTAAATTTCACTTTTTTGCTTCATTGATCTGTAGATGTTAAATGTTACCTCTTCATTATTCAAACAAAACTTTATCTTCCTTTTTCTCCATATCCACTAAAGCGCATCCTGTAGCAAGGAACGGTCTGCCTAAGATGATAGGCACTTCAAAATCGACCTCGCAGTCTAGTATCACAAAATCTACCAAAAATATGAATGCCTCAACTTTCACCAAAACATCTTTAAGTACCCCTATTGATTTTCTCACAGTACGGTCAGCGATAAGTAACCGCATTGCAGTAAGGTTGGGGGCTCCTAAACCAATTTCTTGAACATAGACGCGGCATCAAATTAATGCTAGCACCCAAGTCACATAATGCCTTTGCAAAGTGTATCATGCCAAATGTGCATGGAATAGTAAATGCTTCGGGATCTTTCTTCTTTTGCACTAACGACCGAGTAGCAATGGCGCTACAATGTTGCAGCTTATCATCATCTTCAAAACTGACAGCTCTCTTCTTGGTCACCAGATCTTTCATAAACTTTGCATACCCAGGCATCTGTTATAATGCTTCAATCAAAGGAACATTTATAGACAACTATTTTAACATAGAGATAAACTTCCTATACTTCCATTCTTCCATCTACTTTACCAACCTTTGTGGAAAGGGAGGTGGAGGTCTTGGCATAGAGATGACCTTTTGCGTAATTTCAGTCTCCTTCTCGTTTGGATCTTTAGGCATTTCTGCTACCTCAACTTCATCTTGATCCGGGTCTTTCGCACTTTCCACTCCAGTTGACATAGGAGGGTTAATAGTTTACTTTCCTCCTCTAGCAGTGAATGCCATGCAATGCCCATCATTCTTTGGATTTTGGTCCATATTGCTAGAAAATGTTCCTTGTTGGTGTGGATTGGCATTCGAAGATAGTTGGCTCAACTGCTGCTCAATTTGTCTAATTGACACTACATGTGACTCTATTTTTCACCCAATGCCTGATCAGTCATTACATCTCCTTCACATTTTCATCCATGGAGTCAAACCATTTCATCATCTTGCTATCATATCTTCAATGAGATTAAGACTCAATCCTCCATCTCAATTTCCTGGTGGGATGTACGGGCCACTTTTATCATTCCTGTTGTTATACCCATTTCTATTGTATTTATTATCTCAGTTGTAGTTCCCTTCACGATTATACTGTCCTTTCCGATTGTAGTTGCTATAGTTCCGACCTTGATTCCCTTGATCTTGGTGCAAATTATCCTGATTAGATCCTCGGGTGTTGGTTCGGAAACCCCTCGGTTGCTCGTTCACAAGATTTGCATCCTCCTCATATGTATACCAGTCAGTTGGTGGAGCATTATGGTGATATTGAACTGCATTAACTTTTCTGCATTACCATTCACATGTTTGAGTACCCAGCCTAACTATCCTTAAGTGCACAATTTCCTCATGAATATCATCATTCGATTGATTTAGTGTAGCTTGTATTGAGAAAGTGCTCTTTGCAATAGCCGATGTTATAGTGATCCATGCTTTATTATTCTTTGAGATCTTTTCAAGTTTATCTGCAATCTCCTGGAATGTGTTTGCTCCGTAAGATCCTCCCACAATAGTGTCTAGCACAACTTTTCCATTATCATCCAGCCCTCTACAGAAATACTCCTTGAGCGATTCATCATCAATGCGGTGGTTCGACACATTCCTCATGATACTTGTAAACCTATCCCAAGAATCACTGATAGACTCCCTATGTAAAGCCAAAAAATTATTAAGTTTATCTTTGAGTTTTAGCTTCTTTGATAACGAGAAGTATTTTTCGAGGAACATTCGATGCAGCTCATTCTAGGTGGTAATAGAGTTGTATGGGAGTTCGGACAACCATACAGTAGCATCACTTGTCAAAGATAGTAGGAATACAAGCAAACCAATCGCATCCATATCTAAGTCTGGTCTCCCCACACTACTCTTACATATACTGATCACCTTACTTAGATGATCATATGGATCCTCCAATGGTAGCGCAGCAAACAGTCCTCAAGATGTCAACATCTACGTAAGGCTGCTACTAACCACAAACGTGTGTCCGACTGGTAAAGGAGGAACGACTATGGCTCCAGTCGATCCTACAACATTATGGTCAACCTCATAGTTGAGGCGGTATTTGGGTGCAGGTTGGTTCTACACTCTAACCATATTCTTAATAAGAGGATTTGCCTGCAGGTTTCCTGGTACGTCCGCCACTCTTGGAGGGTGTCCTCCAGGGACCTCTTGACGACCTTCTATTTTTTTATCATCTTCATGTCACACTTGTTGACTTGTTCCAACCATTCTTCGCAGAGTTCTTCTTAATTCCGGGTCGTAAGGATTCAGGAGAATGCCTTGATTTTGTGTATTTTCCATACACTGGAACTAAGATATGTAGAAAATAAAAACAAAATAAAACGTAAATCGAAAAATAATTGACTTAAGTGCAATAACAAAATTAGTCTAACCTAAAAGCCTTATTCCCCGGCAACGGCACCAATATTTGATACACCCAAATTACTCCTCCCTTAAGAAGTATAAGCGATCGTTGTCAAATAAAGAACCTAACAATGGTTAGGATCCATTCCATGACGAATATGGTTTAGACTTAGTCCAATTTATTGTTATTTGTACGTTTAACCAAGTTATCTCTGTAAAAGGTGGGATTTTGAAAACTAAAATTATAATTGATTGATGTGTAGTAACAATTAAACAAGTAATAGTATTCGTAGTTTGTAATATCAATATGAGAATGAAACTAGGGCATATGTGTTCCCCACAAGTTCTTAACAAAGTAATCCTAATAATAGTAACTCTTTTCTAGTGATTAACATGCATAGTCGGTAATTTAGGTATCTCCTAAGTTATTGGTCCTCCAAATAGGGAATTTCACCACGCAACTTGGTTCGTCTACGGGTGTATGCTTTACTAACCCTTACCTTTGACCCAGATTAGCCCTCATTGTAGGTGGTTCAGACTATTAGATAGCAGATTATCACGCTAAATCTCCGTTGTTTAACCTCATTTTCATTCATTACTTCCTTGGTCCAACAAGTAGGAACAAGGCATGTTCTAACGGTTTACACTATTAAATATCATTCAAAACGAAGAGACTAA
Source organism: Solanum appendiculatum (assembly GCA_018342035.1). Lineage (NCBI taxonomy): Eukaryota > Viridiplantae > Streptophyta > Magnoliopsida > Solanales > Solanaceae > Solanum > Solanum appendiculatum. Next base: position 457,694 of record JAGDQO010002140.1, on the reverse strand, counting down.
CAAATACATGCATAAATACTTATCAATAATTACTTGATTATTCGTCTTACATTGTTAATTACTCATGGTTCCCACAACCCTAGTTGTGGATTTAGTTACTCATACTTGAGGATTCACAATTCGTATTGGGGTTTGAGTAATAAATCATAATCTTAAAATTAGAATAGATGAAATCCAAAATCTCAAATTGTAGAACAAAAGCCAATTGCATAAAACAAAACTTTAAGAATGAAATATCAAAAGTGTTTGAGTAGATAATTCCCGAAGCCAAAATAATGTATCACAAATTGTCTATCTCCAAAAAGTTATAAAAAATGAAAATTACAACTTCTATTTATAGAAAACTAAACCTAAACTAAGTAGGACAAGGAAAGCTCAGAAAATTTGGCTTGGGTAGTGTCATCTACGCTTGTTGACCTACGGCTCGTAGTCAGACCTAAAGCTCGTAGGTACCTTCCGTCATTCAGCATTTAGTCAATATTCTAAAGGTCAGTTTCTATGGCTCGTAGACCTTAGTACGACCCGTCCTGTTCTTCTTTCAATCAAGTACTGAGGTTGACCTCCTCTGAAGTTTTCTACGGATCTTACTCTACGGTTCGTAGCTGGAACTACGGCTTGTCATCTTCAACCGTCGTTCCATATTTTGCTAAAACTTCAAGCTGCTGAACCTACGACTTCAACCTACGGCTCGTCAAGGGAATGAAGATTCGTAAGTCGACTCGTACATCACCCACAAATCCTGCTGCTGCAACACTTTCATCATCAACTGCTCCAAAAGCCTATTTCCTGTAAAATTAAGCAGAAATACCATCACATCTACTACAAAAATTCCTAAGAAGTATGCAAAACTCTAAGTTTAATGCATCAAAAGTACCGTAAGTTCACGGTACATCACAGTATCAGAAAATCATCTTCATTGCCCAGTGACGCATCATCTTATTACCATTACCTAGTGAGGCATAATCTTTATTACGATCGCCCATGCATCATCTTTATTATAATTTCCTAGTGACGCATCATCTTTATTACCATTGCCCAGTGAAGCATCATCTTTATTACCATTTTCTAGTGAGGCATCATCTTTATTATCATTGCCCAGTGAGACATCATCTTCATTGCCAAGTGAGGCATCATCTCTATTTCATTGCAAGAAAGTAATCTACATTGTCATTACCCAGTGAGGCATCACCATCATCTTCATCGCAAGAATGTCATCACCATAATATCATCATCAAGTAAACTATCATCATAATACAGCAACTCATTTCATATTACGTCAAAATCAAAAGAAGAGGAAGTTGCAGAATTATATTGCAGCATGAGATACAAGCTTTATTTGCTTTACGTCAAACCGAAAGGAACTGAGTCAAGTATTTGAAGGGAGCAACTAAGTGTCGACATTGTAAAAGACACTATCTCTTCATTTGAATTATATTTGTACTAATGAGCTTTATCTTAGTCTTTGTGAGAGCCACCGAAAGGATGAATTCTCAAACAAACCACAAGTGCGGACGACATCAAAAAGGATGCAGCACAATGTGGAACTTTTTCTTAGCAGCAAACTGGGATATAGTCCAAAGAGGAATGCCAAACTCTTAGGGCGCGAGCTGAGGAGGGACTTCCACCACAACAAAACCACACGCCTATCAGAAGGCATGTGGGTATCTCTTTGGGTTTATTGGTTTCAGTTTCGCATCCGAACAATTTGAGTTTAACCGGGGGTAAATTTCCAATCCGAGTGACAATGCACCAAGAGCTATTGAAATTATCTCCATGTAAGTTCTTACTTATGGATGTGAAGAGATGCACATTCATGTCTAAGTGGTTGCAAGCCTCTTTTCCATACTCGATTCTTTTGTCACTCTCATAGAACCAAAGGTTGTCTTGCATACTAGATTTTCTTTTCAACCGATCGAGTCGAACTACAAACAGCCTGATTCTCGAGTTGAGGAAAATTTGGTTGTATTCTAACATTCTCTCTTAAATCTCATTCTTGAACATTCCAGTCTCTTCATAATTCGATGCCGGGATAGCTTTCGAATTCTTTCAAAACTGTCTGTCGAATCAAGCGTATTGAACTACAAGTAGCCTGAATTCTCATATAGCTTGATGTATGTAGGAAACCCAATCCAAGGGTTCGGCCATAATTCCTAAAGTCCGTACCAAGATCCCTTTCCTAAAGGATGAAGATGGGTCAGTCAAAATTGGATTCGTCAATTTCATTTTTCTTGAATTTCATTCATCAATCCAAGTCAAACGAGGGACAGTTGTTAACACCTAATTTTGACCCTCCACGATATGAATTAATTTTCGAGCTTCTTTAATTTTAAACGATTTGGAATAATTAGTTTTATAAAATAATATATTTTTCAAGTTTTAAATGAAATTCTAATCATTTTATAATATTCTAAATAATAAATATATTTTATATAATTATGTATATAATTAGTATATTTTTATAAATATTTGAAAATCATCTCAAAAGATTTTACATTTTTAATTAAATAATTTATTAATTTAGTTTATTTTAAATTATAGTAATAATTTTGAGTAAATTATTTTATAATTAAGTTAATTGTTTTATTTCATTGAGATTAAGAAGCTTGTTGATTAATTAATATTAATTCATCTCATTTAAATTTTAGCCGAATTTACAAATTAAACTCATTTTGGCTAAATTTTAAACTTAAATTGGCTTTGATTTCAATACATTGGGTCGAATCCTCAATTCCAAAACCTAGCCCTTTATTACAAATCTAACCATTTCTATTTCACCTTTTAACAATTCTTATACCCAGTTTTGAGCCCAATTTTCAGACCATTCCCTTTTACTCCCATTTTCATAACCCATTACATCACAATTCGAACCGCCCACCCTTTTTCCAAATCACCAACCCATTATTTTCTCGGCCTTATCCAACGCCCAACATCAACAAATAGAAACCCAGCTATAACGTGCACAATTTAGTTCCAACATTAACATACAAAAGAAGCTAACAATAGCATCAAACGACGTATGCGACAATTCCAGCAAATACACACAAGAATCACACGATGTGAATGCAGCAAGCAACGACATCAACAATACAAAGGCAATCACGCTCACAAACAGAGCAATACACAACTAAGCAAATGAAACAACTAGTTCACGGAAGTCACGCGGCATTAAAGACATATACAACGGCTCGTCCTTTGTCTTCTTCCTGAACATTCCTCCTCAATTGGTACGATTCCAGCCTGCAATTCATCCTTTTGGCAGTGAGATCTTGCCACGTCGAGCCTCAAGGACGATAGGATCGATCGAGGCCGCCCACTTCACCCTTATCCGTTCAATTTTTGAATCGATTGAGTATATTCCTTATTCAATAAGGTGATTCAAATTTGGAATTCTGAAATTACCCTAATTCTTATCCGTTTTCTGTCCTTAATTCCCCCCAAAAGTCGAACCCTAATTTTTTCTATAAAAGCCCCTTTCAGTCTTTATTGTTAAGGGTTGGGAATTTGAAGTTGATATACAGAGAGAATCTAAAAAATACAAAGGTTCTTTTGAGGTAAAATAAACCCCAAAACCGACAAGTAGGATAAAGAATACTCAAGTTCCGGTCTCTTTTCCGAACATGATGATCTTGGGCATATTTATATGCCCAATTGCTACAACGTACCCACCTTTACCTTAAGTTTTGAGGACATTCTCTATGGTTTGATTGATCATTGCGATGATTGCATACTAATATACATAATTAGCTATTTTGTAGCGTTCCTAAGATATGTGTGCGCATAATGAGAGGTAAGGAAACAAGGACGACAAAGTTCACCAAAGGAGAAGTCGGGCGCATTGCCCCAGCACATCAGGCACGATGGTGGCGCCGCTTGCCAGCCTAAAAACTTTAGAGAGTCATTTGGGGAGCACTGCTGGGGCAACACGCCACCCCTCTGGCGCATTGCCCCAGCTCGAGGATGACTTTTCCGTCAAATTTGAGTTGAATTAGGATTCCAAATAGGGTAAGAATTGGGAAATTATTTCTTAAGCTCTATAAATAGGACCCTAGGGTTATTTTGTAAGGTGGAACAACTTATTTTTCAAGGGCAAGAGGAAAGGAATAGAATTCACCCTTAGGGTTCTTCTTCTTTCTTTTCTTCTTCTTCTTTTCTTAGACATTAGTAGCTAAAGACCCTTGTTCTGGGGCTGCGGCTACGGGTAATTGTTGAACATCAATTATTTTGAATTAATGATTGGTTGTCGCTTAAATTACTTTTGTATTCTTATTTTAGTATTTTATGCTTGATCACCATAGAAATAAATATATTGTCTATTTTGAGATTCGGGAGACGAAGAGATAGATAGACCAAAGAATATAAAGAGCTCGATCTCTCTTACATATCACTTGTTCAGATTCGTGTTCAGCATTGACACCCGGACGAATGCCGAGCTTGGTTATGAAATAGGATGAAATATAAATGCTCACCAATTGAGCCTGCCTAACCTCGCTCAACGATGTAGTTGACAGTCAATTGGAGTAGGTGATTAGAGGTCGAGAGACTATAATCTTAAAATTAACCCTGTAAATCAGTAATTTGATAACCTTAGTTAATTCATTACATGAGATGTAATACATGAAACCCTATGCATGCTACAGCCCTGGAATTTTCCAATCACTATAAGTTACTTTTAGTGTATAATTTTTGCATTCTTTTATTTCTTTTGACACTCTTAAATAAATAATTAGACTAGTATAATTTAGTAAAACAGTTAATCGACAAGTTCTTTGGGTTTGATAATATGGCTCTTTTAGAGCTGCTATTTTACTTGCACGACCACGTACACTTGTGTGTGCAATTGGGAGCAACAAGTTTTTGGTGCCATTGTCGGAGACTTAGAAATTAACTATTCTTCTAGGTTATACTTTTTTCTTTTTATTTATTTATTTAATTTTTCTTTATTTTTTTTTAATTAGTTTTTTCTGAACAATTAATTTTTTTTCCTTTGAATTATTTGGTACTTTTATTCATATGGATGATTGGGATAATTCGTGGTTGGGTGAGGAGTATCCTTATAATTATCCTTGTCATTATTGTAGTGGACCCCACTTGGATATTGAGTGTATGTCATATATGTGGTGGTAAATATGGTCATTGAAACGATTGTCCTAACTCTTATTCCCCAACCCTGAACCCTTATTATGATTTTTCTTTTATTTGTGATATTGGAAGTGGTGATGAAGTTTAGAATGCTTAACAAGAGGCGCGTACTATGTTTTTTAAAGCAATTTATGGACATGCTGGACAAACTCACGGAGCTGAAACTAATACTCATGGAACTGCGAGTAAAGAACATGGAACTGTACGAAAAAATCTTGGAACTGCAAGCTAAGGTTGATGCTGATCAATTGCATGTTACAGACCTAGCTAATACTCAATTAGAGGAAGAGATCGAATCCCAACAAGGATAAAGTTATGAAGAAGCGGAGATAGTGAGCCAATCTTGGCTACAAGAACAAACTCACTTTCTAAAGTTTCAAGAGTCTATCCGTAATGGCCTGACAGACATGACAACCCAGCTGATAGAAGGAAGAGTTGAGCTCACAAGAAATAAATCAATTTGGCTCAGATATTCATGACTTGGAGGCTCACTTGAACAAAAAGGTTCAGGCATCTGATGCCCAATCACCAATTTTTGTGGATGATGACCAACTAGTGAAGCAAAAGGAGGAATTCCAACCATTCAACTATACCTTATTCCTTAATATCAATGTTGAGAAGGAGTACAAAAGTGAGAATGTTGTAAATAATATTGCTTTGGAGTTGAGGCATATTGGACCTCATTCTAAAAAAAATTCTAAATTATGCTTGGATGTGGATATGAAATTTGAGTCATCTGAACTAATAGAGGAGTGTCTAGATGAGGAACAAGGCCTCTACATTCTTAAAATTTCTAATCCACGTAGGCAAAACGACATTCCTCGCATAAGAGCCAAGAAGTGCAAGATGCGACATCTATTACTTGGTTCCTTTACCTTTATATCACCGCCCCTTGAAAGGAGCAGAAATGTTGTAGCAAAGTTAGGGGTGCAATTCATAAGTTCAAAGTGGAAAGAAAAGTGGTGAACTTAATAAGGACGTGCCGCGACGTTAAATTAGGCACTTATTGGGAGGCAACGCAATTTGTAGTGTAGTTTCTTAGTTTAATTTTTTTACAGTGTCACTTTTTTTCTTTTTGTCTTGTTTTTGCTGATTAGGAGAAGTCTGAGTACCCAAGAATTTGAAGCAAAGGAATGTGCATATGACCCTTGATGAAAATTAAGAGAACATAATACTAGCTAGGCCAAGAGGCCACAGCGAGTTTTCCTAACCCTTACTTTAAATTTTAATTGACGCTTTGGGGACATACCATTTTTTTAAGTGTGGGGTGGAGGAAGGAATTCCTAGTTTTTACTGTTTTATTATGCCTTTTTCTTTTTTAGGATGAGTTCCTCGGCTATTGTTTTTGGTTTTTTTCCTGAGGATGGTCTTTTTGAACCGATTATCATTTATAGGGAGTAAATTTTTATTTTTATTTTTTGTAGAGAAAAGAAAAGACCCTTTTGAGTTGTGTGATACTTGCTATTTAGGCCTAATTTTGAGAAGTACTTTCTTGAGAATGCTTTATTGAGAAGAAAATTGCAGATTCTTTGACACCTATGCTCATAGTTGTGACTTTATTTATAGCTTATTTTATTTTGTTATTTGGTATGACCCTGTCTCTCTTAGAAGTAGAATTGATCCATCTTGATTGATACTTTTGGAATGTGTGGTGAGAATTTTCTTATTCCATGTTTTGCATCTTAGTCTAGAACTTGCTCTGCATGTTATTGAAGCGAAATAAAAAGTGTTGCTTTGCTTAGGAGATGATAATAGGCTTTCCTTGATTTATCTTGGAAATTTTAGCCTTTTTCAGATAGTATATCACTAGTTAACCCTTTTGAGGCTTTAGCCTTTTGTTGGTAGCCATATTTTGCCCTTAACTATTTTGTTGAATCCCTAGTTTTGCACCTTGCTTCCTTGAGCATTGTAGCATAGACTGATTATAATTGTTATATCTGAAGAAAAAAAGGGATAGTTGAGTGAAAAAGGTTATCAATGATAGCTACAAAGTGATGAAAAAGCCCTCTTCGAAAAAATGTGACATGAAAAAAAAAGAAGAAAAAAACAGAGAAAAAGAAAAAAAATCCTTTGAAAAAAAATGATTGTTGAAAAAAAATGATTGAAGCATTCTTGAGATGATGAGACTTACTTGTGAAATAATTGTTGAAGAGAGGGCTGAAAATAATGGGTGATGAAGTCTAAAAGTGCAAAGTACTTGGGGAAGTGTAAGTCACTATTATATAGTTCTCATACCTATCCTCTAGCCTACATTACAACCCGTTAAAGTCCTATTTGATTCTATTCGAGCATGCTTAATTAGCGGAGAGGTACATAATGGGCAAGCTTATGGTTCTTTGTGCATACATGTGAATTTTATTTGTGAGTGTGAGAGTTGTTCTTTGATGCTAAGTCATTAATTTATATTCAATCTTTTGAATTGAGTGTGTGGACTATTTCTTCTTGTGAGGGCACATGTTTCATGATAGATAGGTGATGTTATTAACTTTCTTTTACGAGAGTAGATGAGCAAGCTTAAATTCGATGAGTTCAAAGTCCTTCCTTGAGGTTAGGAGGTTAGAGCTTTGTCGTTTATTTGTATATCATGCATAATATTTGAGAAGTGTACTTTATGTTTTTAAATTTGTTGATGGCCTAATTGTTTGTATCAACTAAAGTGATGGCATTCCTAGTATAATTTTTTTATATGAGTTGTAAGGATTATTTGAGGACGAACAAAGGATTAAGTGTGGGGTGGTGATCTTGGGCATATAAATATGCCCAATTGCTACAAAGTACCCACATTTACCTTAGGTTTCGAGGACATTCTCTATGGTTTTATTGTTTATTGCGATGATTGCATACTAATATACATGATTAGCTATTTTGTAGAGTTCCTAAGAGATGTGTACGCATAATGAGAGCAAACGAAACAAGGACGACAAAATTGCACCAAAGGAGAAGTCGGGCACACTGCCCTAACACATCAGGCGCAATGGTGGCGCAGCGCGCCAGCCTAAAACCTTCATAGAGTCATTTGGGGCGTACTTTTGGGGCAACACACAAACCCCTCTGGTGCTTTTGTGGCACATTGCCCCAGCCCGAGGATGACTTTTTCGGCAAATTTGAGTTGAATTAGGATTCCGAAATAGGGTTAGAATTGGGAACTTATTTCTTAAACTCTATAAATAGGACCCTAGGGTTATTTTGTAAGGTGGAACAACTTCTTTTTCAAGTGCAAGAGGCAAGGAATAGAATTCACCATTCGGGTTCTTCTTCTTCTTCTTCTTTTTCTTCTTATTCTTTTCTTAAACATTAGTAGCTAAAGACCCTTGTTCTGGGTTTGCGGCTACGGGTAATTGTTGAACATCGATTGTTTTGAATTAATGATTGGTTGTCGCTTAAATTACTTTTGTATTCTTATTTTATTATTTCATGCTTGATCACCATAGAAATAAATATATTGTCTATTCTTAACTCGAGAGACGAAGAGGTAGATAGACCAAAAAATATAAAGATCTTGATCTCTCTTGCATATCACTTGTTCAGATTCGTGTTCAGGATTGCCACTCGGACGAACACCGAGCTTGGTTATGAAACATGATGAAATACAAATGCTCGTCAATTGAGCCTGCCTATCCCCGCTCAACGATGTAGTTAGACAGTCAATTGGAGTAGGCGATTAGAGGTCGGGAGACCATAATCATAAAATTGACCATGTAAATCAGTAATTTGATAACCTTAGTTAATTCATTACATGAGATGCGATACATGAAACCCTATGCATGTTGCAGCTCTAGAATTTTCCAACCATTGTGAGTTAATCTTATTATTTAATTCTTGCATTCTTTTATTTCTTTTGACACTCTTAAATAAATAATTAGACTAGTATAATTTAGTAAAATAGTTAATCGACAAGTCGTTTGGGTTCGATAATCGGGCTCTGTTAGAGCCACTATATTACTTGCGCGACCACATACACTTGCATGTGCAATTTGGAGAAACACGCGACACTCCTGTAGTTTGTCAGAGATTTTGTGTGGTGTGAAGTCTTCTTTATCAAGCTCGTTGCTGTCTCAGTTTGCCGCCCCAAGAAAGGTAATCTCATTTCCCTTTGTATTTCATTTCGATATTGTGTATTATATGCTCAGTACTTGATATAGATTTCGTTATTTGAGAGTGATTGGTTTCCTCGTTTAGTCCTTATTTTAGTTTCGTTTTCATGTGGGTTTTTCGGAATTAAGCGTGAGTCAAGCATCAATGAAGTTCCGTTTGATGTCACATGTTGGTAGTTGGAGTCGTTGACTAGAAGTTGATTCTATAAAGTTGACTGAATCTCTATCTCATTTTGCTTGAAATGGCTTGATTTTCATCTGGTTTCCATTTTGAGTGCACTAGCTGTATAATTCTGTTTCTTTACTACTTATTCATTGTCTTGGCTATCTTCTATTTCATTTCGATTCGTTGTTGTAGAGTCTCAATAATACTAGCCTTATCTCGTAGCATTTATCTATGTTCTTGTTCGACTCGAACACTGTCCAAATCCCTTTTGTGTTTAGCTCATAATATCATGTGTGTAATTCACCCCGATCTTGTTTTAACTTTGATTATAGGCTTCTTGTTAGTTTATTTCTAAATACCTGTCTAACCTTTTACATGTTAGAATTGTTTTGGTTCAAAATGTGATGAAGAATCTGTTTGCTTTCTCTTCTTTCCAAATAATGTGTTCTTAGTATATTCTTTCATATATCTTCTATTAGTTCTTCTGATAACATGAGCTTTCAAATTTCATTGTTTAGTTGGTCTTGATTTAATGGCCTTTGGGCTGTTTCTTTCTTCCATTTTCCATGTTGCTTGGGGGCTTTGTTATTTCATTATCTAATTACCTGCTTTCATCAAGTTTATGTCTTTATCTTGTCCATTTCTTAGTCAGAATTTTCTTACCACTTGTAGTCGAGATAATGTAAAAATGTTAAACTTTATAGCTTTCTAGATCTTAGCTTATTTCATTTTCTTGTTCTTGTTTTCCTTCAATTTGCTGCTATTTCCTATCAAGTGTCCTTTGTCTTCAATTTCCTTCTGTTGAGCTTATGTTTTGACAGTAGTTGATGTGCAATTGATAAAATATAATACCATTTGGTTCTTTCTTTCTAGCTATTTTGCTCTCTGCCATGAATAGTTGTGGCTTATATAATATCACCTATCTCACTAGCATAATTTCCAGACTTCTTGTGTCACGCATTTTGCCTTATTTATTATGATTTGAACACGAGTATGGTGGTAGATACTATGTAATGTTTGATTGTTTGGTTTCGTTAAGGCAGCAATCCTTTAATAGAAATGAATTTGTTTGTTCAATGACATATTTTTGGTTTTATAAGTCATTTGGGTCTTTTAAAAATTTTGTGGCTATCTTGAAATTGGATCATCTTTCCCTTTATCCCACTGTTATGGGCTTTGTTTCACTTTAGTTCAGTTTTTTGAACTAGTAACTTATGTAATATGGAGCTTACTTTCAATTTTATATGTTGGTTCAATATAAATTCCTTTCTTTAAGTTGACTTGGATTTATAGAATTTTAGTTTCCAGTAGCTAAGTCTAAAGATCAACCCTGCCTCTTTGAGATTATATCAATCACATGTTACTTTTTCCATTTTTTTAATTTAAGGTTCAAGCAATTTTAATTTTATCTTGTGCTTTCTTTCTTTACTATTTTGTATGTCCTAATGCTTAAATTGTTTGTGGGTTGTTTAGGCTATAATCCATATGCTAATGTATTAAATTGCTTTGATAAGTTGATATTGATGTGAACTAGTTACTAATGTTCTCTTGCTATTCCTCTATGCATGAACTTTTCCTCGAGTCCCATGGACTCTTCTTCCCTTCGCATTTCGAGAGGGGCCATAAAGGCCCAAATCCTTTATTTCCTTCTCGAGTCAGCCCCATTATCAAGTTAAAAATGTTGATGAACAGGTTGAAGACAGCGAATACATGGCTGGAAGTTTGAATTACAGGCATTGGAATGTCCAAATTTGGACCGTATACAGGTTGAGTGAAGCAAATGCAGGGCCAAAAATTGAAGTACAAGTTTTGGAGGCTGAAGTAGATTGTATACGTGTAGCATACATTCTGGTATACATGAAAATGGGCCAATATACAGCCCGTATACATTGGTATACAATCAGAATATTCACAGCAGGCCCAAACGAAAATGGGCCCAAAATACCCCAATTTCCAGCAGCTCTTTTATGGATTAATTGGGCTAAAAGCCCATACATTTTTGGCAGCTCTTTTATGGATGAACTCTCTAATCCTTTTTTTTATTACGGTTTAATTTAATTAAATTTCCAAAAGATGGCCTTTTCTTTATTTTATGTTTGATTGAAATATTGAAATTTTACTTATTTGTTTAATAAGTTGTTTGTCAATATAAAAAATCATTTTCTTAAAAATGTTAGGTTCATCTCCTTTCAAGTAATATTTGAAAAAATAGTTTTCATTTATAACTTAATAAATATTTTCATAGTTAGTCAAATCCTTAGTCAAGACGTAGGTCAACCACAAGTTAGCAGGCACTTCAAATGCCTAACCCCTTCTTGAAATGTAAATTTGAACCCCGAACCCCCTTTGGTATTTTCAAATATTTTTTTCTATTTTAAAGTCTTTTGAAAATTCTAAGTTTTTCTTGATTTTTCTCAAAAATTATGTGGCGACTCTTTCTTTAAAATTGATTTTATTTAGAAAAGGTTAAATTGATTTTTTTGGAAATCTAAGTCTTTATTTTATTTTTGAACATTGAAAAACAGGTAGAAGCACCTATAGACCGTAGATGGCATCCGTAAGTGATGGGGAAATATTTTTCTAAAATCAAGTCTCAAAAATCCTTTTTACGATTCAACAGAACGGTCCGTCATTCCATTTACGAGTCATAGATATGTCTCGTAGGTGACGTCTAGACTTAGGGAAATAGTAAAGCTTAAGGTTAGTTTCTACGGTTGGCATGTACGGATCATATAAAGACCTACGAACCATACATGGGTCCCGTTGTTTGAAGGTAAAAAATAATGGTTTCAGAATCTTTCTACAGTTGACCAGGATGGTCCGTAGGTCTAGGTCGAGTCGGCAGTTAATATTTAAGAACTTTTAGGTCTTTTCCCTAATTGATTAGTGCCTAAGATAGGTCGTTTTGATCCTAATCCTAGACCCTATATAAGTCTGTTAAGCCTAAAATCTAACTATTCTAGATCATTCTTCAAATTTCCCCAAATCCCTCCAAGTTCTTCCCCCAAAAACTTTTCTCTCTAAAGCTTGAAGAAAATGTAATGACCCTGAAGGTCCTTTTTGGTAATTTTTATAAAATGACCATTTTACCCCTCCCGAGAGTTGCCCCGAGTCAGGTTTGATTAGTATCCGAAATTGGTTTTGTGAATTTCGTTGATAAATTATGATTTTTGGAAAGTTTGAATTCTAAAGGCCTAAGTTGTAAAAATGTGGTTTTTGAGGTCATTCGGAGTTTCAGAGCTCGGATGGAATTCCGTCGATTCCATCAGCTCCGGAATGTGGAATTTGGTCTAGGAGAGTTGACGGAATCAATTTGGAACTATATCGTGGATTTGACGCCTTGAGTTGGAAAGTTGTGAAATTTTGATCATAGAGTTGACTTTGGTCGACATTCGAAGATCGGATGCTCAAAATTTTATTCCGAAAACTCCGTTAGATTCGGGGGATGATTTTAGGCCTAGGAGCGGCCTTGGTTGAATTTTTTAGAGGTCCCGAGCTTATTTTGAGTTTTTGAGGCTTTAGTTAGTTTAGTTGTGCTTTATCGGGTTCCAGATCAAGGAGACCTGGAGTTCAAATTCCGACGGCTCCATTGAGTCTGGAGCGTCAAATTTAGTAGGGTAGCATATATGGTTTGTGTGCACGGGGTTCCGAACGAATCCCGAGGGTCCATTCGGAGACTTAGTGCATTACTGATTTTGCTGATTCTGGTGTTGGAGATTTTGGCCTCCGCATTCGCGGAGGGTTGTGGTCCGCATTCGTGGAGTGTTGCTGCTATTGGCCTCCGCATCTGTGGAGGGTTATGGTCCGCATTCGCAGAGAATAAAGTTTGCCTGAAACAATGTTTATTCGAGAAATGTCCCACTTTTTGACATTTTGGAGATCGGGAAGGCGATTTGAAAAGAGAACTTTCGTGGGAATCGATTGGGTAAGTAATTTTGACCCTCAATCTTCATTACCCATTGATTTAAACTTGAATTTGATATTTTTAAAGGAGCAAATTTGGAATTTTTAAAGAATTTTAAAGTTTTGATAAAATGGTGATTGTGGCTTGATTTGAGCTCCGTTTTTTAATTGGTTTTCACCAATGGATTTCTAAAGCTTTGAGGATTAGTTTCATGTAAAAATTTCCAGATTTAAACCCCGTTTCACGATCCAAAACCAGGTGTGATGGCACTTGTCCTATCCCACTAAGACAAGTCAGCCTAAACCCAACAAGACCGAAACAAAAGCAGAAAATAAGCAATTCAAGGAGAATAATAATAAGAAAAAGACCTCAAAATTTAACAATCCTTCCTAAGACTAGTTGTCAAATGTACAAGCCACTAATACATAATTGAAATGAAATTACAGGTCTCGATGTCTTTGTATCTCAAATGGAAACAAAGCATAAAATTAAAAGGGCCGAGAGAGATTGTCAACTTCGAACAACTACCTCTCAAGTTTCCTCAAAAGTCTTGAAGTAAGAAGAAGAGAGAACTACATCACGGTCCGGCCTCGGAACCTACACAAGTGTAGAGCAAGGGTGAGTACCAAACAACAGGATAATCAACAAGTCAACTAACAAAACAAGGCAAGTCAAATAAAATCCACGAACTCCCTTACTTCCAACCGAACTTCCGTAACTACAATCTGCACAGAAAATCAGCCCAACCTAAACTACAGAGCTCATATAACACAAAGGTCAACAATAGCTCAACAGCATCACCGAAATAACTCCCATCAGTATCAAGTATATCAATTCCAGAGTCACAAGGCATAAACACAACTCCACAATCACATTTCAGAAACATAAGTCATAACTCGCAAGTAATCACAAAGTCAATCACAAGAATCATGTTCAACACACAATAATATGTGTGAATGTTGATGCTCATGCAAGCATTACAGTCGCCGGCAAAAACCTCGGCATCACACTCTCACCGACAGAAACCTCCGACATCACAATATCAAGACTAAGACAATGCAATGCAATGCAATGTCAAGTTGAATGATGCATGTCTGTCCTACGATACACATCCACTGAATCTCAGACCGGAAACCATGGTGGCCACACATGAAGCATGTTTACACAAATAATGAGAAAACGATAGTGTTCACAATCACAACGCAATTCATATCAATGCAAATCACATCACACTATAAACAATATATCAACATCAACAATTACATCATTTACAACAAGATCAATTGCCTAGTCTTCGATTCACTACTCCTTTCATCACAAGTAGGATCAATCACTAAGAAAGAGCTTCAAGTCTAGTCCCATAATCCACAATGAGCAAAAGACATATTCATCAATTTCATAATCACATCGAGGCTATCATAGAATTTCATCAATTACACATCAATATCAAGATTGTGACCCATCATACTTTGGCCGAACACTTTAGCACGCATAGCCATTTTATTAATCCCGCCGATTAAATTATATTGATTCATACAAGAATTCAATCAATACATCAATCCCATTACTCCCCAACACAATCAAGAAAGAGAAGTCAGGAATATTACAAGATTCGCAAAGTTTTAGAAGTTCACTTGCCTTAACCGAAATCGCAATCAATCCACAACCGGAGCTTTTCCCTTCCGAAAGCCATCAAAAGCAACACAATCTAATCAAATTCTGAATCACAATCAAATTTCAGAACAACAACACTTAGAACATGAAATTCGGGCAGAGGGGTCCAAATGGCTCAAAAATCCAATTTCTAATACGGAGTTTAAATTCGGAAATTTTTACATGAAACTGATCCTCAAAGCACTAGAAATCCATTGGTGAAACCCAATTCAAAAACGGAGCTCAAATAATCCCACAATCACCATTTTATCAAACGTTTAAAATTCTTGAAAATTTCCAAATTTCCTCCTTTAAAAACTTCAAATTCAAGTTAAAATCGAGTTATAATGAAATGGGTAATGAAGATTGAGGGTAAAAATTACTTACCCAATCGATTTCCATGAAAATTCTCTTTTCAAATCGCCTTCTCGAGCTCCAAAATGTCAAAAATGGTGAAAATGGGACATTTCATGAATAAACACTGTTTCAGGCGAAATTTTTTCTCCGCGAATACGGACCATTACCCTCCGCAAACGCAGAGGGCAAAAGCAGCAATAGTCCGTGAACGCGGACCACAACCCTCCGAAATTAGCAATGCACTAAGTCTCTTAATGGACCCTCGGGATTCGTTCGGAACTTTGTGCACACAAATCATATATGCTACCCTACTAAATTCTATGCTCCGAACTCAAAGGAACCGTCAAAATTCGAATTCGAGCTCTCCTTGACCCGAAACCCGATAAAGCACAACTAACTTAACTTAAGCCTCAAAAACTCAAAACAAGCTCGGGACCTCTAAAAAAATTCAACCAAGGACACTCCTAGGCCTAAAATCATCCCCCGAATCCAACTGAGTCGTCGGAATCAAATTCCGAGCATCAGATCTTTGAATGTTGACCAAAGTCAACTCTATGATCAAAATTTCACAACTTTCCAACTCAAGGCCTCAAATCCACGATATTGTTCCAAATATGATTCCGTCAATTCTCCTAGACCAAATTCCACATTCGAAGCTTATGGAATCGAGGAAATTCTATTTTGAGCTCTGAAATTCCGAATGACCTCAAAAACAACATTTTTACAACTTAGGCCTTTAGAATTCAAGGTTTCCAAAAATTATAATTTATCAAGGAAATTCACAAAACCAACTTCGGATACTGATCAAACCTGACTCGGGCAACTCCCGGAAGGGGTAAAATTGTAATTTTACAAAAATAACCTTCAGGGTAATTACATTATCTACCACTAAAAACCATGTTCGTCCTCAAACATAAAGTAAAAGAAAGTACTGGAAGCGTAAAAAAGTTGAGGATATCTGGAACGCAGGCCAGGCTCGAACTCCCAAGTAGCCTCTTCAACTGATCGGTGACCCCATTGCACCTTCACTGCAGCGATCTCCTTGGTCCTAAACTTACGGACCTGCCTATCTAGAATAGTTGTAGGCTTCTCCTCATAAGTCAAGTCAAGACCCAACTCTACCGAATCGAGTGTAATCACATGAGACTCATCCGAGATGTATTTTCGAAGCATAGAAATATGAAACACAGGATGCACAGCTGACAAGCTAGGTGCTAAGGTCAACTTATAGGCCACCTCCCCCACTCAGTCCAAAATCTTAAAAGGACCAATGAATCTAGGACTAAGCTTGCCCTTCTTTCCGAACCGCATAACACCTTCATGGGTGACACTCGAAGCCAAACATGATCTCCCTCCATGAACACTAGGTCTCGGACACTCTGATCCACATAACTCTTCTGCCGACTCTGAGAAGTCAACAACCTACTCTGAATCAAACGAACCTGATCCATGGCATCTCTAAGCAAGTCAGTGTCTAAGGAATCCATCTTCGTCGAATCAAACCTTCCAATCGGCGATCCACACCGTCTGCCATACAACACCTCAAATGGGGCCATCTTAATGCTAGAATGATAGATGTTATTGTAGGCAAACTCCACTAGGGGCAAATACAGATCCCACCTAGCACCAAAATCAATCACACAAGCACAGAGCATATCCTCAAGCACCTGAATCGTTCGCTTGGACTGAATATATGTCTGAGGGTGGAATGTTGGGCCCATATCTAAATGAGTACCCAATCCATGTTGCGAAGCCCTCCAGAAGTACAAAGTGAACAATGAACCTCAATCCGAGACTATAGATATCGACACCCCATGAAGTCTAACAATCTGACTGATGTAGAGTTGAGCTAACTTCTTCGTTGTATGCTTCACCCGAACTGGAATAAATGAGTGGACTTAGTCAACCTATCAACAAACACCCAAATAGAATCATAACCACTCCTAGTAGTAGGTAAACCCATAACAAAGTCCATAGTGATCCTCTCCCACTTCCAAGTAGGAATGGGCATCCTCTGAGACACACCTCCGGGCCACTGGTGCTCACACTTGACCTGTTCACAGGTCAAACATCTAGATACAAAGTCCTCAATATCCCTCTACATACTACACCACCAATAATGCTGACTCAAATCATGATACATCTTCGTTGTCCCTAGATGGATAGAATATCTAGAGCAATGGGCCTCTTCTAGAATCAGTCTAACAAGCTCGCCCACTTTGGGCACACAAATCCAACCTTCAATCCTCAAAACTACACACAAATTAAGTGCAGCCTCCTTGGATTCACTTCTCATCACCTTGTCTCGAATGAGACACAACTTCTCATCCTCAAACTGGCACTCACAAATCTGCTCAACTAAGGAAGAACGGGCCTCAATAAATGCAATCAAACCACCACTCTCCTAAAAAACTTCCAACCTAACAAAAATGTTGGATGACCTATGAACATCCCTAGCCAATGGCCTCATATCAACACTGATTGCGGTGAGACTCCCCATACTAGGAGCCTTCCTACTCAAAGCACCGGCCACAACATTGGCCTTCCCAGGATGGTACAAAATGGTCATATCATAGTCCTTCAGCAACTCAAGCTATCTACATTGTCTCAAGTTAAGATCCCTCTGACTAAAGATTTACTAAAGACACCGATGATCAGTGAACACCTCACAATGAACCCCATACAAGTAATGCCGCCACAACTTAAGTACAAATACCACCGCAGCAAGTTCTAAGTCGTGGGTAGGATAGTTCCTCTCATGAGCCTTCAACTGTCTAGAAGCATATGCAATAACCTTCCCTTTTTTCATCAAAACACCTCCCAAGTCAACTCCGGAGGCATCACAATAAGGTAAAACCCACACCCTCCTCGGGCAAAGTCAACACAGGAGCAGAAGTCAACAAAGTCTTGAGCTTTTGAAAGCTTGCCTCACACTCATCGGAACAATGAAAATCTATAGTCTTCTGAGTCAATCTAGTCAAAGGCGCTGCGATTGTAGAAAGGATCTGCACAAACTGTCTGTAGTAGCCTGCCAACTCCACAAAATTTTGAATCTCAGTAGGAGAAGTAGGCCTCGTCTAGCCCTTAACTGCTTCAATCTTGGCTGGATCAACCCTAATACATTCCTTGGACACCACATGTCCCAAGAATGCCACAGAATCAAGCCAAAACACACACTTGGAGAACTTGGCATACAACTTCTTCTCTCTCAATCTCTGAAGCACCAACCTCAAGTGATTGACCTGATCCTCCTCGGTACTTGAATATATCAAAATGTTATCGATGAATACGATCATGAAGGCATCCAAGTACGGATAGAACACTCCATTCATCAACTCCATAAATGTTGCAGGAACGTTAGTCAGCCCAAAAGACATCACAAGAACTCATAGTGGACATAACGAGTCCGGAAAGCTGTCTTAGGAATATCCGATGGCCTAATCTTTAACTGGTGAAAATCGGACCTCAAGTCAATCTTAGAAAATAACGCCTCACCCTAAAGCTGATCAAACAAATCATCAATGCAAGGAAGAGGACACTTGTTCTTAATAGTTTCCTTGTTCAACTACCTATAATCAATACACATCCTCATAGAGCCATCTTTCTTCTTAAAAAGAGAATCAGTGCTCCTCAAGGTGAAACACTAGGGCAAATAAACCGTTTGCTTGACAAGTCATACAACTGATCCTTGAACTCCTTTAACTCAGTCGGTGCCATACGATACGAGGCAATAGAGATGGGCTTAGTGCCCGGCTCTAAGTCAATAGCAAAATCAATGTCCCTATCCGAAGGAACACCAGGAAGATCAACATGAACTACATTGGCATACTCCTGAACCACGGGAATGGACTCCATGGAAGGTGACTCAACACTAGCATCCCAAATAAAAGCCAAATAGGACAAACATCCTCTATCAATCAACCTCTCAGCTCGGATGTTGGAGATAACCTTACTAGGGTAAGAACCACTAGTACCCTTCCACTCTACCATCAGAACACCAGGAATCACTAAAGTGACAGTCTTAGCATGACAATCAAGGATCGCATGATAGGGAGAAAGTCAATCCATACCCAATATCACATAAAAATATACCATCCCCAGAATAATCAAGTCTACCTAAGACCCGTACCCAGCCAAAGAAGCAAGACAAGATCGATACACTCAATCCACCACTAAGGGCTCACCCACTGGTGTAGAAACATGCACAGGCACATGTATATGATCACATAACAAATCAAACTCAGATGCAAAGTAGGTAGACACTTAGGAGATAGTAGACCCTCTCCACCTCATCTAGAATATAAGACATGGCATGACGAGACAGTTGATAGAAACGGGCCTTATACTCGGCAATTGACATGCCACCCTGAGTCAAACTCTCAAACCTCAACTTGTCCTCCTTACGCATAGTCCAAGGAATGAAGCGATCCTGAAAAGCACTGGAGAAAGCATCCTACTCAACCTGAGGAGATCCAACTGGACTGGACTCTATATAAGGCCTCCACCACTCCCTGGCTGGCCCACAGAGCTGGAGAGCAACAAAGTGAACACCCTTCGCATCCACCATCCTCACAGCCTCAAGCATATCGTGGCACAAGGTCAGAAACTCATGAACATCCTCGCTATTACCACCTTGAAACTGGGGTGGTTTCATCCTCTGGAACCTCTCATAACACTGCTGGTCCTCTTTAGTTGGAACTACTTCTGGAGTAACTTGTACACCGACAGCTGGCACAGGAACCAATGGTGGTTGACCCTCCTGATCCTGAACAATCGGACCCTATGTTGCTCTGGGTCTGTGCTCCTGCTCTGGTCTGAGAACCCTATGGCATGCCTATAGAACTCTGAGTAAAACTTTCCAGAACGCCCGGCATCCTCAATAAGGTCGCCTGAATCAACAGTGCCGCGAAACCTTGAGGAACCTGATCTTCACAAACCACAACCTGAGGCTCTAGGAAGCCTCTCTAGCACTGCCTCTAGCAGGTGCCGCTCCTTGAGCACGACCTCTACTACGTGCCACTCCATGAGCACGACCTCTAGATCGGACCCTACCCGTACCTCTAACTGGGCCTCAACAACTAACTCTGGGACTGCCTTGCCTCCATCACCCAAAATAGAAACTCTTGCTCTCAACATCAGCCAAAATAACACGCGACACCAAGCACTAGCGATAGAACCTATGCACGGTAAGAAGGAATGAAATGAAGGAAGTTTCTTAATAGTCTTCATCGGCGCCTCTCGAAGAGAAGTACAGACGTCTCCGTACCGATCCTCAAGACTTGGCTTGTACACGTGAGACCTATGAAACCTGGTCTCTGATACCATTTGTCATGACCCAAAACCGAGTATGATGGCACTTGTCCTATCCCACCAGGGCAAGTCAATCGAAACCCAACAAGACCGAAACAAAATTGGAAAATAAGCAATTCAAGGAGAATAACAATAAGCGGAAGACTTTAAAACTTAACAATCCTTTCCAAGATTGGTTGTCACATGTACAAGCCACTAATAAAGAATTGAAATGAAATTATAGGTCTCGATGTCTTTGTATCTCAAATAGAAACAAAGCATAAAATTAAAAAGGCCGAGAGAGATTTCCAACTTCGAACAGCTACCTCTCAAGTTTCCTCAAAAGCCTCAGAGTAAGAAGAAGAGAGAACTAGATCACGATCTGGGCTCGGAACCTACACAAGTGTAAAAGCTAGGGTGAGTACCAAACAACACGGTACTCAGGAAGTCAACTAACAAAACAAGGCAATTCTTATAAAATCCACGAACTCCCTTACTTCCAACCAAACCTCCGTAACGACAATATACATAGAAAATTAGCCCAACCTAAACTACACGGTTCATATAAAACAAAAGGTCAACAACAGCTCAACAGGATCACCGAAATAACTCCCATCAGTATCAAGTATATCAATTCAAGAGTCAGAAGGCATAAACACAACTCCACAATCACAATTTAGAAACATAAGCCATATCTCACAAGTAATCACAAATTCAATCACAAGAATCATGTTCAACGCAGAATAACATGCATGAATGTTGATGCACATGCAACGCACATTAATGCATCACAGTCGCCGATAGAAACCTCAGCAACACACTCTCGTCGGCAGAAACCTCGGCATCACAATATCAAGAGTAAGACAATGCATGCAATGCAATGTCAAGTAAAATGATGCATGTCTGTCCTACGATACTCATCCGCTGAATCTCAGACCAGAACCCACGGGGGCCACACATGGACCATGTATCCGCCAGAACCATCTCCCATCGACATAATCATCACTAGCCGAACCCATTTCCCATTGGCATCGCCAGAACCATTTCCCATCGGCATAATCATCACTCGCCGAAACCATTTCCCATCGACATAATCGTCACTTGCCGGAACCATTTCACATCGGCATAATCATCAAAGTGTCTCATCATAGTGCTTCAGAACCAATGCACATAAGCCTGTTCACACAAATAATGAAAAAACAATAGTGTTAACAATCACAACGCAATTCATATCAATGCAAATTACGTCACACTATCAACACTATATCAACATCAACAATTTCATCATTTACAACAAGATCAATTCCCTAGTCTCCGATTCACTACTCCTTTCATCACAAGTAGGATCAATCACTAAGCAAGAATTTCAACTCTAGTCCCATAATCAACAATGAACAAAAGGCATATTCATCAATTTCATAATCACATTGAGGCTATCATAACATTTCATCAATTACACATCAATATCAAGATCACGGTCCATCACACTTTGACCTAACACTTTAGCACACATAGCCATTTTATTAATCCCGCCGATCAAATTAGATTGATTCATACAAGAATTCAACCCATACCTCAATCTCATTACTCCCCAACACAATCAAGAAAGAGAAGTCCGGAATATTACAAGATTCACAAAGTTTTAGAAGTCCACTTGCCTTAACCGAAAGAGCAATCAATCCACAACCGGAGCTTTTCCCATCCTAAAGCAATCCAAAACAACACAATCTAATCAAATTATGAATCACAATAAATTTCGGAACCAACAACACTAAGAACACAAAATTTGGGCAAAGGGGTCCAAATGGCTCAAAAATCCAATTTTAAAAACGGGGTTTAAATCCAAATTTTTTTACATGAAACTGATCCTCAAAGCATTAGAAATCCATTGGTGAAAACCAATTAAAAACGGAGCTTAAATCAGGCCACAATCACCATTTTATCAAAATTTTAAAATTCTTGAAAAACTCCAAATTTCCTCCTTTAAAAACTTCAGATTCAAGTTAAAATCGATATATAATCAATGAATAATGAAGATTGAGGGTCAAAATTACTTACCCAATCGATTCCCACGAAATATTTCTTTTCAAATCGCCTTCCCTAGCTCAAAAATGTAAAAAATGGTGAAAATGGGACATTTCCCGAATAAACAATGTTTTAGGAAAAATTTGTTCTCCGCGAATACGGACCATAACCCTTCGCGAATGCGGACCACAGCCCTCCGCGAAAGCGGAGGCCAAAATCTCCAACACTAGAATCAGCAAAATCAGCAATGCACTAAATCTCCGAATAGACCCTCGGGATTCGTTCGGAACCCCGTGCACACAAACCATATATACTACCCTACTAAATTAGATGCTCCTGACTCAATGGAACCGTCGGAATTTGAATTCGAGGTCTCCTTGACCCAAAACTCGATAAAGCACAATTAAACTAACTTAAGCCTCAAAAACTCAAAACAAGCTCGGGACCTCTTAAAAATTCAACCAAGGCCACTCCTTGGCCTAAAATCATCCCTGAATCCAACGGAGTCGTCGGAATCAAATTCTGAGCATCCGATCTTCGAATGTTGACCAAAGTCAACTCTATGATCAAAATTTCACAACGTTCAAACTCAAGGCCTTAAATCCATGATATAGTTCCAAATCTAATTTCGTCAACTCTCCTAGACCAAATTCCACATTCCGGAGTTGATGGAATTGACAGAATTCCATTCCGAGATCTGAAACTCCGAATGACCTCAAAAACCACATTTTTACAACTTAGGCATTTAGAATTCAAACTTTCAAAAAATCATAATTTATCAAGGAAATTCACAAAATCAAATTTTGATATTGATCAAACCTGACTCGGAGTAACTCTTGGGAGGGGCAAAATGGTCATTTTACAAAATTACCAAAAATGACCTTCATGGTCATTACAGAAAAAGACTAGGGTTTTAAGATTAAGCCTCCAAATTCACCATTGAATCTGGATTTTTTGACATCAAGGTATGATAGTATTCACCTATGGAGTCCATTCCTCCATAGTAATCCTAAATTCTCCGATTTTGCAAGTTAGAATCTCCAATTGAAGTTAGGGTTTTATTCAAACTCATGGGTTCTTTTTAATTATGATCTATTTGATTTTTTTTATGTCTTTTTATGCAGGAATTGAGTTAATTATATGTTTTTAAGTTAAATTTACATGAACCAATGCATGATCCATGATTTCTAGATTATGATCTCATGATGAAGCTTATGAACTATCAAAGATGAATTTATGAAGACATGCATGTTTCTTTATGAAATTAATAATGATTTAAGGTTGCTTTGAGACTGAAGCATCAATGTTATTGTTGCGAAAGGATTTACAAGGTGGAAAGGTTTTCTCAACAAAATTGAATCGAGATTTAGGAGCTATTCTAATGAACTCTAGCTTGGATTGGCTATTTGATGTGCCCTTCTATGGATAATAAGACAAGTTAAGATTAACGGCTATTCTATGGGATTTATGCTTAGCACCGAGTGGACAAGCGGCGATTACCCATGTCTCATAAACTATGTGCTACCATAGGTTGATTGTCTTAGATAGACATTAGCTAGTGGATCTACTTTAGCTCAAGTTCATGGTTCTTACCTTGGCAAGTAAGGACACCCCTTTTCGGTGTGAGGCAGACACTGGATTCCATGTTATACCTCACATGGTCTATGTCGATCAAGGCTAAACATCCCACAATAATGAACTAAGGTTACTTTCTAAAGATATTTCAAATATGTTTTGTTTTAAGATGATTAACTTGCATTGACCATGGTTTTGACTTATGTTTCCTATCATGTTATTTTAGGATTTAGCTTGGTAATTGCATGTCATGTATAGTCCTTTTGTGTATGATTTCATAACTCTTATGCATTGCTATCATACCTGGTACATTCTATGTACTAACTCATACTTGTGCTTACATTGTCTAACTAATGTAGGGCTTGACGACTGTTCTCCCTCCATTCGTTGCTAGAGATTTGCACTGGAAATTTGAAGACTTGGTGAGTCCTCATATTTCGAGGATGATGTCACTTTTATAGCTTTATGTCATTTCGGTTTTCAGACATTGCATGGGATTTGTCTCAAATCCCTTCTATTGATGTAGTTAATGGCTTATGGAGACTTATGTTTAGACTTTCACTTTTTGGTTAAACTCTTTCATATGAAATGCTACTTTTAAACTCTTGTTTCTATTATCTTGTATGATGCAAGCTAAGTGGCTTGTGTGTGTCCCCTCAGGGTCCTATACAACATGTCACATTTAGGGTGTACTTTAGGTCGTGACAAACTTGGTATTCAGAGCACAAGATTTAGAAAAGTCCTAGGATGTCTCATAAGCCACGTTGAATAGTGTCTTGTGCATGAGTGTGAAGTGCGCCACACTTATGAATGAGAGGCTACAATATGTTTTGGAAATTCCACTTCTTTCATCATTCTAGAGTCTTGCAATAGAGTGTAACTCTATATGTGTCTCTCTCCTAATCCCTATTCTATGTTTTTTAGGATATGGCCACTCGAAGGGCATATGCTAGAAGGAATGCGAGAGAGAATGTGTAACGAGAAGC
Organism: Solanum appendiculatum; assembly: GCA_018342035.1. Taxonomy (NCBI): domain Eukaryota; kingdom Viridiplantae; phylum Streptophyta; class Magnoliopsida; order Solanales; family Solanaceae; genus Solanum; species Solanum appendiculatum. The sequence continues at coordinate 432,506 of JAGDQO010002140.1, read as the reverse complement.
TCTTTAGGCTCCTCAAGTTTCAGTCGATCCTTTGGCCGAGCAAGTGACTAATGAAGAGTTTAGGGCTGCTTTTTAAGTGTTAGCCCAAGCCTTGACGGCTTAAGCCAATAGGGAGGATTTAGTCCCCGTGAACCCAAATGTGGGTACAACGGAATCTAGAGTAAGGTACTTCACTAGGATGAATCCTCCGGAGTTTCATGGTTCTAAGGTTGAGGAAGATTCTTAAGAGTTCATCGATGAAGTATACAAGGTTTTGATGATCATGTGTGTGACACTGGTGGAAAAGGTGGAATTGGCTGCTTATCAACTTAAGGGTGTTGCTTAAGTTTGGTTCACCCAATGGAAGGAAGAGAGGGCGGTTTATGCGGGTCCTCTTTTGTGGGAAAAGTTTATGGCTGTTTTCCTTGATAGGTTTTTTCCCCTTGAGATGAGAAAGACAAAGGTACTTGAATTCATTAACGTACATCAAGGAAACATGAGCATGAAGGAGTATACTTCTGAAATTCACACAATTGTCTAGATATGCTCCTATTATCGTTGCTGACCCTATGGCAAGGATGAGTAAGTCCTTTTCGGGAGTGTCTGAGATGTTGGTCAAAGAATGTCGTACCGCCATGATTATCAATGATATGGACATTTCTCGTCTGATGGTTCATGCTCAACATATCGAAGAGGAGATACTTAAGGAAAGGTCTAGGGAGGCAAAGAGGGCCAAGACCGGTGATGGTGACTTTTTACATTCAAGGTTTGATGGATGTGGTCATTCTAAATTCTGACAAAGGTTTTTCGGTCAAGGTTTCTCCAATGCCCCGACTCCTAAGTTCAACAAGGAAAGGGTGTCTAACCCTAAGCCTCAAGAAGGAAATGGTGGTGGAGTTTCATTGTCTACTTATGCTAAATGTGGAAGAAAGCACGAGGGTAAATGTTTAACCGGTTTCAATGCATGTTTTGGTTGTGGCAAGACGGACCATAAGATAAGGGATTGTCCCTCATTTTCTAAGAATGAAGAAGATAACCTTCGACATGCTCAATCTTATCTTTCGTTAGGTTCTAGTGGGAGTCAAAAGCAAAATAGATTTTATGCACTTCAAGCTCGTCATGAGCAAGAGGGTCTCCCGATGTGGTTACCGGTATGTTGAAAGTCTTTAATCTTGATGTTTATGCTTTTCTTGATCCTGGTACTACCTTGTCTTTTTTGATGCCCTATGTGGCTATGAGGTTTGATATTCTTCGAAGTGTGTTGTTAGACCCTTTTTCTGTCTCTACTCCTATTGGTGAATCTATTATGGCTAAGAGAGTCTAAAGAGAGTGTTCCATCTACTTATCTGATAGAATCACTCATGTTGATCTTGTAGAGCTTGGTGCGTTAGATTTCGATGTTATTCTTGGGATAGATTGGCTGCATTCATGTTATACTTCCATTGATTGTAGAACTCGAGTGGTCAAGTTTCAGTTTTCTAGTAAACCCATCCTAGACTGGGAAGGGGAAATTATATGCTTAAGAGTCAGTTTGTTTCTTGTCTTAAAGCAAGAAAGATGATTTCTAAAGGTTGCATATATCATCTTATTCGGGTTAGGGATATGGATTTCGAAGCCCCTATCTTTGAGTCGGTCCCCATTGTTAATAAGTTTTCAAAAGTGTTTCTTGATTATTTACCCGGTGTTCCTTTCGAAAGGAAAATAGACTTCGGCATTGACCTTATCCCAGATACGCAACCTATTTCTATTCCTCCTTACCGAATGGCTTCGGCAGAACTTAAGGAATTGAAGGAGCAATGGAAGGATTTGTTGGATTAGGGTTTCATCCGACCAAGTATCTCTCCATGGGGTGCTCCAATTTTGTTTGTTTGAAAGAAGGATGGCTCACTTCTTATGTGTATTGACTATCGACAATTGAATAAGGTTACCATTAAGAATAAATATATTCTTCCATGGATAGATGATTTGTTTGATCAACTCCAACGGGCGAGTTACTTCTCTAAGATTGACCTCTAGTCAGGTTACCACCAATTAAGGGTAAAGGAAGATGACATTCCAAAGACGGCATTCCGAACTCGGTATGGCCACTATGAGTTCTTGGTAATGTCATTTGGTTTGACAATTTCTCCGGCCACATTTATTGATTTGTTCAATAAGGTGTTTAGACAATACCTAGATATGTTTGTGATTGTGTTTATCGATGATATTTTGATCTACTCATGAAGTGAAGTCCTCAAGGACCAACAACTCTTTGCAAAGTTTAATAAATGTGTGTTTTGGTTGAGATCTGTGGCTTTTCTTGGTCACATTGTCTACGGTAAGAGTATTGAGGTAGATCCTAAGAAGACGGATGTGGTTAAGAGTTGGCCTAGACTTTTATCCTCTTTAGATATTCAAAGTTTCTTGGATTTGGCTGGTTATTATAGAAGCTTTGTGGAAGGGTTTTCTTCAATTGCCTCTCCATTGACGGCCTTAACCCAAAAGAAAGTTAAGTTTGTATGGTCTTAAGCATGTGAGAAGAGTTTCCAAGAATTAAAAAATAGACATACCTACGCTCTGGTGTTGACTTTATCAGAAGGATCCAATGGGTTTGTGGTTTATTGTGATGCTTCAAGGATTTGACTAGGGTGCGTTCTTATGCAAAATGGAAAGGTTATTGCTTATGCTTCAAGACAACTTAAAATCCATGAGAAGAACTATCCTACCAATGATTTGGAACTAATGGCGGTTGTGTTTGCCTTCAAGATTTTGAGGCATTACTTATATGGTGTACATGTTGATGTCTTTACTGACCACAAAAGTTTGCAGTATGTGTTCAAGTAAAAGAATCTAAATCTTCACCAAAGGAGGTGGCTTGAGTTGCTAAAGGATTAGGACATGAATGTCCTCTATCACCTCGGAAAGCCGAATGTAGTGGTGGATGCTCTTAGTCAGCTATCCATTGGTAGTGTTGCTCATGTTGTGGATGAAAAGAAGGAGTTAGCTTGGGATGTTCATAGATTGGCCTAATTGGGTGTTCGGTTGGTTGATTCTAATAAAGGCGGTGTTATTGTTCACAATGGTGTAGAATCGTTCCTTGTGTCGGATGTGAAAGCCAAGAAAGGTCTTGATCTAAATTTGGTAGAATTAAAAGAAGCGGCGCTTAAGAAGTCCGTTGAGGCTTTCTTCCAAGGGGGAGATGGTGTACTTTGATATCAAGGTCATTTGTGTGTTCTCAATGTTGATAATTTAAGGGAGCAGATTTTAGGATAAGCCTATGGTTCTCGATATTCCATTCACCCGAGAGCCACCAAGATGTACCGTGACTTGCAGGAGGTCTATTGGTAAAATGGGATGAAGAAGGATATTGTGAAATTTGTGGCTAAGTGTCCTAATTGTCAACAAGTGAAAGTTGAGCGTCAAAAGCCAGGAGGTTTATCCCAAGATATAAGTATTCTTATTTGGAAGTGGGAAGATTTGAATATGGACTTTATTGTTAGTTTACCCCGTACTCGATGACAATATGACTTGATTTGGGTTATTGTGGATCGTATGACGAAGTCAGCTCATTTCATTCCCATCAAGACTTCTTATTCGACGGAGGACTATGCTAAGTTGTACTTGAGGGAAATGGTTAGGTTGCATGGAGTTCCCTTATTCATTATCTCTGATTGCGGAACCCAATTCACTGCTCAGTTTTGGAAATCTTTCCTAAAGGGCTTTGGCACTCGTGTTAAGTTCAGTACAACCTTTAATCCTCAAATCGATGGGCAAGCGGAGCGTACTATCTAAACATTGGAAGATATGTTGAGAGCTTGTGGGATTGACTCCAAGGGTAATTGGGATGATCATTTGCCTTTGATTGAGTTTGCTTATAATAATAGCTATCATTCTAGTATTGGTATGGCTCCATTTGAGGCTCTTTGTGGTAGGAGGTGTAGATCTCCTATAGGTTGGTTTGAAGGTTGTGAAGTTGACTTGATAGGTCCCAAGTTGGTACATGAGGCTATGGAGAAGTTTGGCTAATTAGAAAAAGGTTGAAAATGGCTCAAACTCGACAAAAGTCTTATGCCGATGTTAGAAGGAGAGATCTAGAATTCGATGTAATGATTGGGTTTACTTGAAAATATCACCCATGAAGGGTGTAATGAGGTTTGGAAAGAAAAGAAAGGTTAGTCCTCGTTATGTGGGCCCATATCAAATTTTGAGGTGTATTGGTAAAGTTGCTTATGAACTTGATTTGCCTAACGATTTGGCATCAATTCATCCGGTTTTGCCATGTCTGCTTGTTGAAGAAATTTGTTGGTGATATGATATCTATTGTACCATTGGAGAGTCTTGGTGTACAAGAGAGTCTTTCTTATGAAGAGATTCCAATTGAGATCTTGGACTGGCAAGTTAAGAAGTTAAGGAATAAGGAAGTTGCATCCGTAAATGGTTCTATGAAGGAATCAAAGTGTTGAGGGGGATACTTGGGAGGCCGAGGACGATATGACGTCCCATTACCCACATCTTTTTCCCTTCGATCCTACTCTAGCTTAAGGTACTTACTTCCTCATGGTTCATCTTCATGTTTTAGCTATCCTAATGTTTCCTCATGCATGCATACTCATGAAAATTTGCATTTGAGATTTTTATTTAGCTATGATTGATTTTTTCATGATTATGTGCATTTATGTATGATTTGCACGTGTGTTTTATGAAATGATGTTTTGGATATGTTTAAGCTAGGAGTTGATGTTTCTCGGGGTTATGTGTTGTTGATGAAATTGCATTCTTGTTGGGCTATTAGATCTTTTTCCTACCATCCTTATGTGCCTTGAGTTCCATTCAAGGATGAATGTTCCCAAGGGGGAGATATTGTAACACCTCGAACTTGGAAAAGAAGGAAATGCAGGGTTTTGGGTTACTGGCAGTACCCATGGTTCGCATCTATGGTTGTTAGAAGAACCTATGGACTAAAGATGGCATCCGTAGGTGATGGGAAAATAATTTTTTCAAATCCAGTCTCAGAAACCCATTTTTCGGTTCAACAAGACGATCCGTCATTCCTTTTACGAGTCGTAGATAAGTCTCGTAGGTGACCTCTAGACTTAGGGAAATTTTAAAGCTTAAGGTTGGTTTCTACGGTTGGCATGTATGTAACGTAGGAAGACCTCCGAACCGTACATGGGTCTCATCATTTGAAGGTCCAAAATAATGGTTTCTCAATCTTACTACGGTTCACCCGGATGGTCCGTAGTTGGACCTATGGACCGAAGGTCTGAACTGCAGGTCAAGTCGGTAGTTAATTTTTAAGGGCTTTTTGGTCTTTTTCCTAATTGATTAATGCTTCAGCTAGGTCGTTTTGATCCTAATCCTTATAAGTCTTTTAAGCCTAAAATCTAACTATTCTAGATCATTCTTCAAATTTCCCCAAATCCATCCAAGTTCTTCCCAACAAAATTTCTATATCTAAAGCTTGAAGAAGAAGACTAGGGTTTCAAGATCAAGCCTCCAAATTCACCATTGATTGTGGGATTTTTACATCAAAGTATGATAGTATTCACCTATATAGTCCTTTCCTCCATAGGGTTCCTAAATTCTACAATTTTGCATGTTAGAATCTCCAATTGAAGTTATGGTTTTATTCAATCTCATGGGTTATTTTCACTTATGATCTATTTGGTTGTTTTATGTCTTTTTATGCATGAATTGAGATAATTACATGTTTTAAGTTAAATTCACATGAACCCATGCATGATTAATGCTTTCTGGATTATGATCCTATGATGAGGCTTATGAACTATCAAAGATGAATTTATAAATATGTGCATGTTTCTTTATGAAATTGATAAGGATTTAAGGTTGCTTTAAGAGAGAAGCATCGATGTTGTTGTTGTGAAAGGATTTTTCACATAAAGGATTGACAAGGTTGAAAGGTTTTCTCAACAAAGTTGAATGTAGATTTAGGAGCTATTCTAGAGAACTCTAGCCTGGATTGGCTATTTGATGTGCCCTTCCATGGATAATATGACATGTTAAGATTAATGGCTATTCAGTGGGATTTATGCTTAGCACCGAGTGGACAAGAGACGATTACCCATGTCCCTTAAATTATGTGCCACCATAGGATGATTGCTTTAGATAGACATTAGCCAGTGGATCTACTTTAGCTCATGTTAATGTTCTTACCTTGGCAAGTAAGGACACCCCTTTTTGGTGTGGGGCAGGCACTGGATTCCAAGTTATAGCTCACATGGTTTATGTCGATTAAGGCTAATGTCATGACCCAGGGTAGCCCCTAGATGTAACACGGTGTACAAGACCCCGAGAGGTCTCATGCAAGCCCTTAGCATACATAACATACAAGATATCGAGAAATAAGAGTTCAAAAGAGCATTTTTATATCAAATCTTCACTCAAAATAGCGGAAGTCAACAACTCATGTCTCAAAGCCTTCTAATATCATAGAATACAAATAAAAGTGATAGGGACGCAGCCCAATAAAATATCCAACATAAAGAAAGATATAAAATGTAAAATCCAACAAGGCTATGTCCTCGGATGGATGATGACTCACCAAGTCTTCTTCTCAACTCTAAATCAATGCTCTCGCCACGAGTGGAAGGTGAATCGCCACGTCCTACACGAAAGAAATTATGTAGGCAAGAGTATGCGTTAGCACAATTTAGTACTAAGTATGATAACAATGCACATAAACACATAAATCATGCTAGAGAGAGACATAATCATGACATGCGATAGCCAAAGTAAAAACATGTTAAACATGAGAAACATGAAACATAAAGCATATATCAAGGCCAAAGCAAGCTAAATCATCTTTCTTATTTTCTTGACTTCTTTATACGAAAACTTGTTCATTAACTTGTGGGGAAAAGCCTTAACCGACATGTAAGACCATGTGAGCTATCAATACGGAATTCGGTGTCTACCCCACACCGAAAAGGGGTGTCCTACTTCTAAAGGTAAGACCATGAACTTTTTAGCTTCGGTGGATCCACTAGCTAATGTCTACTTAAAGACATCATCCTATGGTGGCAACATAGTTTATGGGATAGAGATTGCTTTAGGAGACTCGGCCTCAACTAACGGGAGAATTCCACCTAGAAAACATAACCTCTACTAACGGGAGAGATTTCACTAGAAGACCCGGCCTCTACTAATGAGAGGGCTTCCATCTTAATATCCACTCGGTGCTAAACATACTTCCCACGGATTAGTCATTAACATGAGCATGATGAATTAAGGGTGCTTTGAGAGTAAAGTACCAAAGTTATGATATGATGATGCTATGGTTGAGTAGTGAAAGGTTTTCTCACGTAATTCTCCCATTATGATAAAAGATGAACAAAGAGGCGATTACCCATAGCATCATCATATCATAACTTTGGTACTTTACTCTCAAAGCACCCTTAATTCATCATGCTCATGTTTCATAGTTCATAGAGTTCATATGGGTTCATGCAAGTTCAACTCATATCATGCAATTTAATGCAAGCTTGTACTTAGAAAGCCATAATTAGGACAATTTACCCTTACTTGAAGGAACTCACATAATAGAGGAAAATCATGTTTTTGACTTGATCATGCTAAATTCAAAGATTATCCTCAATTCATTCATAATTCATACTTGATTTCATAGAGAATTCATAAACTTCATCAAATCATAACTCAACCCAACAATAAAAGCATAGATTATCAAATTGGGGAGAATTAGCTTGGGATCATAGGGGTTCATGCAATCTTTACATCAAATCATGTAATTCACGCTAATTCGCGCACTAATTTACTTTATCACGCTAAATCGTGCACTAGGAATCATAAAATCAATAATTGGAATCATAATTGAAGAACCCACAATGATTGATCACAAACCCTAATTTAATTGGGTCAGAGTAAACATTTGAATATCATGAAGAAGAGGAAGGGCCTATTGGAGGAAAAGACTCCTAATGGTGAACACTATCATACCTCAAAGCAATCCACAATAATTGGAGAAGATTGAAGGTCTTCGATGAAGGATTCAAGCTTCTTCTTTTTCCTTGAGAGTTAAGAGAGTTTCTTTTTAGAGAGAGAAATATTTGAGAGAGGAGAGTTTTGGAATGAATTAGAATGAAAGAAATTAGGCTTAGAAAGTATTTATAGGTCTTAGATTAAGGGTATAACCGACTAAGCTTAATAGGAAATCAATTAGGGAAAATACCAAAAAGCCCTTTATTAAAAATTGTCGGGGCCAATCGACGGACAGGATCTACGGTTCGTACATCAATTGACGGACCGTCCTATTCTTCCGTCAATTGATTCAGAAAGTTCATATTGGGCTGAAAATTTGGCCAAGTCTAGAAGGCATCTACGGAACCCATCTATGGCCCGTCAACTGGGATACGAACCGTCCTGCTATTCCGTAGGTCAAAGTTCAGAAACTTGGAAAGCCTAAAATTTCACAACTTCATTAACGGTTCCCACCTATGGCCCGTTAATCTATCTACGGCCCGTAGGTGACCTCTGTAGATCACCGTCTTCAGGTAATTTCTGCATGTAAAAATCCCTTGGAAGCTTGGGCTGTTACAATGTTCCTCGAATGAGAATCAAGACATCTCGAGAAGGGTAATAGACACGGACTAACAACCCAACCTAGCATGCAATCACATAAATGCACATATTCGAGGAGGCAACATAAACTCCAAGCTAAAGCATGATCAACACAACATATCATGAAGACTTTATGCAACTCATACTCAAATGCACATAATCATATAAGACTCTTCATGAACATGCGCAATCAAGGAATCATGGAAATCAACTATGACACATGAGGCAGAAAGAATGAACCATGAGGATCAAGGTACCTCAAGCTAGAGTAGGATCAGAAGAAAAGAGATGAGGATATCGGGACATCATATCGGCTTCGGCCTTCCAAGTAACACCCTCAACCAATTGATTCCTCCATAGAACTTTCACGGAAGCAACTTCCTTATTCCTTAACTTCCGGACTTGCCAGTCTAAAATCTCAATCGGAACCTCTTCATGAGAAAGACTATCCTTTATGCCAAGATTCTCTAATTGCATTGTAGAGGTCGGATCACCAACACACTTCTTCAATAATGAGACATGGAAAACCGGATGCACTGATGCCAAATCATTAGGCAAATCAAGCTCATAAGCAACCTTACCAACACGTCTCAAAATTTTATATGGGCCTACATAACGGGGACTAAGTTTCCCTTTCTTCCCAAATCTCATTACACCCTTCATGGGTGAGATTTTCAAGTAAACCCAATCCTCCACATCGAATTCTAATTCTCTTCTTCTAACATCGACATAGGACTTTTGTCGACTTTGAGCCATTTTCAACCTCTCTCTAATAAGTCAAACTTTCTCCATAGCCTCATGCACCAACTCCGGGCCTATCAAAGTAACTTCACCAACTTCAAACCAACCTATAGGAGATCTACACCTCCTACCATAGAGAGCCTCAAATGGAGCCATACCGATACTAGAATGGTAGCTATTGTTATAAGCAAACTCAATCAAAGGCAAGTGATCATCCTAAGTACCCTTGAAATCGATTGCACAAGCTCTCAACATATCTTCCAAAGTTTTAATAGTATGCTCCGCTTGCCCATCGGTTTGGGGATGAAAGGTCGTACTAAGCTTAACACGAGTACAAGGACCTTTTTGAAACGACTTCCAGAGAAGTAAATTGTGCACCACAATCAGAGATAATGGATAAAGGCACTCCATGCAGCCTAACCATCTCCCTCAAATACAACTTAGCATAATCCTCCGCCGAATAAGAAGTCTTGACTGGAATGAAATTGGCTGACTTTGTCATTCTATCAATAACAACCCAAATCGAATAAAATTGTCGCTTCGTGCGAGGCAAACCCACAATAAAATCCATATTCACATCTTCCCACTTCCAAGTAGGAATACTAATATCTTGGGTCAAACCTCCCGGCCTTTGATGCACAACTTTCACTTGTTGGCAATTAGGACACTTAGCCACAAATTCCGCAATATCTTTCTTCATTCCGTTCCACCAATAAATTTCCCACAAATCACGGTATATTTTGGTAGCTCCTGGGTGGATGGAATATCAAGAACTATGGGCTTCTGATTAAATTTGCTCTCTTAAGCCCTCTACATTGGGGACACACAAACGACCTTGATATCGAAGCACACCATCTCCCCCTTGGGAGAAAACCTCTATGGACTTCTTGAGTACCGCTTCCTTTAACTCAACCAAGTTAGGATCAAGACCTTGCTTAGCTTTCACAGTATGCACAAAAGAGGATTCAGAACCCTTGTGAACTGTAACACCACCTTTAGTAGAACCAACCAATCTAACACCCAATCGGGAAAATCTATGGATATCGTGAACCAACTCTTTCTTACCATCCTCAACATGAGCAACACTACCCATGGATAATCGACTAAGAGCATCCTCCACCACGTTAGCCTTACTGGGGTGATAGAGAACACTCATATCATAGTCTTTTAACAACTCGAGCCACCTACTTTGGCGGAGATTCAAATTTTTCTGTTTAAATACATATTACAAACTCTTATGGTCGGTGAAGATATCTACATGTACCCCGTACAAATAATGTCGCCATATTTTCAAAGCAAACACAACTGCCGCTAATTCCAAGTCATGAGTAAGATAGTTCTTTTCGTACACCTTAAGTTGTCTTGAAGCATAAGCAATGACTTTCCCATTTTGCATAAGAACACATCCTAGCCCAATTCTCGAGGCATCACAATAAGCCACAAAACCATCGGATCCTTCTGATAGAGTTAATATCGGAGCCGAAGTAAGTCGATCCTTCAATTCTTTAAAACTCTTCTCACATGCCTCAAACCATGCAAATTTAACCTTCTTTTGAGTCAAAGACGTCAATGGAGAAGCAATGGATGAAAACCCATCAACAAACCATCTATAATAACCGGCTAAGCCCAAGAAACTACGGATATCAGAAGGTGATAAAGGTATAGGTCAATTCTTAACCGCTTCCGTCTTCTTAGGATCTACCTCAATTCCCTTACCGGAAATAATATGACCAAGAAAAGCCACGGACCTTAACCAAAACTCACATTTACTAAACTTCGCAAAGAGTTGTTAGTCCTTGAGGACTTGCAACACAATCCTCAAATGATTAACATGTTCACCCTCATTCTTTGAGTAGATCAAAATGTCGTCAATAAACACAATCACAAACATATCAAGGTATTGCTTAAATACTCTATTCATCAAGTCCATAAATGCGGCCGGAGCATTTGTCAACCCAAACGACATTACCAAAAACTCGTAGTGACCATACCTAGTCCGGAAAGCCATTTTCGGAATATCATCTTCTTTCACCCTTAATTGGTGATAGCCCGAACGAAGGTCGATCTTAGAGAAATAACTAGCCCCTTGAAGTTGATCAAACAAGTCATCTATCCTTGGTAGAGGATACTTATTCTTAATGGTAACCTTGTTCAATTGGCGATTTTCAATACACATACGGAGTGAACCATCTTTCTTCCTTACAAACAAGACCGGAGCACCCCATGGAGAAATACTTGACCGGATGAAACTCTTATCCAAAAAGTCTTTCAACTGCTCTTTTAGTTCCTTAAGTTCCTCCGGAGCCATTCTATAAGGAGGAATAGAAATAGGTTGCGTATCTGGGAGAAGGTCAATACCGAAGTCTATTTCCCTTTCGGGAGGAATACCGGGCAAGTCATCGGGAAACACTTCAGGAAACTCATTAACAACGGGGACCAACTCAAGAGTAGGGGTCTCGGAATCTATATCCCTCACCTTAACAAGATGTTAAATGCAACCCTTAGAGATCATCTTTCTAGCTTTTAGATAAGAAACAAATTGACCTCGAAACATAGAATTTCCTCCCTTCCACTCTAGGATAGGCTCATTTGGAAACTAAAAATTGACCATTCGGGTCCTACAATCAATAGAGGCATAACAAGCATGCAACCAATCCATCCCAAGAATAACATCAAAATCTAGCATATCAAGCTCTACAAGATCAACAAGAGTGACTCTATGGGATAAGGAGACGGGACAATCTCTACAAACTCTCTTAGCCATGATAGATTCTCCAATGGGAGTAGAAACACAAAAAGGATCTAGCAACACATCCGGAACTACATCTAACCTCATAGCCACATATTGCATCACAAAAGACAAGGTAGCACCGGGATCAAGCAAAGCATAAACATCAAAATAGACAACTCTTAACATATCGGTAACCACATCGGGAGAGCTCTCTTGTTCATGGCGAGCCTGAAGTGCATAAAATCGGTTTTTCTTTTGAGCATTCGAACCCGATCCTCTAGGTGGAGCTTTCTTATTCTCTCATCCCTTGGCCGTGAGAGATGGACAATCCCTCATCTTGTGACCACTCTTTCCACAATTATAACAACCATCCGTACCGGCTAGACATCTACTTTCATGCTTTTTCCCACACTTGGCACAAGGAGCCAATAAAGAACCACCATTATACCCTCCTTGAGATTTGGGGTTAGACATCCTATCATTGTTTGACTTTGGAGGAGCATTGGATGAGCCTTGGTTAGAGAACCTTGGTAGAAATCTAGGACGACAATGCCCACGGACCTTGGATGGGAAAAGTTACCATCACCGGTCCTAGCCCTTTTGGTCTTCCTAGACCTTTCCTTAACCTTTTCTTCTTCAATTTGTTCGGCATAAACCATGAGACGAGAAATATCCATGTCATGCACAAGCATGGCGGTGCGGCACTCTTTCACATACATATCGGACACTCCCGACATAAATTTGCTCATTCTTGTCCTTGGGTCGACAACTATGGACAGAGCATATCTAGCCAATTGTGTGAACTTCAATTCATACTCTTTCACACTCATATTTCCTTGTCAAAGGTTGATAAACTCAAGCAACTTAGCCTCTCTCTTCTCAAGAGGGAAGAACTTATCAAGGAAAGCAACCTTGAATTTCTCCCAATCAAGAGGACCCTCATTAACCGCCCTTTCACTCTCCCATTGATTGAACAAAAATTGGGCAACACCCTTGAGTTGATAAGCGGCCAACTCCGCCTTTTCTTCCGGCGTCACACCCATGATCATCAACACCTTGTACACTTCATCAATGAATTCTTGAGGATCTTCCTCAACCTTAGAGTCATGGAATTCTGGAGGATTCATCCTCGTAAAGTCCCTCACTCTTGATGCCGCCGTACCCACATTTGGGTTCACGGGAACCACCACCTCTTTATTGTCTTGAGCCGTCACGGCTTGAGCCAACACTTGGAAAGTAGCCCTAAACTCCAAATTAGTCACTTGTTCCGCCAAAGGGTCGGTCGAAACTTGAGGAGCTTTAGGAGGAGCTTCTTGTTCTGCATTCTCTCCCATGTTTCTTCTAGTGTAAGCTTTTCGGGTCGCCATATCCTGAAACCCGTAAGATAGAGATTAGGAGAGAGATATATCGAGTTAAACTCTATGGCACTACTTAAGAGTAATGAAAGAAGTGGAATTTCTTAAACGTCTTATAGCCTCTCATTCATAATTGTGGCGCGCTTCACACTTATGAACAAGACTCTACTTGACGCGGCTTATGAGAAATCCAAAGATCTTTCTAAAACCTTGCGCTCTGAATACCAAGTTTGTCACGATACAGGGTAGCCCCTTGATGTAACACGGTGTACAAGACCCCGAGAGGCCTCATACAAGCCCTTAGCATACATAACATACAAGATATCGAGAAATAAGAGTTCAAAAGAGCATTTTTATATCAAATCTTCACTCAAAATAGCGGAAGTCAACAACTCATGTCTCAAAGCCTTCTAATATCATAGAATACAAATAAAAGTGATAGGGACGCAGCCCAATAAAATATCCAACATAAAGAAAGATATAAAATGTAAAATCCAACAAGGCTATGTCCTCGGATGGATGATGACTCACCAAGTCTTCTTCTCAACTCTAAATCAATGCTCTAGCCACGAGTGGAAGGTAAATAGCCACGTCCTACACCAAAGAAGTTAATGTAGGCAAGAGTATGCGTTAGCACAATTAAGTACTAAGTATGATAGCAATTCACATAAACACATAAATCATGCTAGAGAGAGACATAATCATGACATGCGATGGCCAAGCTAAAAACATGTTAAACATGAGAAACATGAACATAAATCATATATCAAGGCCAAAGCAAGCTAAATCATCTTTCTTCTTTTCTTTACTTCATTATGCGAACACTTGTTCATTAACTTGTGGGGAAAAGCCTTAACCTACATGTAGGACCATGTGAGCTATCAACACGGAATACGATGTCTACCCCACACTAAAAAGGGGTGTCCTACATTCCAAGGTAAGACCATGAACTTCTTAGCTTAGGTGGATCCACTAGCTAATGTCTACTTAAAGACAACATCCTATGGTCGCAAGATAGTTTATGGGATAGAGATTGCTTTAGGAGACTCGGCCTCAACTAACGGGAGAGTTCCACCTAGAAAACCCGGCCTCAACTAACGGTAGGGCTTTCACTAGAAGACCCAGCCTCTACTAACAGGAGGGCTTCCATCTCAATATACACTCGGTGCTAAGCATAATTCCCACGGATTAGTCATTAATATATTTATATCATCAAACATGAAAAGGTACAACTAGGGTTACCAATTCAAGCTAAAATCATGCTGATAGATATTCATCTTTCATGGACCTTGTCAAAGCTTACATCATTAGAATAGCTCCTTAAGAACATGGGTAATCGCCTCTTTGTTCATCTTTTATCATAATGGGAGAATTACGTGAGAAACCTTTCACTACTCAACCATAGCATCATCATATCATAACTTTGGTACTTTACTCTCAAAGCACCCTTAATTCATCATGCTCATGTTTCATAGTTCATAGAGTTCATATGGGTTCATGCAAGTTCAACTCATATCATGCAGTTCAATGCAAGCTCATGCTCAGAAAGCCATAATAAGGACAATTTACCAACACTTGAAGGAACTCACATAGTAGAGAAAAATCATGCTTTTGACTTGATCATGCTAAATTCATAAGATTATCCTCAATTCATTCATAATTCATACTTGATTTCATAGAGAATTCATAAACTTCATCAAATCATAACTCAACCCAACAATCAAAGCATAGATTATCAAATTGGGGAGAATTAGCTTGGGATCATAGGGGTTCATGCAATCTTTACATCAAATCATGTAATTCACGCTAATTCGCGCACTAATTTACTTTATCACGCTAAATCGTGCATTAGGAATCATAAAATCAATAATTGGAATCATAATTGAAGAACCCACAATGATTGATCACAAACCCTAATTTAATTGGGTTAGAGTAAACATTTGAATATCATGAATAAAAGGAAGGGCCTATTAGAGGAAAAGACTCCTAATGTGAACACTATCATACCTCAAAGCAATCCACAATAATTGGAGAAGATTGAAGGTCTTCGATGAAGGATTCAAGCTTCTTCTTTTTCCTTGAGAGTTAAGAGAGTTTCTTTTTAGAGAGAGAAATATTTGAGAGAGGAGAGTTTTGGAATGAATTAGAATGAAAGAAATTAGGCTTAGAAAGTATTTATAGGTCTTAGATTAAGGGTATAACCGACTAAGCTTAATAGGAAATCAATTAGGGAAAAGACCAAAAAGCCCTTAATTAAAAATTGTCGGGGCCAATCAACGAACAGGATCTATGGTCCGTACATCAATTAACGGACCGTCCTGTTCTTCCGTCAATTGATTCAGAAAGTTCATTTTGGGCTGAAAATTTGGCCAAGTCTGGAAGGCATCTACGGAACCCATCTACGGCCCGTCAACTGGACTACGAACCATCCTGCTAATCCGTAGGTCAAAGTTCAGAAACTTGGAAAACCTGAAATTTCACAGCTTCATTGACGGTTCCCACCTACGGCCTGTCAATCCATCTACGGCCTGTAGGTGGCCTCCGTAGATCACTGTCTTCAGGTAATTTCTACATGTAAAAATCCCTTGGAAGCTTGGGATTGTTACAACTTCCCACAATAATGAACTAAGGTTACTTTCTAAAGGTATTTCACATATTTTTTGTTTTAAGTTGATTAGCTAACATTGACCATGGTTTTGACTTATGTTTCCTATAATGTTATTTTACGATTTAGCTTAGTCATTGCATGTCATGTATAGTTCCTTTTTGCATGATTTCATAAATCTTATGCATTTCTATCATACTTGGTACATTCCATGTACTAACGCATACTTGTTCCTGCATTGTCTCACTAATGTAGGGCTTGACGACTCTTCTCCCCCTATTCGTGGCTAGAGATTTGCACTAGAGATTTGAAGAATTGGTGAGTCCTCATACTTCGAGGATGATGTCACTTTTATAGCTTTATGTCATTTCAGTTTTCAGACATTGTATGGGATATGTCCCAAATCCCTTCTATTGATGTAGTAGATGGCTTTTGGAGACTTATGTTTAGACTTTCGCTTTTTGGTTAAACTTTTTCATATGAAATGCTACTTTTAAACTCTTGTTTCTCTTATCTTGTATGATGCATGCTAAATGGTTTATATGGGACCTCTCGGGGTCCTATACGACATGTCACGTCTAGGGTGTACATTAGGTCATGACATTTGTTCAACATTTTAAGTTCCAAGAATCGGATGGAAATTTTGTCAGTTTCGTCACGTCTGGAACGTTGAGTTTGAGCTAGTAGGGTGGTTGGTAAGGCTTCTGAGACCTTAGGTTGAGTTTTGGATATTTGGGTGAGAAGTTGAGTTTTATGCCTTAAGAGTGGTCTATGAGGGTAATTCCGTCATTTGACATCTTTTGGGAAATCTGACGATTTTGTTTAGTCTAAATGTTGATTCTAGTAGGATAACTTCTCCGGTTTATTTTTATCGGGCTTTGAATGATTTTCGAGGGTCTGGTCGGAGACTTGAACTTAGCCTTTTTCTGTTTTCTGGTGGCTGGTTCAAGGGACTGCATTCTTGGGTCCCCTAGCATGTTCACGAATGGTAGGCATCTGAGGCATCGCGATTGCAAAGGTCTGGGGCACGTTCGCGGGTGAACAGTGCCCCGCGATTGCGACACTGCTTCTGCATTCGTGAGCCTTTGCCGCCTAGTAGGCCACGTTCGCGACACCTGTTCCGTGTTCACAGATTTCAATTTCAAGACATAGCTGTGTATATTCAGGAATTCATCCCATTTTTCATATTCCACCATTCTTTACTCAGTTGGGAGCTTCGAAGAGGAGATTTTTGAGGAATTTCTTGAGGAGATTCATTTGGGTATGTGTAATTATCGAATTCTTCAATTTTTACATTCCGAAAACATCTTTAAATCATGATTTCAGTGTGGGGATTTTCTTCCTTATGTTTGAAAATGGTATTTTCATGATTTGGAACTCGTTTCTAGCTTGTCTTTAATGGGTTTTTCAACCACAAACTCCTCTTGGCTTGTAGAACTTGATTTTCAACTAAAAATCTATTTTTTCCCTTTCAATTTCCAAAGTTATATTTCGACTATTTTATCCCCGATTTAAAATCCTATTAGTATGGGTATCGTTAAATTCCTTTTGATGAACTCTTTACATTCTTGATAGTTGAGGATCATTCTAGATATCGTGTGGTTGAGGACTTGCCCCGATAAAATCGTTTGGGTGAAGTTTCAGCCTTGAGGTTGGTTTGACTATCCCTCTTTTAGACTGGGATGAGTAATTAACCTGTTCTTAGGAAGTCAAGTGTGAAATGAGTGGTTGTATGTGTTTTACAAATTGGTAAGTGTTGATATCCCTGTTTTAATTCGTATGATGCCTTATTGTGATGTTTAGCCTGTCTGGAGGCTTGTGTGATTGTGTTAACTATTGTGGGAAGTCTGTGGATACTTGAGTAATTGCCCGAGTGAGGGGTTGTGTGACTTATCTTAATTTTGGACATCGAGATTCCTGAGTTAGGGGCTTGAGTTGATTTCTGAACATCTTAAAATGAAATAAATGTTTTCTAAGTGGTAAAGACTGATTTCAAATGGATTCCTCCACTATCCCTATTATTTGAGAATACATTTCATGACTTGTTGAGTTTAGAAACTTGTTTCTATTTGCAACTCTTAATGAACTGATTATATCTTGTGTTGTATGTGTTGTGAAAGAATCATCCTCATGCAGCATATCATGGTTCATGAAAATATGAGAAAGTGGAGAAATACTATCTCTTTAGAAAGAAAATGTGACACCTTACTTATATCCTTGACCATGCTGAGGTGGCAAGTTCATGAGAAATTGAGATATTGAGATTGGTATATGGACTGCAATTCCCCCATGGGTCCTTGTCTAGAAGCTAGAGGATCGGTAAAGTGTATACAACAGGTTGTGGGACGACCTTGGTACCACCACAACATCCCATCATTTCGTCATCTCACTGCATCGCATTAGCCAGTCTTGTTGTGTTGTGTAACTTGTTTATGTTCTGATTCACTGATTATCTGCCAGCTTATGTGTTTACTTTACTCACACCATTCTATATGAATTGGCGGACCAATGCCGGAATGGGACTTTTTTGCGTGCAGGTAGAACTGTTCATAGTTTATTTCTAAAGTCTGTTTAGTTTCTTTTTAATTAGTTGGTCCAACCTACTGAGAAAATTTGGATTGTACTCACCCCCTACTTCTATTATCCCTTCGAAGAAGAACCTACTCAAGGTGAGCCTCGTAGTAGTTGATTGGATCCAGCGAAGTTCTCCCTTTCAAAGTTGTGGTAAGATCCTACTTTTCGGATCATCATTAGTCTTCATCTATCATTTAAAGTCTTTAACTTTCTTTTCGAAGACTTGAGTTGTACTTCAGATTCTGAAAATGTATTAGATGCTCTTTATACACATGCTACTAGGTTTTGGGATATTCCTTGTTATTTTTATATCATTTGTGACCTGAATTCCCTTCGGGAGTCTCCTATGTGTATCACTTTAGGCTTACACACTATTCTTTGGGGTTCTTAGGGTGTGTGACATTATTACCTCAGTTTTTGAGTCATGATAAATTGGTATCAGATGCTAGGTTCACCAGTTCCATAAGTTTAAGAGTTGGGTGTCTAGTAGAGTCTTGAGGATCGGTACGTAGACGTCTGTACTTATCTTTGAGAGGCTATAAGATACTTAGTAGGAGAAATTTCCTTATTTTGATTCTTTTCATGTGAGTTGTTAATCTATTATCTTTACACAAATGCCGAGGACTAGAGCCATTGCTTTAGAGGGCGAGGCCAACCAACTGCCAAAGCCCATGTCGTGGGTGAGGCAGGGGACACGGTGGAGTTAGGGGATGTGGATGAGCGAGAGGGGCAGAACCTGCTTGAGGATGAGCTAGGGAGGCATCACCTTAGCCCAAAGTTGAACATGATGATGTTATTGTGCAGTAGACTGAGATACAAGGATCAGCCCAGCCTCATGTGGTTCCCGATAGCACTTCTATGCTTCAGGAGTAGATCGTTAGGTTGTTGACTAGATTAGATAGTGTCCCTCCTACTGGTATTCATCCAGGTACCGCATATTCTCCTATTGAAGTTGGTGCTACACCACCTGTTTAGGGACCTAGTGTGGGATTTAAGAATCCTGGTTCAGCTTCAGTGTCTTTTTTAGCACCTCCGAGATTTGTAGCACCACCTATTTCTACAAGTACAACCATGTATGTTACCGAGCAGAAGAGCTTTGAGAGATCCATTAGATTGGGACCTCTTAGGTTTGACGACTCAATTGGAGAGAAGGCTTATGATTACTTGATGGGTGCCAAGATAGGGGGTGTCTTATACGTCTTATAAGTTTTTAGGAGTGGCCAAGGAGTGGTGGAGATCTGTTCTTGCTCGTAGGCCACTTGGTTCTCCTACTATGGGTTGGAAGCAGTTTACTGAGGTGTTCCTTGAGAAGTTTATGTCTTATAGCCTTCGAGACCAGCATAGGGATGAGTTAAATAGATTGGACCAGGGCTCCTTATCAGTTTTTGAGTATGATGCTCGTTTCCATGAGTTGTCCTGTTATGCCATGTCAAGTATTCCCACAGATTTTGAGGGGATCCGTAAATTTGTAAAGGGATTTCCCAGTTATCTTCAAGAGGCACAACATCTCTTGTATTATCAGGTGGTACGTTCCAGAGTATTATTGACCATGCCAAGATTATTGAGAGTTTTCGACATGCTACACATGGCAGTGGTGCCAAGAAGTTTCATCGCCAGGGTCAATTAAGCGGTCATTCATCCAGAGGTAGAGATTATTCAGGCCAAGGCTCACAGGGTTATCAGGGAAGACCAGTGTAGGCCACCATTTAGAGTTCAGATAGTGGTGATGGATCCAGGCCTAGTCAGACAGGTCAAGGAGGGCATGTCAACTTTTCTGGTTACTCTCAGCACGGTTCAGGTCCCCGTGGCTTTTTTGTTTGTGAGGAGTTAGGGCATAAGGCAAAGGATTGCCCAGACGTGCTTCATCTACTATCTAGTCGGGATCTCAGCCTACTCATTCTACACTAGCTGCAGCGGCACGAGGTACTTCACAGAGTGCTAGAGGTGTTGCCAAGGGTACCAAGGGTGGAGCTTAGGCAGCTTGAGGTGGTAGTCGTACAAGCTCTTAGACTAGTGGTGACCGCAGACAGTTCTATGCTATACCGAGTAGATCCGAGGTAGAGGCTTCAGATACAGTGATCACATGTACCATTTCAATCTATCATCGTTCTGCTACAATATTATTTGATCTCCGGTCAACTTATTATTATGTGTCTACTTACTTTGTTATGGGTATTGATCATGTATTTGAGTCCCTTGTTGTGCCTATTAGTGTCTCTATCCCGGTTTGCGATTCCTTAGTGGTAGATCGGGTGTACCGAGGTGTGTAGTGACATTTGCTGATAGTGAGACTTGGGCAGACCTGATTTTGCTTGATATGCTTGACTTTGATGTAATTTTGGGTATGGATTGGTTATCTCCCAATCATGTGATTCTTGCTTGTTATGCTAAGATCGTGACCTTAGCTTATCCGTGTTTAACTCGATTGGTGTGGAAGGGTGCTCCGACTTCATTTCCAAAGGGTATGATATCCTTAATTTGTGCCCGTCGTATGATGGAGAAGGGCTTTTTTATCTTATTTTACTAATGTTTGTGATCTTACCAAAGATCCATCTCTTTTGGAGACCATAAGGGTGGTGAGAGAGTTTATGGATGTGTTCCCTACAGACTTTGTGGGTGTTCCTCTTGATCGTGATATCAATTTTGTGATTGACTTGGAGCCGGGCACTAAGCCCATTTCCGTCTCTCCTTACCGGATGGCTCCGGCAGAGTTGAAGGAATTAAAGGCTCAATTGGAGGACTTGTTGCAGAAAGGGTTTATTCGGCCTAGTGTATCACCATGAGGAGCACCGGTCTTATTTGTAAAGAAGAAGGATTGTAGTATTAGGATGTATATTGATTATCGACAGTTGAACAAGGTTACAATCAAGAATAAGTATCCTCTTCTCCGTATCAATGATTTGTTTGATCAGTTATAGGGTGCATCAGTTTTCTCTAAGATTGACTTGAGGCCAGGCTACCATCATTTGAGAGTTCGGAATTCTGATATCCCGAAGATTGCCTTCAGGACTCGCTATGGGCATTATGAGTTTATAGTCATGTCCTTTGGGCTGATTAATGTCACGCCTGCTTTTATAGAGTTGATAAATCGAGTATTTCAGCTTTATTTGGATTCCTTTGTGAATGTGTTTATTTATGATATCTTTGTTTATTCCATGAATGAGGTCAATCATGTTCGTCACTTGAGGACCGTACTCCAGAGATTGAGAGAGGAGAAGTTGTATGAAAAATTCTCCAAGTATGAGTTTTGTCTTGAGTCTGTGGCTTTCTTGGATCATGTGGTGACCAAGGAAGGTATTATGGTTGATCCAGCCAAGGTTGCGGCAATTTGTGATTGGGCAAGACCTACTTCCCCTAGTGAAATTAAGAGTTTTATTGGGTTAGCGAGTTATTATTATCGATTTGTTCAGAGTTTCTCTTCCATTGTAGCTCCATTGACTAAGCTGACTCAGAAGATGGTGGTATTTTTGTGGACTGATGAGTGTGAGGTGAGCTTTCAAAAGCTGAAGGAGTTATTGACTTCAGCACCTATCTTAGCACTACTTGAAGAGTGTGTGGCATTTGTGGTATTTTGTGATGCTTTGGGTGTTGGTTTAGGTGGGGTATTGATGCAAAAGGGGAGAGTCATAGTCTATGCCTCGCGATAAATGAAAGTTCATGAGAAGAATTACCCCACTCATGACTTAGAGTTAGAGGCAGTGGTCTTCGTTTTGAAGTTATGGAGGCACTATCTCTATGGTGTGCATTGTGAGATCTTTACCGATCATCGTAGCCTTAAATATCTCCTTTCTCAGTTAAATCTAAACAAGAGGCTGCGTAGATGGTTGGAATTATTGAAAGACTATGACAACACCATTTATTATCATCCGGGCAAGGCAAACGTGGTAGCGGATGCTTTGATTCGGAAGACACCTAGTATGGGTAGCTTAGCCTTTCTTAAGGTAGAGGAGAGACATTTGGCTTGGGAGGTTAAGTCATTGGCTAGACAATTGGTTCGACTTGATATTTATACACCTCACCGTGTTTTAGCCTTTGTTGAGGCTAGGTCTACCTTGATGTATCATATTCGTGCCTACCAGTTTCAGGATGACAAGTTGAGGACGATTCGGGAAAAGGTGTTGAGAGGTGAAGCTAAATCGGCATCTCTTGATCCCGAGGGAGTTTTGAGGATTTGTGGTCGTATTTGAGTCCCTAGAGTTGGTGATTGGGTACGTATGATATTGGAGGAGGCTCATTATTCTAAATACTCTATTCACCCAGGATCGGCCAAGATGTATCATGATTTGAAGCAACACTATTGGTGGTGTGGTATGAAAAACGATATTGTAGACTTTGTGGCCAAGTGTCTGAACTGTCAACAAGTGAAGTATGAGCATCATAAATTGGGTGGTTCAATACAAAGGATGCTCACCTCTGAGTGGAAGTGAGAGCGCGTTTTATGGACTTTGTGACTGGATTACCCTTCAATTTGGGTAGATTTGATTATATGTGGGTCATTGTGGATCGTTTGACCAACTCAACTCATTTCATCCCGGTGATGACTAACTATAATGCAGAGCAGTAGGCTAGGATCTACATCCATGAGATTGTTCGGTTGCATGGAGTGCCCATTTTTATTGTGTTTGATAGGGCCGCACAGTTCACCTCTCATTTTTGGAGTTCTATACAGGAGCAGATAGGTACCAAGCTTGAGTTGAGCATCGCTATTCACCCTCAGACTAGTGGTCAGTCTGAGTGGACTATTCATGTGGTTGAGGATATGCTTCGAGCTTGTGCCATGGACTTTGGAGGTCATTGAGACCAATCCCTACCTCTTGCGAAATTCTCTAATAACAATAATTACCTTTCCAGCATTCAAATGGCACCATTTGAGGCCTTGTCTGGGAGGAGGTGTAGATCTCCCGTTTATTGGTTTGATTCATTTAGAATTCGACCTTGTGGTACTGATTTCTCGAGGGACTCCATGGATAGGGTGAAGTTGATTCAGTAGTGGCTTATGACCGCATAAAGTAGACAGAAGAGCTATGCAGATAGACTCATCTGGGATGTGTCCTTAACCTTTGGTGAGCGGGTATTACTTAAGGTGTCACCCACCAAAGGTGTGATGAGGTTTGGAAAAAAAGGAAAGCTCAGTTCGGGGTTCATAGGACCTTTTGAGATATTGGGAAAGTGTGGAGAGGTAGCATATAGGTTGGCCTTACCTCCATGCCTTTCAGCGGTTCACCTCGTGTTTCATATTTTGATGCTTAAGTGTTATCGCCATGATGATTCTCATGTGTTTCAGTGGGACTCAGTTGCTTTGGATAAAAATCTGTCCTTTGAGGAGGAGTCGATTGCTATCTTGGATAGGCAAACTAGATAGTTGAGATCCAAGCATATTGATTAGGTGAAGGTGCAGTGGAGACACCAACCTATTGAGGAGGCGACGTGGGTGTTGGAGTTCGACATGCATCATAGATAAACTAAGTTTTTCCCCCCTTTAGGTATCTTGTTTTGCTTTCCGTTCGAGGACGAACACATGTTTTAGTGGTGGATAGTGTAATGTTCCTTTTTTATAAATTTTCCTTTAATTGTGAAATGACCATTTTACCATTCCCCTTATCATTTTCATGCTTGATTTGTGTTTCGAGAATTGTTTGTGTGGACCCTGATGTGATCGGGTGTATTTTTTGTGATTTGACCCCTCTTAAGTTGAGAATTATTGATAGAGTTGACTTTGGTCAATATTTTGACTTCCGAGAGTCTGATGGGAATTCCATCAGTTCCATCGCGTTCGGATGGTCTAGTTTGAGCTAGTAGGGTGGTGGGTAAGGTTTTCGAGACAGCAGGTTGAGTTTTGGGCACTTGGGTGAGAAGTTGAGTTTTAAGCCTTAAGAGTGATCTGGGAGGATAATTCTATAATTTGACCTCTTTTCACATATCTGACGATTCCATTGAGTCTGGAATATCGATTCTAGTAGGGTAGCATGTTCAATTTATTTTTATTGGACTCCGAATTATTTTCGACGGTTCGATCGGAGACTTGAAGTTACCCTTTTTCTATTTTCTAGTGTCTGGTGCAAGGGGACCGCATTCATTAGTCCCATAATGCGTTTGCGGAGGGTAGGAATCTGTGGCACCACGATCGCAGAGGTCTAGGGAGCGTTCATGGGTGAATAGTGCCCCATGATCCAAGCGCTGCTTCTACATTCACGAGCCTTGACCGCCTAGTGGGTTGCGTTCGCAGCACCTGTTTCATGTTCACGGATTTCAATTCCTAGGCCTGGCAGTGTACATTCGGGAATTGATCCCATTTTTCATATTCCACCATTCTTCACTCGGTTTGGAGCTTAAAAGAGGAGATTTTTGAGGGATTTCTTGAGGAAATTCATTTCGGTATGTGTAATTATTGAATTCTTCAATTTTTACATTCAGAAAATATCTTTAAATCATAATTTCAATATGGTTTTGGGGCTTTTCTTCCTTAAGTTTGAAAATGGTATTTTTCATGATTTGGAACTCGTTTCTAGCTTGTTTTAATGGGTTTTCAACCATGAACTCCTCTTGGCTTATAGAACTTGATTTTCAACTAAATATCTGATTTGCCCTTTCAAATTCCTAAGTGATTTTTGGACTATTTTACCCTCGATTTAAAATCCTATCAATATGGGTATCGTTAGACTCCTTTGGATGAACTCTTTACATTCTTGATAGTTAAGGATCATTCTGGAAAGTGTTTGGTTGAGTATTTGCCCAATAGAGTTGTTCGGGAAAAGTTTCGGCCTTGAGGTAGGTTTGACTATCCCCCTTTTAGACTGATATGCGTAATTAACCTGTTCTTAGGAAGTCCACTGTGAAATGAGTGGTAGTATGTGTTTTAGAAGTTGGTAAGTGTTGATATCCCTGTTTTAATTTGTATGATGCCTCATTTTTAAGTTTAGCCTGTGTGGAGGCTTGTGTGAACTGTAGTGGGAAGTTTGTGATAATTGAGTAATTGTCCGAGCGAGGGGTTGTGTGACTTATCTTATTTTTGGACATTGAGATGCCCGACGTAGGGGCTTGAGTTGATTTCTGAACATCTTAAAATGTAAGAAATGTTTTCTAAGTGGAAAAGACAGATTTCAAATGGATTCCTCCACTATCCCTATCATTTGAGAATACATTTCATGACTTGATGAGTTTGGGAACTTGATGCTATTTGCAAATCTTAATGAGTTGATTATATCTTGTGTTGTGAAACATTCATCCTCATGCAGCATATCATGGTTCATGTAAATATGATAAAGTGGGGGAAATACTATCTTTTTTAGAAAGAAAATGTGACACCTTACTTATATCCTTGACCACACTGAGGTGGCAAGTTGATGAGTCATTGAGATATTGAGATGGGTATATAGATTGTGAGTCCCCCATGGGTCCTTGTCTAGAAGCTACAGGCTCGACAAAGTGTATATGATAGGTTGTACAACCACCTTAGTACCACCACATCATCTCATCATTTCATCATGACATTCCATTACATTGGCCAGTCTTATTATGTTGTGTCACTTGTTTATGTGCTAATTTACTTATTATCTACCTCCTTATGCGTGCAATTTACTCGCGCCTTTTTATATTAATAGGCGGCACCGATGCATTGAACTTTTTTGTGTGCAGGTGGAAGTGTTCAAAGTTTATTTCTTAAGTTTGCTTAGTTTCTTTTTCTCAGTCGGTCTAACCTACCGAGTTCATTTGGATTGTACTCACCCCTTACTTTTGTTATCCCTTTGATGTAGATCCTTATGAGGGTCAGCCTCGTAGCAATTGATTGGATCCAACGGAGTTCTCACTTGTAGAGTTGTGGTGAGATCCTGCATTCCAGATCATCATTAGTCTCCATCTATCATTTACAGTCTTTAACTTTCTTTTCGAAGACTTGTGTTGTACTTCAGATTCTGAAAATGTATTAGATGCTCTTTATGCTTATGCTACCAGGTTTTGGCATATTCCTTGTTGTTTTTCTATCATTTGTGACCTAACTTCCCTTCAAGAGTCTTGTATGTGTATTTCTTTAGGCTTACACACTATTCTTTGGGGTTCTCGGGGTGTGTGCCATCATGACCTCGGCTTTTGGGTTGTGACACATCTGTTCTTTGGTCATACCCAAATGTAGAGAAGATACTTAATCCTTCCTAGTATGCCATGCACGGTTTATTCTGGTAATATCATCCAAAAACATTTTTGCCACATCAAATGGTTGTCTCATTAGCCCTCCTTGGATAAGCTTGTCAGCTAACCCTTTTTTCTCTGTATTAAGGCTATGATAGAAATATTGCAGCAACAAGTTGTCTGGAATACCATGTGTCAGGCATTGCAATACTAACTTTGGTAACACAACTATGTTTCATTGAGAGGCTCACCATCCACTCTTTTGAAGTTTTGGATGCTATCTCTAAGTTTCACCATCTTCGAAGGAGGGAAAACTCTTTCAAGGAACACCTCAATTAGTTCCTCCCACGAAGTTATGGAATCTTGTGGTAATTTAGCCAACCACTTAGTTGCTTCTCCCATTATGGAGAAGTGGAACAGCCTCAAACGTATGGACTCTTGGGCTGGAGTTCTAACTTTTAGAGTTGTGGTTAGATCCTGCATTGCGGATCATCATTAGTCTTCATCTATCATTTATAGTCTTTAACTTTCTTTTCAAAGACTTTTGTTGTACTTCAGATTCTAGAAATGTATTAGATGCTCTTTATACGTATGCTACCAGGTTTTTGCATATTCCTTGTTGTTTTTCTATCATTTGTGACCTAACTTCCCTTCAAGAGTCTTGTGTGGGTATTTCTTTAGGCTTACACACTATTCTTTGGGGTTCTCGAGGTATGTATCATCATGACCTCGGCTTTTGGGTTGTGACACATCTGTTCTTTGGTCATACCCAAATGTAGAGAATATACTTAATCCTTCCTAGTATGCCATGCATGGTTTATTTTGGTAATATCATCCCAACAACATTTTTGCCACATCAAATGGTTGTCTCATATTAGCCTTCCTTCAATGAGTTTGTCAGCCAACCCTTTTTTCACTGTATCAAGACTATGATAGAAATATTGCAGCAACAAGGTGTCCGAAATACCATGTGTCAGGCATTGCAATACAAACTTTGGTAACACAACTATGTTTCATTGAGAGGCTCGCCATCCACTCTCTTGATGTTTTGGATGCTATCTCTAAGTTTCACCATCTTTGATGGAGGAAAAGATCTTTCAAGGAACACCTCAGTTAGTTCCTCCCACAAAGTTATGGAATCTTGTGGTAATTTGGCCAACCACTTAGTTGCTTCTCCCATTATGTAGAAGTGGAACAGCCTCAAACGTATGGACTCTTGTGTAATATTCTTAAAAGTAAAAGGTCCACAAAGTTCCAGAGAAGTTCATGGGGATCTTCATGGGCAAGACCTCAAAATATTCCTCTCATTTGGAGCAATTGCAGCATCATTTCAATTACATGAAACATAGCTCTCTCAGTGTTAGGGGTAACCGGATTGCTCCTATACTCTCGACGACATTAATATGCATGTCGTCCATATCTCCAACGTTATCATTTTGCCCATAGTGACTAGGATCGTCACTTCAATCTACACTCATCTTTCCACCTGCAAATGGGGCACAACAACAACATCAAACAAAAATTATATTCTACTACAAATAAACAAGTTCACAAATTAACTTCACAAACTAAATTATTAGCCATCACTTTACGGCAACGGCGTCATTTTTTATAACGCTCAAATTACTCAAAAAAATTATTAAATGAGTAAGTGATAGCTAGAAATATAAATACCCAACAAAAGAGTCGGGGTCGAATCCTACAAGGAGTAAAATAATTCGAAGAATTCAATTAAGAAATTAAAAATGCAAACCAATTCATTGTAGTAATTAGGACCAATGGATGGATGATTCCACCAAATTTAATATTAGTGTTTTAGAATCAATCATCACAATTCAACTAAAAATAGGGGTTTAAACAAGTAAAAGGTGATCTAGGGGTGTGGGAGTTGGTATCAACATCACATACGGGTACAAGTGCTTGCTCAATAATGCTAAACAATCATGGATATGTTGGGTAATCGTCAACGACACAAATCTTCTTTCGATCTCAATGCATCATATCATAGAATCTCCTTTTGGTCTCATCTATGTGAAATACAAATCAACCTAATACCTCACTAAAATCTCTCTTTCACGTAGATTTTGCAATTAGAATTGAAACAACAATTTCTCTTTCGAGAAAACTACAACAATCAAACCCAATTTGCAAGTACTAATATTTACCTGCTTCAATTAATCTCTTTTGAGCATCAATAAAACATCTAGGCTAGGTGAAACGACCAAAAAATGCCCGAAAATGTGCTTCGGAAACACCTATAATTGTAATTTCCATATATCTCAAAATCCGTGCATGATTTCGGAAATTCGACTTCATATTCTTATTTGTGGGGTCAAATTGAGTGGGAAATGGGTCTAACCCGAATTTAAGAGCAACCGTATCAAAATTCGAAAATCGCAAAAATTGCGATTTGGAGGGTCAACTTTAAAGGGGCATATCTCTTAGCAAACAAGGAACTGGAAGGGCTGCAACCTATCAAATTAAAGCTCTTTGAGTTAGCTTTCCAACGCACTTGGTTTCACCTTATTCCGCGTTAGGATGAGGGAGTTATGACCATTTTCGTAAACCCTGTCTGTGCAGATTTGCAATTTCCAGTGAGCTTTTTTTTTTGGCGGGTTGGAGACGTTTTTTATAAAAAGGGGATATGTCCCATACTTAGTCATTTTTCTTAACTCCAAAAACACTCTCTAAGCCCTCTCCAAAAATTCCACCAAGATCTTCAAGCAAATTCAAACATCTCAAGCTCTAATTCCGGATTCAAGACTCAAACTCAAGCTTCGATTCTCCATTCCAATCTTCATCAAGGATTCTCCAAAGTTGAGGTATGTGGGTTTGATTGTGGAAACCTTCCTTTCCACGAGTCCAACCATTTATCCTCTATTTCTACTTCAAGTTTATGGGTCCTTATGATTATTTATGAACTCTTGGATTATGGAATTACTATTACACACCCTATTATGGTCCATTTTGCATATTATCATGAAATGGAATTATTATGTGATGTTTATGGTTTACATGCTTCCATGATCAAATTATAAAGGTTGATATATATATGTATGTTGTTGGTGGGCTGATTTATATGGATTTTGGCTCTACAAAATGGCCCACCCACATATTTCAAGCCCAAGGGTCCATTAGGATTACTTGGAGGCTACCCTAAAACCCTAATCCATGCCTATATAAAATAAAGGGGCTACATATTCTCTTTGGAGGCATCTTGAAAATTCAATAACATCTTGGAAGATTCACAAGGAGATCAAGACATCGACTACATCGTCTTTCTCAAAGTTCTCTAGCAAGGGTGAAGTGATCAAGAGAAGTTGTCCCTCGTGATCAATCCGAAGCGCTACTAACTCTTCTTGACGATCAAGTAAAGGAGGCCCACATCATCCTGCGCTCGAGAAATACGCTGCTTCAGCCCTCGAATCAAGGAAAAGAAATTAGAGACAAGAATCAGGGGATACACAGAGTTGTACTCACAAGTTTGTCCGCTTCTTAAGAGCTTATTTGGACAGACTCACTCCCTTACTCGCTGTCTTATATTCCACTCGCTTCCTTTGGAAAAAGAGTCAGAACTGATAGTCATCGCCTTTCCCTTTCGACTGGACAAATTCAATAGCTACTCCTAGCCCGATTCCAAGACCTGGACCTCTTTCAGGTTTGAAAGCAGCCCTTATTCCATCAACAGCTCAATCGATGGGACTTGCTTTCCTTCCTAAAGGAAGTTAGCCGGAGCCGGTAGAAATGACTGACTGAAGATAGAGAGAGATCACCTCCATTCTCCGAATAGTAACACGGTAAAGCCAAAGATCTGATTCACTAGCATAGGAAACCTACTGAAGCCCATTGGACTTAGTATTCTTGAAATACATGATTTCATTTACATGAACAATTGCCCACCTTGTGTTTGATAAAATGCCCATTTATAGAATTCTTAGGAAAGGGAAGGTCCAAGGTACGTCCTATGAGTCGGATGGTTATGTAATTACTGAAATGATGATGAAATGGACACATGTATATGATTTTCTCTATATAAGTGTTGTGAGTCGACCAAGCCTAGTACGGGGGGTAGTAGGTCCGTATAACCGTATCGAGGGGTTGGTACCTTGGTTGCCTAGTACGGGGGGTAGTAGGCCCGTATAACCGTATCGAGGGGTTTGTACCTTGGTCCCTAGCTCGGGGGGTGATAGGCCCGTGTAACCATATTGAGGGGTTTGTTCCTCTTTCGCCTCTCCAAGGGGGTGGTAGGCCTTGGAAATACTATATTGATGGTCACTCGCCACACATGTACTACGTCCCACTAAATATGATTTTTATGTAAGCATCATTATACATATCATTTCATTAATATGCTATTTATCGGGTATGATTACGCATTTTTCCTATGATGTCTATCTAATGTAGCATTGCATTGCATCCCATATACTTAGTACATTCAAATGTACTAACGCATACTCTATGCCTACATGATGTCAACATGTAGGGACCGGAGCACCGCTTGACCATCCTCCTCCGCGTGGCTAGTACGAGTTTCTATAGTGGTTATTGGTGAGTCCTCCATTTCGGGGACGTTGCTCATGATCTTTTGCTATGTATAAAACTTTTCCTTTCTAGTTATGTTTTGACTATGAGGGTGAGCCCGGTAGTTTGTCTTGGCCCCCGCTAAGTACTCATGTTTAGAGGTGGTGTTGGACAAGTTGTGTTTTATGCTTGAGCTTGACTCATCTATGATATTTATGTATCATTTCTTTTTTTCTTCTTGCTCCCTTAGTCCCGATTTCCCCTTGACTATGCTTATCGCTTATGGTCATTTAATTGCTTCCGCGACCAAGGATGTGTAATGATACGCTATGAGGCTTGTTTGGGGTTCCTTCGGGTTCCCCATTCGCCGGTCACATCTAGGCCCTAGGCTTGGGTCGTGACACTAGGATTATGTTTGCAACCTTAAACCATAAGTTAACCCCATGCTAAATAGGTCAAATCCATGAATAAATAGCAGAAAAACCGAGCAAGACACTAGACCCACTAAATTAAATTAACACCCAACTCCATAATCAAACTCCTAGAATTGGGGTTTTAGCCAACCATCATTAAATGGAAAGAAATTATATGAATTATTTTCTCAGCCATTAAAGTGTTGATAATCAACAATAATCTTCAAGACCCACTTTGAATTGAACCCTCAATTGCCAATTACTAGATTGTTCAAAAGCCCAAAACTAAGAGAAAAGTAGAAAAAGTCGGTTACACAATATTAAAAAATTAGAATGGGTAAAAGATACATTTTCTCTCTCCTTTGGGCTAATTATAATTTCCCCCAAAATTAGTCTGAAATTCCATGCGTGACCTGTTCGATGATATTAGTCGGGATCAGTCACGTAATTCGGCAGATCTTCGTTCTGTTGTTTAGCTCGCCCTTTCTTGGCTTTAGGCTTCAGGTGTTTGAACCTCAGTCGGTGAACTCGATTGAGTCAGCCTTTCACATTTAGTGAATCGTCGAGTACGACAAGTTTTGCCCATTTAGATTTCATTTTAACTCAGAAGTTTATCACCTTCGGTGATGAGACTTTTGGCTCGCCCAACTGTTTTGGTGAATCACCATTTGCACTTTGCATCGCCGACCTTCCTTGAATATTTTTAGAAGTGAACACTATCACTTTAGGTGAGATCAAGGCCTATTGGGCGATCCGCCCATTGTGCTAGGCGATCCTCAGCTGGGAGTTTACACTCTTTTCAATGTTTTTCGCCTCTTTTCAAAAATTTATCCTTTCCTTGTCCTTTAGCCTTCATAGCTACAAAACATCAAAATATCATCACATAGGATCATAAATAGGCATTGAGGACACTATTTATTGAACTAAAAATGCCTCAAATGAGTCAAAATCTCAGACTCATTAGCCAGACCCTCATGAACGCGATGGGCACCCAGCGACATGAAGGCTAAGGGAAACAAGCCCTCGCGAACGCATCCATAGGCCTCACAATCGTGTAGGCCTGGGCGACAAGGCTCCACGAACACGGCACCCTGGGCGCGCGAATGTGAAGGGTAACATAAGCTACACCAGCTGATGCACATCAGCAAGTGTGCTCAAACTTGGAATTCTCTGACGGGGTGTGTGGGATTAGTTCGGAAGCCTGTACGTGTAAATGGAATATGCTACCCCACAAAATTTGACATTCTCGACTCAACTGAGCCATTAAAACTTACATCCAAGGTCGTCTTGACAAATTTTGGGTCTCACACCCAAGATTCATTTTAAGAAAAATTTCACAAGGGGGCTTGGAATTTGATTAGAATCCTAGGGATTCGTACAAAGGGTCATTCTAAACCAAACTCGATGTTCCAGAGCTAACAGAACCGTCAAAATTTCATTCTAAGGTTTTCTTCCTAGAGTTTTGGTCGAAATTGACCATACAAATCTAGAAGCCCCAAAACATAGACACTTGCACAAAACTCAAACGAATGACCCAGTGACCGAACTGTCAGTCTAAGCAATTTGTAAGTGAATTGGGCTCTCTACTGGAAAGCTCTAAATGGTAAACATATTGGAAAACAAAGGAAATGACCTGGAGGGCCATTACTACATCCACTACTAAAAAAGATTTTCATCCCAGAAAGTAGAAGGAAAGTTATAGCCTGAAGGCACGAAAAAACAATTGTACCAAGCCGGCATGCTTTGCCAAACCCCATGACACCCTCTCGGATTGAACAACACCAAAACATAAATCAGTCTAAGGGGAAAATCCTCAAGTTCACTTCAAAAATCCAAAAAACACTTCCAATTCCTTTTTGGGCTCTGGCTCTCTCCCAATTGAATCGAACTTGATCGAAAGCACAAAATTCATATGAGAAAAACAAAAACCACACCAAAACCACCGAATTGAGCAAACACAAGACCATGACAGATGCAACTCAAAAATCAAAGTACCTGCCTTATGCTCCAAATCCAACATCTCTAGTCATCAAGAGCGTTCTGCCGATCCTTAGCTATCCTGAACATCTTCAGCACCATCTAAATCCTGCCTACAAGTTTCACAAAACACAAACCTCACACGAAGCACACACTCCATCTGAACATCAACGAACGACAACCGCCAACACAAGGAACTCAACCCAGGGCAAAGCCTAAAGATCCAACTCCAACTCCTAAAACCAACAATCCAAGTTGAAAACAACCTTCTAAAACTGAACACTCTACTCCCAAGGACGATCACTCTGAGAATGACCAGGCTAACCTTTACCAAGGGAACTTCCAAAAAACTGACACCATGTTCCCACAAACAACTCTGCCACTACAAATCTGAATCAACCACCCTAATCCAAGGAAATCAATCAGGTAGGTAGCTTATAAACATATTCAACCATTCAGTAACGGCCAAAGGGCACCAACACCCATCCACAAACACTGCAAGCTAGCCAATATGCCAAAAACGAATCTCACATCCTGAACTAATTCAAAATCATAGATTCACTGAATTACTTTGACCCCTTTCTATAGATGAACTTTCTAATAAAATTTCCATCCTCCAACTGAGGCTAACATTTGGAGCCACCAAAGAACACCACCACTTTGACTCCAAATCACAAACCTCCACCTTGAGAACTATCAATACAACTTCCGAGTCACAACAACAGAAACAAAGTGCAAAAAGAGATCACACCTCAAAACTTTGGTTAGCCATAACCAATGCACCAACACCACTAGTAAGAGACGAATCATAAATGACCGAAAGTGCGAATCACAAATTCACATCCTAGAACAAGACTAAGACAAAGGAGAGAGGCCTCCAACTAGGACTACCACAACACACAGAAAGCCATACTACCCTTCACACAACTCTGACAACCAGAGATCTCCCAGCTACAAGTCAAAAGGAATAATACGCAACTAAGGCAACCTTCCACTACAACAAACTTGAGTTTAGTGACGAATAATTTTTTCACTAAAAACACATATTTCGTCACAATAAAATTTTGAGACGAAAAAAAATTTGTCAATCAATCGTACCTAAATTATGGGTCACTAAATGTATACATAGATGATTTAGTGTTTCATCACTAAATAGAGTTCTATTAACTACGGAAATAACTTCCGTCTCCAAGTGTATAGTATTTATGACGAACTTGGTCATCATAGAAATTATAAAATTTTGTAGGTAATAGTATGTTTAAGTCATTAAAGAGGTTATTAAGGTCGACGAAATTGATGTGTCACTAATTATTTACTTTAATTGGTGACGGCGTCTGTAGCACCTCGAAAATATGTATATACATACAAAAGGGGTATGTATTATATTTTGTTGTTAGTTGATATTTGAAGAAATATTATCCCTATTCTAATTATTATTCTTAGTAGTGGGACCACTTTAACTTTTCCTTAAAGAGAAGGAACTTCAAAAGGAAAAGTTTAAGGCAACATTTCCACTTCAAGAATTTCCAGAGAAAAGAACATGGCTTCACCCTTGTGCTCTCTGCTTCTGTTCTTTCTTCAGTGGTAATAAGCAAATTGGGAATTAAAGCCATAAGAACTTTCCTGAAGGATAAGTGTTGGTGATCTAAATTGGTACACAACTATTAGTTTTTGTTCAAAAGTTGTGGAAATTCATCAAGAACTCAAGTTGGGTTGATTTCAAATAGGTAAATTCTCTATCCCACACTTGAATAGAATTATGGATTACTTATTTGGGATGTAGTGTAAAGTGAAAATCACCATTTAATTGGGATGATTGCACTACTTTTGAAATGGGTTTTGTGATGAATTAGGGCTCATGGAAAGGGGAAGAAGATGAATAGTGAATTTTTGGGTGTTTCTACTTATGGGCATAATTAAGATTGAACCTTGTAAAGTGGAAAATTAAATAAGGAATTCACTCCAAATGGTTATTAAGAATCTTATTAGTTTGAGAATAGGTGGAAAGTATTGGAATAAATTGTTGGATAAACCTTCGGATTATTGATGAATATATATATATATACATATATTCTTTTGTAGTTGATTGTGTTAGATTAATTGGGTGTCTATGGGATGTTGGAAGGGAGTGGATGACTATGTGAGGGCTACATCTTTGCGGGTTTAATTGTTGAAGACTTGTGATACTATCATTAGTTGGAAAAGCATCCAAGGTATGTGAAGCTAAAACTTTCCCTTACCATTAAAGCATCGCCTTATATCACATGTTTCTCTTGTAAAGGTCAAAATGACTTATGGAAGATACAGAAATAAAATCTCCTCTCTCGTCAAGTGTCATTTCTTTGTCTAATCGTTAAAGCGAATAAGTATTCATATTACTCCTTTCAACTTGAATCTCATAATATTTTATATGAATGTAGGTGTCCTTACTTGAAGCTCTTAGAAGTAATATGACCTATATATCACTCGTTAGAAATAAAGTAATAGCCCTACTATATTCACATATATATATGTGGGTAACTAGTCATAAAACAAAGCACGAGCCACCACTTGAACAGCTAAATTAACTTAGAATATCTACATGATAGTGTGTCAATCTTTATTGTAAATTCACTATCATAGGCCTTCTAAGGCATTACTTGATAAAGGATAGCGACGGGAGGGTATTCATAGGTTTTACTTGAAACACTTGTGTAATGTTATTTTATGCAAAGATTGAAACCAAACCCTTATAGTGAGCCAGAATGATGTGGTGTACCTGCCCTTGTGGCATCATTTGCATTTGGAGTCAGCTGAGATGTCATGTACTAGTTTCCCCTGACTCGAGCCGATACATGGCGCATATGGCTTGAAGGTAGACCCTCATAGTGAGCCCACGGGGGGCGTACCTCATACAGGACCACGATTACAGTACATGCATAGAGGAATAGAAATAACTTTTAGAAAACTATGTCTTATAATTGACTTGGATCGCCTTTGATATGTCATCATATGATCATTTGTATTAAAAATAGTTGAAGCACTTTACTTAGGCAAATGATGGGGTTGTATTATAGTTGACGCTACCTTTGGATATTATATGATCAACTAATTAAGTTAGTTCATAGGCTACTGCTATATATCATATATCTACTTCTTACATGCTCATAATTCTTTTGATCTAACATTTGATTCATATGAGCTTTCATACTTGTCTATATGTTGTTTTTTCTGCTTTTCATACCAATATATGTTGTATATGTACATAAGTTCCTGCATAAGGGGCGCTACATTTCATTGTAAATGTGGGATCAGGTTCACAGGGGAGAAGGCATCCACGTTATGTTCTTTTGTCAACTTCAGTTGGTTTTTCAGTGAGCTCCATTTCTATTCGGAGCGAGCCCTATGTCTAATACTTTTCATTATATGTACAGGTTGCTAGTTGGTTATGTCGAGGTCTGTCACGACGAGTTATGATAGTATAATGTTGTAAATTCACTATAGAGTTCCTAGACATCGTGATGTATCATGTTGTGCAGTTTTTTCCCAAATGCCTATATAGCCTATACTTGTAACATGTGTTGGTTATGTTCCACTAGTTTATTAGCTTACAATGTCCTTCATGTCATAGCTTATTTGTAGAAGTGGTGTTTATACGGTTCTTGTCCGCCGTCCTTTTTGGGGCATGACAACATCATATGTCTCTAACGTCATATGTATTTCGTAGTTGAACATATATTATTTCGTCACTAAAAACTACTTTTTACATACAAATTTTCTTTTTGTCCCTAAATATATAAATTAGTGACATTTTTATTTTTCTATAATTTTGTAGTTAAAAACAATCTTGTCGTCGCTAAAAATATTTCTTTTACCGACAAAAACAATTGTCACTACAAAATATCATAATTAGCGATGATCACAGTTGTCATAAATACAAAGTTAATTTATAGGTAATAAGTACGCTATTTTGGGACAGATTATTCTTGTCACTAAATGTCAATACTTTTATGACAAAAATGTTACCGTCTTAAAAAGTATAATGTAGTCATCACTAAAAGTTAAGCTTTTAAGGACAATATTTTTTCATTAGTCATTCGTATGGATAGTATTTTCAGTTTGTATTTAACTAGATTCCCATTAATTTTAAAAAATTATACAAAAATTACAATTATTAAATGATGCTTTAGTATCTAAAACTTTATAACCCAGAGTACTTTATGCTATAATGATAAATATACAAATTAAAAACAATAACATACTAAAAGAAGCAAGATAATACTAATAAAAATTACACGTGTATATAGTACTAATTAAGAACGATTTAAATGATATTGAGATGATATCTCGTTGCATACTCCTTCAAGAAAAAACTAATATTAAGTAAAGTTTATTCAACTTGAAAGTATAACTGAGATATACTAAACATTAGCAAAACTAAGACAAAGATAAAAATGTTTCTTCTCAAAATATCATTTGCAGGAACATTCTTTAACAACTAATTTTGATTTCCACCTTCCACATCTTGTGTAAAAGAGGAAAAAATATCTAAGATTTGATTTCAAACTTTATGATATCATGATATGAACAAACTAAGAAGCTATAAAGTTATTAAATGTACCTCAATGGATTACCTGAGAAGGTTCAGTGATCACTAAATCATGTAAAAGAAATAAAGTTAGGTGCTAAAAAACTACAAAGTTGTTATCTATTTAATAAAAAGAACTATAATAAAATTTATTATTTAATGCACTGCCAATAAGTCTCCACAATGGAAATGTCTTATGAAGATCAAGAGCAAAGTTAAACCTAACATAATTTGAGCTAATTCAAGCAGGAAACTGTAAATTTTCATCGGATAATTGAACTAGAAATGATACCTTGGCAAATCTATTTCCTAGTGTCCGTTCTCCTTCTAAAATGATGGCCAAGTCCTTTTTTCAGCTAAAAATATCATGCATGATAGCACTGCTGCTATGACAAAATATATAGTAGAGTCAGATGTCTTCTTATCACATTTGAAGCTACTACAATAACCAGCAGGAATTTTTTCATAATCAGACATTTCGGAGCCACTGATATCAGAGAAAGCACACAACATATTCTGTTTAAGGGCAGATCAATGAGCTTTAACTCAAAAATAGATGCACGCAATAGGAATCACTATGCATATCAGAGAAAGCACACAACATATTCTGCTTAAAGACAAATCACTGAGCTTTCTCTCAAAAATAGATACAAGCAATAGGAATTACTATGTCCAAGAAACCTCATGTCATTGTTACTAGGGAAATCCAAAAGAAGCAGCAATGTTGATCCAGATGAATCCTCCATGGCATTTGAACTATAGGTGTTTGATCCTTACAAGAAATATTTAGTATAAGGTTGGTCAATCTTTCTCTACGTGAACCAGCAACACCGAGCTCAACATCAATTGTAGTGCCTGAAGCTGATTCATCCTTTGTACACAAAGATGCTGCAGAGGCTGGACTTTGACAAGCTGTTTTTCCTCCTTCCTTAAATTTCCAAAATGCCTCTTCTATCTCGGAGGTCCATATGGTCAAAATATAGTTAGTCTTAGACCTCTCGACTGATGATGGAACAAAGGATTGGGACTCTCTGGAAAGACAAACCTGAGCTTCGAGCCTAACACTTTTTCATTGTGCCAAGTGACGAGAAAAAGGTGATGTGGTTAGTCTTCTCGGTTCGATTGGGGTTAGAGTACTGTTCATGAGTCTGAGGAGTGAGGATCAATGCCCATGGAAAGAAGGTGTTCTTTTCAAGTGAGTGTTCCATAAATTTTTTATCTCATTTTTTGTCCTCACAGGTAATTGTGAAGCAATTGCAGTCCATCTGTTTCCAAGAATGCCACGTAACTGTATGACAAACTTCTGTTCTTCAGGGCTAAAAGGACCTCGTATGATGTTTGGTGTTAAATAATTTATCCATCTAAGTCGACAACTTTTGCCACAATGAAGAAGACCTACAAGCTTTGGGAGACGACATCAGCTACCATGATCATTTTTCAGAGCATAAGTATTGGGAGAGGCCTTTCCTCATCAAATGGTGCAGCCAATTTGGACCATAAGTATTGGGAGAAATTTTCAACAAGATTTTATAATTTGAAAATAAGAAACCCTCAAACATCCTGACACTAGCATCTTAGAATGAAACTCAAAGAATCAAACTAGTTATCCTTAACTTATAATTTTGTAAGAGAACTCCTAGCAAAGAAGATAAATAGACAGACTGTAAAAAAAAAAGCTTTAAGTTTGAAGTACTGATGTTCAGTTGTAAAATGTTTATAGCAAGTGTGAGTCATTTTTTAGTATTCAAAGTATCCAGTGGTGTTCTCAAAGAGTATGAAGGTGTAAAATGTATGTGTTTCTTTATGTTCCCCACTGAAATAACAATTAGGGTTCTTATAAAAAATGAATAGAGCATAAGTGGTAAAAGAAGCAGTTTTTAAGACAAAGAAGAAATTTAAGCTAATTCATTGAAAACTGTGTTATCTGTAATTCTATGTTTTACCGCATGCATCTACAAAGGGAACTGAACATAATACAAAACTTCACTGTGGTAATTTTACCAGATCCATGTAATTTGTACTTCCTATTCTTCAAAAAACCAGCTTTACATGTTTTAGAGAGAGCATAAATAACTAGTGATGATGTAAATGAATGTCGACCCAATCATACAGAAAAATGCTATTAGTGATAAAACAAATGGAAGTGATTGTGTCATATAAAGACACCAACTTAATTTTTTGGCAAATACAATTGAAAGCATATTAATTACACGTGATGAATAATATAGGTAGGTAATTTTGAAGATCAGATACCAAGCACATGAGAATAATAGCTCTTCAAATATAAAGTTCCAACACCAATTGCTATCCATTAAGACTTTTAATATATTGCAAAAACAAGTTCCTTGAAATGATACTTACCTATACAAAGGAATCCGAAAGGTGAATTAAAGTTTTCTTCCCCTTCTGTTCTCAATAGGAAAGTTCTATGATTTCTTTTTAATGCACTTGAAATGGAAACATATACCATATATATTATCTAGATGCACACATGTCAAGTTCAAATTGAACTAGACATGAGAAAGCATTGGATCTTTTACAATATTTACATCCTCTAGCAATTCGACATGGAAAATCAATGATGTCCTCTAGAACCTACAATCATCGCATTTGAAGTTAATGATAGACATCAAACTTGCTCAAGCAATCCAATGAAAGAAACTTCTTGATGGCCTTTCATTTTACTTCTAGGGCAGAGTAAATCCAAAATAATTTACACGATTAGTTTAAAAAATTGTGCATTTTCAATAGTAAACCATTAGTCAGTGTGAATATGTCCGAATTAGCTTTAAAGATTAGATAGCTGACTAGCAAAACAACAAACAGATAATAATTTCAGAGTAACACAACAACAACATACTTTAAATAGCAATGCACGATGTCCACAAAGGCCAATATAAAGGCTACCAATGGGAAACACAATGGATCCTAGATAATCGTTCATGTCATTACAACCCTCCTTCTAGATAGGAACAAAGTCACCTTCTCCGACAGAAGTTGCGCCCTTTATAAAGGGAAAAATTAATCGCTGAAAGAACCAAAAAATAAATCAAACCCATTGGGGTTTCACAGAAAAACAATTTTAAAACTTACCCCATGTGATTGCGAACCAACTTTGCAAGCTGATCAACCACCTCTTTTGTGGTGTTGAAATTAGGGGACATGTATGAATTTGATTTTGTAGTTCCTTTGACCTGGGATCACTTTGCCGATCAATCAAAATCATTTCCACTGATGGTACTAAAGAGGGATTAACAGTCTTCAAGGATTCAATTGATGGGATACAGCTGGACTGCCCTGAATGAAATCTCTGAAAACCCCGATCCCGGGTGTCCCTCGGCCTATGACGGGCCCCACTGTGACTATCTCCGGCCTAGCCCTCTTGCCGCTACCCCCGTGGGCCTTGCGACGAAGCTGCTCAATGGTATGGGTGTGATCTACCACATTCAGAAACGATCGGCCTGTTGACAACATAGCCTGCGACTCAATCCTCAGTTGCAACCTCAACCCTCTAACAAAGCATCTGATCTGCTCCTCCTCTGTCGGCAAAATCATGGTGGCATGGCGGGACAGCTCCAAAAATCTGGCCTCGTACTCCAATACTGTCATGGAGCCCTGCTCCAATCTCAAGAACTCATCACAGAGTCGATCCTTGACGCTTCGGGGAATGAACCGGGCCAAAAAAGCCTCAAAAAACTCAACCCATGATACATGTGGGGATCCAGCTGGCCTAGACTAAATGAAAGAATTCCACCATGGCCTCGCTGGTCTGTCGAGCTGGTAAGCCGTGAAATTTGCTCCTCTAGACTCCGCTAAACCCAACGTCTACAAATGCTCCTGGCAGGTGGTCAGAAACTCATGGGCGTCCTCCCCGGCAGCCACAGAAAACTTCGGCAGTGATAGTATAAGGAACACCCGAGCATCTTCTGCTCCCTCAATGGCATCACTCAATCCAAAGGGTCCGATTGAACTGCGGCCGGTGCCGGCAGTTGGAGAACCTCAAGAGCCGCTACTGCAGGCTGGTCCTGCTGTGCTAGAACCAGCTCTGGAACTAGTGCTGGAACCGGCTACTGCTGGTGCTACTGCATACTCCCAATAGCAGCGAGAATCTGGGCAAGCATGCCCTAAAAGTCTGGAGCGACCGCTTGTGAGGGCGGTGGCTGGGCTGGTCCCAGTCCCACCGGCTGGGGAGGTATCTGCTCTCCCCGAGGCTCCAGCTCCGGTTCCGGAGTCCTCTCTCTGTCGCGGTCTGCCGCCGCCACTCTAACTAGACCTCAGGGCCGACCTCTATTGCGCGTGCGAGCCATCCTGCAACAGAATGAAACAAATGAGATTTCACGAAACCAATTGAGCATCGACGCAGGAAAGGATACAAAATAAGACAACATCCTAAGGACACCCTATAGCCTCCCAAAGATAAGCCACAGACGTCTCTGCGCCGATCCTCATGACTCTACTAGATGTTAGTCTTGTACACGTGAGCCAATGAACCTAGGCTCTGATACCAACTTGTCACTACCCAATCTCTCGAGTCATGATGGCCCCTACCAACCCACCAGTAGGCCAGCCAAGACCCTATCCCGAAGCTAGATAGCAACGGGACTAAGGGTGAAAACTACACCCAACTAAGCGGAAGCAACGCAAGAACACAAATACAAGAAGGCGGAAGCGAAACAACAAAATATATACAGAACACTTCACAACAACTGGAAGTCACATGTACAAAACCACTATCAAGAGTACAAGTCCCAAAAGTGGACCACAGAAATGACTGTCTCAAAAAGAAAAGACAAGCTAGAATAAAAATACTGAGGGAGACAGGTAATCCCAGAACGCCATGTGCTCACCCTCGTCTCCTGGACAGACAGCTGATGGATCGAACTCAACACTGAGAACTGGTGCTCGAACCTGCATCACGAAAACAGATGCAGAGTGTAACATGAGTACCAAACAACAGGGACCTAGTAGGCATCATAGGCCGACTGAGCAAAAGAGGTAAAAACAAGCAGACAAGATATAATCAACTACAATAGAGGTCTACTAAAATGGAAGCAGAGAACGGACAACGAAGCTAAGAATACACACATCTAAACTAAACCCAGCTGAGCCCCCTATAAGACCCGCTGGGCACACTCGTGCGTAAGTTTAAGTAAAACCCGAACGGACCCCCATAAGCCCGACAGGTACACAGAACAGCTAATCTATAGAAATGAAAGGAACACCAACTCCAAAAGCTTCAAACCAAGGGTCCCGGACCCGAAAGACATCATCCGAGCCCAGCCCAATCATAACAATACCAGAGCCCAGCTCAGTCATAACAATATCAGAGCCCAGCTCAGTCATAACAATATCCGAGCCCAACTCAGTCATAACAATATCAGAGCCCAGCTCAGTCATAACAATATTAGAGCCCTGCTCAGTTATAACGATATCAGAGCCCAGCTCAGTCATAACGATATCAAGGAATTTGAAGAACCGGTAAG
The DNA here is from genome assembly GCA_018342035.1 of Solanum appendiculatum. Classification (NCBI taxonomy): domain Eukaryota; kingdom Viridiplantae; phylum Streptophyta; class Magnoliopsida; order Solanales; family Solanaceae; genus Solanum; species Solanum appendiculatum. The sequence goes on along the minus strand of JAGDQO010002140.1, from coordinate 388,859 downwards.
AGGAACAGGTATTAACCAATCGAGCATCCAACCATCGCGAAGTAACATCCTACGCTCGACAGGTCAGCGCTGGAAATACCAGCTCCTACCGGGTGACATCAGTTGCGTAGCTGGGACTAGTAGCCTACGAGCACAGCCTCGCTCTGGAAATAGCTCCCTGCAATCATTTAATGTCAGCTGCAGGCCAAAAACTAATAGAGTACCCCTGTCAACCTAACGCTGGAAACACCGGAAGCTAGCCGAAAGACGTCAGCTGCGTACTGGAGCCTTAATCCTAAATCTAAGTAAAGGACCCAAGAGCACGAATCGAATAACCGTCGCCACTGATCACTACACGAAAGCCAGCTCCACGGGCTGCCGCCCTCAGAGGAATCACAATCGAAGGCTCCCAGCCTGGTACAATCCAACCGACAACGGCGCAACAATGAAATCTCCAAACAAATAACCCGGCTACGCAGAAAAAGAGGGAGAGGAGAAGCAATGCATCAGAAGCCACAAAAATGCCTAAACAATGGCTCAGCTATTAGACCCAAGTCTGCTACGCTAGTCTACAAGGATCTTGTCCATCCGAATCGACGCCGAATACATACTCAGGTCAAACAGGTACATGGGACTAAGGTAATACTACCTTGCCCTAATCTAAGGCTGAAACCATAAGCAATCAACACAACAACAACCAATATCCCGAACCCATGCATGAAAAAATAGATAACCATCCCAACAAGTAATTCACAACACGAATCCCAATAATTCAAGCCAACAACCCAACCTAAAACATGGTACTAGCCCAAATAGCCCAACAATCGCATCAAAACTAAGAAATCGGAGAAGAGGAAGAATCATAATAACTACCTAGTTCGAGATTCACACGAATCCACAAGTAATTACACTATCCAGCTCAATCTAGAAAGAAAGGGAAGTTGTAACCTACTAAAAATCCGATCATGCGCGCTCCAAGTCACTCAACCGGATATTTCCCTATCCAAACGGCCTCAGACTACTGCCACGCTGACAAAAATAGAGTCACAACATCAATACGGTCGTTTAGAAACTAAAATCTACAAAATCAGAGAAAGACCAATTTTCGTAGTCAAATTCAGGAATGTGGGATCTGCTCCGGATTTTCCAGAATTGACTTCGTGAAAAGGTCCTAAATCCTCCCCCGAACCTGATCAGCTCCAACAACCAACAACAAGAAACGCAATAGTTTTCATTAAAACAAGGCCAAGAAGCAGCGTACGCCTCGAATTCTTCACAATCGAGGGTCACCCAATTCTAACTAACTGAAAACCCGCAAGCCCAACGAAATTATGAATGCCTGGGACTTCGAAACACTGAAAACCGACTTGAGATGAAGAAGATATGATATTTCAAAGGTTTCTTCCAAATGAGCTTCGAACTATATTTATAAACCACTGATCCTCGTCCTTCTCCGCGAATGTGGAGGGGAAACTTCCAAATCTCTGCAAACACGGCCCTAGTCCCGCGAATGCCGAGAGAAAAGCCTCCACCCACTCACAGACCTCCGTGAACGCAGCCCCAGGCCCACGCACGTGGAGAACAACAACACCCCACACACGCAGTACTTCGTGAATGCGGAGTAATGGCTCCCAAACCTCCGCGAATGCGACCACTGGTCCGCAAATGCTGAGTAGACCCTCCTACACCTCCGCGATCGCGGAGCCTATCCCACGAACGCGGAGAGGAGATGATTCTGCAGGAACCAGCAACTGCAACTGCAACAACTGAGTTTTGGCAACTCCAAAACTCCGACGGGGTGCCTGGAATTCGTTCGGAACCCCGTGCACGCAAATGAAATTTGCTATGCCCCTCGAATTCAACGTTCCAGACTCAATGACGCAGTCAAAATCTCCATACTAGGTTGTTTCGACAAAAAGTGGATCCCACATCCATTAGGTCATTTTAGCCAATTTCTACCGGGGGCCTCGAATTTTGATCGGAAGCTCTGGAAATTCTCGAAGGGTCATTCTAGACCAAAATCGGTATTTCGAAACTAACCACGTTGACGGAATTTCCATCCGATCGCGTTTACCAGAAATGTTGACCGAAATCAACCTTAAGCCAAATATCGAAGGCAAAAGAGCTAACTGGCCCTAAAATCACACCAAAAACCCCGAGACTCGGGCAAACCATGCTCCTAGCCTAATTTGGCCACTTCGGAGCTGATGTAGTCATCATAATTCTCATCTGAGGTCGTTTACCTGAAGTTATGACCGAAATCAACTTTTCAAGGTTCAAGAGCTCCAAAATAGAAAAATAGGCATAAAAACCAAACGAACGACCAGAGGACCGAACAGTCAGTGGCAGCAAGTCATAAATGACTTGGGGTCGCTACAGGAACGCTCTAAACAATAGAAAGAAGGCATCAACACAGAAATGAGCTGGAGGGTCATTATAGTCACATTGTAATTACAAATGTACTGTTTGGTTGGACAATTGCAATCATAAGGTTATATTAAATATTAAGAATAAAAATTAATTTTCTAAATTTAAAAATTTATATTAGATAAATAAGAGACTTTATAAATGATATTGAATTAAATATTTAAGATATATATTATCTTTTGAAAATATATTAATCAACAAACACATTTTCTTAACTAATATTATAAAAGAATAATTGATTTATATTTTTCAAAGTAGTATATTTTAATTAAATTAATAATAAAAACTAAAATTACAAAATTTCTATGAATATTATAAAATACATATTTGACAAAAAGATTATTATTATAAATATAGTGTCCTAAATTATTATGAAAATATTTGATAAAAAGATAATCTATCAAGTCTAACTAAAAAATAAATGATTAGCAATGCGAAAATATCAAGTCAATAGTATTAAAACAAATGAAACTCAAAATATAACATAAGTTCTGAATTCAAAAACAAAATTAACATAATACTCTCATGTCAAATTTCAACACAACATACATAAATATGATATAAAAGAAAAGAAAAACGTAAAACAATAAATTCTCCTTTAATATAAAAATTAGAATACTAACAAAATTATGCTAATGAGAAAAATAAACATAGAATAAATAAATAAAATAGATAATACAAAAAATCGCATGGAATAATAAGAAGTAAATGTTGAGAATGAGAAGGAAATGAAATGAAAATAATATAAAATAAAAATAAATTAAAATTTAAAATAATAGAACTAAAAATAAATTAAAACAAAAAAATAAAAATAACAGTTTAGCAAGTAATTTTTTTATAAAAATAATTTTAAAAAATAGAATCAATATGTAAGTTTTATTTTCATTTGCAAAAGCACAAAAAAGTTATAAAGATATATTATTATTAGCTTAGATTTTAATGAATAAAATAGTGGACTGTAGTATTTTCTTAATTATTTCTTATTGCGGTATCTTTATTTAATTTATTATTTTTATTAATCTAAAAAATGTTATTTCATAATTTTTTTTTTTAAAAAAAGAAAAAATATAGGAAGGAACAAAAAATTAAAGAAGATAAACAAAAAAGATGTAAAAGATTAAAAGAAAAATGGACAAAAACAATATCACCAAATTGATACTTCCTCTGTCCATATTAGTTGATCACTTTTAATTAGCACAGTGCTTAAGAAATCATAAATAAAAAGATAATTTTACTAATTCACCCCTTAAAAACTTCTTGAGAATTTTACAAACAAATGTGAACACTTTCAAAAAGAATTAATTGCAAGAGTAATATAAGAAAAAATACATTAATACTTTCTTGATTTAGTAAGGTGGACAACTAATATGAGACAACTAATATGGAACAACTATTTTTAGTATAACTAGTTTAGATTAATGCGATGCACGTGTGTGTCACGATAATATAAAAAATTGCGTACAAAAATAATAAAGAATATATTATAATGATGCGTAATCTGATTATAATACACATTATTATTATTATTATTATTATTATTATTATTATTATATATATATATATATATATATATATATATATATATATATGTGTGTGTGTGTGTGTGGAATATTTTTTTAAACAAATGAAAAAATTAGTGTCCAATAATAAATAAGGATTCTTTTTTGTCCTTTTTACTTGTGCCTTAGAATACCCCTATGATACATAATTTTTTTATACTAATTTAAGAATCATTATCTAGATAAATTAGGCATTAATTGAAGAAATAAAATTAAATGATAATTGAAGGAAAATGGTGAAAAGACAATTTTGTCTAAAGGGAAGTCTTTTAATGAAGGACAAAAAGTTCAAACAACATTATTAAGGACTTTCGTACTTTTAATATAGTAAAAATGATCAACTAATATGGGATAGATGTAATATTATTTTTAATAAAGGATAAAAGGATACAAAAAGATAAAAATAATAAATGAAAAAAAGACGAGCAGTAAATGTAAGGACAAAACAATAAATACAAGGATAAAACAATAATTGCCAGTACCAAAAATATGTGGAGTTAAGGGGGCATTTCAGATAAATAAGTTGGACCACACGACTATTGTATTTAGAGAATTACTTTGAAATGGGACAATTTCTGGTAAATACTTTTAGTTTGGGTCTATTTTGTACTTTTCCAAAAAAAATAAAAATTCTACAAGATTTCTATTTGCCACTAAAATGCATAGCATATTCATTTGAAACAAAAAATAATTCGTTACAAAAACTAAATAAATTGTGACAAACTTTTTAACGAACCTAAATAATTTTGTAGATAAGTAGAGACAAAATGATAATTGTCATTAATTATTTATACTATTAATGACAAAATATAAGATCACAAATAATATACAATTAATGAAAAAATAGTTTTGTCATGAAAAGTAAATATTTTGCGACAAACTTTTTAACGTAGCTATATAATATCCAGCCAACACTAGTGATCTAGTGTTATAGTACTCCCACCACGATAAAAACCTCAATATTATTCTCGAAAGGTGCATTGCATAATTACCTAATTTAAAAAAAATTGATGGGTTATTACACCACTTTTACAAAATTGATCGAATTCTTATATTTTTTTTTAAATAAGAAATTCTCTTGTCAATGAATCGATAAATTTTGTTATTTTTCATTTTCGAATGTCATTCATAATCATTAACAATCATAGACAAATAACATTTTGTATTTAGCTATGAATTATTTTTCGTAGCAAAAGAGTTAAATTATTCAACTACAAAATTTAAGTCGTTTCTATTTGACACATGTCATATTTTGTGACGAATTTTTGTTGTCACTAAGTCCCAGGTTGATTAGAGACAATAAAGTGTTTGTCACTAATTGTTTATATTATTAGTGACGAAAACTAATGTCACGGTTAAATATAAAATTTTGTGACAAAAGCTTACAACATTTAAGTACAAACTCTAAGTTGTCACTATTGTAACAAATATATTTTTGTGACGAAATTTTTTCGTGTCTAAGCTTTAAATTATTTTAAGACAAAAAATAATTCGCCACAAATAAAATTAATTATTAGTGACAAAATAATATGTCACTGATAACTTAAAATTTGTGGCTGATGTTACTCAATTAATGGCGCCAACTCATTTTTTGGAGGAAAATTTTAGGGGACAAACTTTTATTTACGAAATTTTGTGTTTCGTCACTAAAGTATGTGACTTGTGTATTTAAACACAAAATATAAATTTTGTTAGGAAAAATGAACAATTAGTGATGAATTTTGTGTCATGGCTAATAATATTTTATCTAAATATCACATTTGTTGTAGTGTCCCAAGCCAACTAGGCCAGACAACATCACAAATCTCAAATCGGACAAAATGGGTCTAGCCACCTATGAAACAGGGGTCGGCATCACAGCAAAAACATACATAAAGATGGCAAAAAGGGAAAACAACCATCGTAACACAACTGCACAACAACACCACCAACGCAAGAACACAGAGAGTTACTTAACCACTACTCCAAAATAAGGAAACACTACCTAGCCGATCCTTTACTAAAAGAATTCAACTACATGAGATAAAACATATACATAATCTTCAAATAGAGTTGTGAAAACAAGCAAGCAATGGATAAGTGAAATAGGCACGGATGCGTATGAAAACCCCAAAACCACACAAAATAAGAAACAATAGGATCAGACAATGAAACCATATACAAAGAAGGGGTACCTGGAGCCTCGGCCTCTGGCCGGCCTGTAGAAGCATAGAACAAATTGTGCCCAACCTCAACGTAAATACCTGAAGTTCAACCGGCACCACCCAGGGCACCACCACTGATCAAAGGTGACATCAACCCACTAGACTTACCCAATTGCATATATCTTGCCATTGTCCCACACATGGGACAAGCTCTAGACCGATGGCCAAGCTCTCCACAGATAAGACAAGGTCTTACCACTCTTGTATGGGGAGTAACAGATGCCAGCAATGTCTGGAAAAAATCAACTCTTGCCTGGGGCACTCCCTGGACCAAGGGCCAACCTCTCCACAATAATAGCAACCTCTAAAATCTGAAGCACGGTTCAAAGAATGCGATGAGCTTCCAGTGTGAAGAATGCAATGAGCTGCCCTATCTACCTCTTCCAAATTGAGAACCACTCCTAGTAAACAGCACATGGTCCCTAGAATAATCTCTAACAGAGTGGCCTACTTTGCCACACTCGTAGTAACCATCACCAAGAGAAACTTGCTGCGAAGACCCAACTACAGTAAAATAAGACCTAGAATCTAAAGCCCAAAATAATCAGTATAAGAAGTCTAACCAGAGCTTTACCTGTCGTAGGAACCACGACCTACCTCATAACCCCTTCGAACTTGAGGTGCTACCATTAAAGGCTTGATAGGTCGAAAAGAAAGATGACCCTCATAGAGCCGATACCCACCTCAAACTGAAATGTTGTCACCGCTATATTGAGAGGGAGGCCTCTTGCCACTATGACTATAAGTCTCAAGGAATGCCTGCTCCAAAACCCTCACATGACTGACAACCTGAGGAAAGGTAAACCCTGCTGCGATCAAATGCTCCGACGCCAACCAGAGTGGCAAAGACATTCCCATAATGAACTTCTGACCCAAATCCTGATCTGTAGAGAATAATGTGGAAGTGTGCTCATCCCACTCAATAATTTCCAATACATACTCAGAAACACACAACGAACTCTGCTTGGGACCAATCAACCAAACTTTGTCTTGAGAAGCACCTAGTGCACCAAGAACTACACCTGGCATACCTTCGAAAAGACTCAAGCCTCCTAGTACCGAACCATGAGGATCCAAGGTAGCAAATGACCCTTTCGGATCCTAGGCTGTCCCCAAACTCTTTATCTGCTAAAGGATATCTCCGACCTTAAGGTATATGGCCATCTGAGGCCCACTAGACCGACCAAGTATTGATACTCTGGTAGAAAGTGTTGATGCTCCATCCACATCCATCGAGTACCTCGTGCTATCCAATAAAGAGGGAGTGGATTTCAAATTAACAGTCGTAGAGGGTAATCAAAGTGAAAGCACACAATATGGGTTCAAGAATAAAATTTACTAAGAATAGCCTATAGACTCCTGAAGATGGGATGCAGACATCTCCACACCAATCCAAAGTAATCCACTAGGCACTTGCTCTCATACCAATGATGTCATTAAATCAAGAGCTCTGATGCCAACTTGTCACGACCTGATTTTTTAGGTCATGATGGCACCTACAACATCCCAGAAGTAGGTAAGCCTAACTCATAGCCCAGAATCAGAGGCAACAAGCTATCACGAGGAAGATAACAATAAGAAGCAATAAGCTTATAAAGATGAAGAGAAAGATAAACCAATAGAACTAAATATAAAAAACCAACCCAGGACCTAGCATCAGTCACTAATAGAAAATCCAATCAAAATAAGAGTATAACGCTTTAAAAAATACAATATAAGTATGAACTTTCTCTAAAAGAAAAATAAAGACTAGTCCTAGAAAAGATAGATGGAGATCGGCAACTTCGAACGCTAGGAGCTCACCCTAGTCTTCGAAATCCAAAAGTTGCTCCACATGAGATCTAAAGTAATGGCGATAACTTATACTATAATCTATAGGGTGCAAAAGTGTAGTGTGAGTACCAACAAGCAGTACTCACTAGGCATCGGCCAACTAAGTTATTCCAAAGACAAGGAAAGTATAAAAAATAGGTAATCAAGGAAAGTATAGTACAAGTAACTAAATAGGAGATATAACATGATAAGACAGATAATAGAAATAAAGAATTAGGATACATAGAGTTAACAAAATGAGTCAAAGAACAAACCTAGAGGTGCAAGCCCAATAGCCTACTCATAAGCGAAGTTATGCTACGGAAGTCAACTACCCAAGTTCGGGAAAACTAACATCAACCAAATCTAATCCACAACCTAACAATTATCTTATCAATAACATATAAATATATAATAAAGTCAAACAATAAATTAATCGGACCCCCATAAGCTCGGATGGTACAAGCAGCAAACATAACCCAACTGGCCCCCATAAATCGGAGGGTGCAAACAACAACCAATTATACTGGTGATATAAAATGCACATGAATGCGAGTAATGCAGTAGATCCAGTAGAACTATTAATAACCAAGTGTATACACCTACCACCTGCCCTGATCAAGAGAGGTAGGACCCATGCAACTCCCTCTTCTTGTATAATGGAAGGCACAACCAGAGGGGACCATAGGGGATGAGAGAAGCTCGTATACACTTCCTATGCCCAAACTAAGACTTAAATTATATCATCTCCATCGTGGTACCGGATGTACGAGTAGCCAAATCAATGTAGGAAAGGGTGATGACGCACTGACTAGTCAAGTTAAAACTGAGCAAATCCCATATTCCTCTAACGTTTCAAGTAGAAAAGGAGCATGTCCTCGACACCTCATAAATCTCAAAAATAAGTTATTAACGTGATCCAGGTGGTATGACCCCCTTTAAACTACTTTAGAATAGTAATAGTATGAAAACAGTCTTTGTCAAAACTAGTAATAATGATCAAATGCATGAATCAAGAACGTACCACAAAACACGTTAGAATGAGAAACCAATCTAATGCATGCCATCACCAGCATCCAAACAAGGCATACAGAAACAGAAATACAATGCCAACACCACTAGTGTAAAAAAGCAGAGAGAACTAACCTGGAATCCAATTGGTCCTCGCCCATGGCCTCAGGTCCAGTAATTAAATTAGAAAGCTCAATAAAGACAGAACAAGCCTAGTGATAATCAAAAGTGAAAGAATCAAGAAGAGGCTCAAAATCAAATAAGGGGGAGAGGATAACTCAAGGATTGACACCTTACCCCAAACTTGCCATTCCAACTCACAATCGAGCACAGCTAATGCCAACATACAGCTATGACGATCCACAAAGGTCTCAAACACTAACACAAGATACACCATACGAAACCACCCCTATCATGAGCAGAACACAACTACAAGGGTGGTTAAACACATTCTTGGGCATCTAAGGCTAAAACTATAATGACCGTTGGGGTCATTTCAGTGTTTTCTGTGTGCTTTTCCTGTTTTGCCTCTTCCTGTAGCTTTCTTATAGCTTCTGTGTGGTTCTGGGATGGGTGGAACACTCTCCAAGGTGTTTGATTGAGTTTGGTGCGAGTTTTGAACTTATGAAGTTTAAGGCTTGAAAGAGTTGACTTTAGTCAACATCGGGAGATTCTAGCGTTTGATCAGAATTTCGTCACTTCCATCAGCTCCGAAAGGGTCATTTTGGTTTAGTGTGATGGCTGGTTTGGTTTTTCGGGCTTTCCTTTGGAGTTTGTGCGATTAGGCGTTTTAGCTTTTGAGTTGTGCCCAAAATGGAACTTGGGGCAGCACTCTTGGTAAATGATCTGGGAATTGAATTCTGACAATGCGGTTAGCTTTGGAATTCCATGTTTGGTCTAGAATGACCTTTGGTTTGATTCCCGAGGGTGTCGGGGTGAGTTTTTAGCTTCTTGGTGCTCTGTGGTGTTTTCTTTGTTAAAGTGTTGACTTTGGTAAACATTTTGATGAAACGACCACGAATGGTTGTTCGTCAATTTTGTTGAGTCCGAAATGACATTTCCAAGTGGTTTGCACTTTTGGTTTGCGTCGTTTGGACTCTAAATAAATTCTGAGGCCTTGTTCGAAGATTTGAACACTTAGGCCTTTTTCTTGATTTTGCTGGTGTCTGGTGCGACAACTTAAGCGAACTCTTGGTCGTTTAAGCAAAGTCTGCTCAAGCGACCAAGGGGCCGCTTAAGCAAAGGACACCAGAGGGGCAGGGGTAACTTAAGAGACCCACCCTTGGCTTTTGCAAAGGTCGCTTAAGCGATCAAGTGGTCGCTTAAGTGTAGGGCGCCTCTTAGGCAGGCTCCGCTTTTGTGACCCTTTGGCTGCTTAAGCGAACTTTGGGCCGCTTTTGCAAAAATCGTTGGGATTAAAATCTGTTTTTCATTCTTTTATTCCAAAGAAGAATCCATTTGAATTGGAACTTGGCCTAAGGTGATTTTGGGTAATTCTTGGCAAATTTTTATGCTTCAAAGGTGATTCTCTTCCTTTCCCTCTCCTCTACACTTTTATGTCTTTGATTTCGTAATTTAATTTCGTTTCCGACCTCATATTCCTTGATTTTTAAACTTTAAAGTAAGGTAATTTAGCCATTTGAGGTCCGAATTGAGTCCCATTTGTGCCCACATTTCGGGCATGTGATCCTTATCCCAATGAGAATTGTATGACGATTTTCTTTTCATAATTTCAGTTGGGTCAATTCATGGGCTGTTTTAGGCCCAATTTCTGGTCTATTTTTCGAGTTAGTGATATGGGTATCGTTGGACTCGCATAAACTTGCTCGTTGTGTTCTTGATAGCTTGGCAACAATCTGAGGCTCTCTGGAAGGGAAAGGCACCGAAGTCCTTGTTCATGTGCAGTTTTTGGCCCTAAGGTAGGTTATGGCTTCCCTTTTCTTAGACTTGGCTTAGTTAGATTTAATATATTTGGGTAGTATCGCATGATTTAGGTTGAGCCCTTAGGTTTGTTGAGCTTTATTGATCCTTTGGTAGTTATGGCCATAAGTTGGATGGTTTAGCTTAAGTATAGTTAGAGAGGACTTAGTTTAGGAGATCCTTGTGTTAGTAGTATCCTTAGATCTTGTTTCTACGTGGTGTGAAACTTAGGATTGTCTTGTGTATGATTGACTTGGTTGGTTTGATTGATGGTTTGGATCCTTGTGTGGTGTTTCTTTGGTTGTTTATTAAACTATTGGGCCTAAGGCCGTGAGCTTGGAATAGCAGGAGTCCCGGGTTTGTACTCATGTTGTGTGACGGGTATTCTTCCCGATTCCATGTGTATGCCATGAGTTTAATGTGATTTCATTTATGAGGAATGTCTATTTGATAGTGTTTTTGTGGGAAATTGACTTTGTTGGCAAAAGAAGGTTAATCTTAATGAGTTTGAAGTCCTTGAGACTTGTGTTGAATAAAAAGTGGTAAAAAGCCCTTTACGTGATTTATCACACCTTTTAGCTGCTTATGCTTTGATTAGCTCAAGGTATCATTCTGGGCGGCCGAATAGCTTGGCTGGGTTACAGTTTACTTTTTCTTTACATTGTTGATGAGCTCAAAGCATCATTTCGGGTGGCCCATAGATATAGATATCTAGGTTATGGACGTGCCATATCAGGTGGCCCGTGGATACATCTATTTGGGTTCTTGGCTTATGGGTAAACTTGAGATATCATTCCAGGCGGCTCAATGTTTCTTCCGGGCTTAGGATCCTTTTTCCTTATTTGGAGTCTGCTTTTGTAGTATTGCATGTGATGTCTTGAGTGTGTTGGTTGTTTTGGTACATGTGTATTTATAGTGCTTGTTGATGTTTTTCTGCCTGTTCTCTTTCTTTTTAGCTTGTTATGCCTTAGATTGCCCTTGCCTTGTTAGTTTCATTGTGCTTCTATTTATATTTGATCTTTCTGAGCTCAGTCGACCTATAATGCGCACTAGATACTCTAGATTTTGGTTCTCATACTACACTTCTGCATCTTTTTCTGATGCAGCTCCCAGTTCGAGCCACCCTCAGTGAGCATTTTTATCTCCCGTGGCTGTCAGAGACTTGGATGGGCCTATTTTGTATATTTGTATTGTACTACAGATATATATAAGACATGCCCTTTCTTTCTATATACTTTATTCCAGTCTTCCTGCTTTTATTACTTATGTTATATATAAATTGTTTCTTCCACATCTTGTTGCTTGGGTTTAGGCTTGTCCACTCGGTGGGTTGAACTGGACTCCATCATGGCCCGGCTTAGGGTCGTTACACAAACCTACACTAAGTCCTCAAGTAGAAATTTTATCAAGGATAATCAAAGTATGATAACTCATAAGAAAGGCTACTAGCCTAAACTAAGGATCCTGTCAACCACATTAAGCCCCACGGTCCTACGAGAGTCAAGGAAAGATAGAATAAATGGGAGCAATTCTAGTACTCAACAAATACAATCCTAAATTGCATACAATTCATACTAAACATTATCTAATAAATTCCAATCAAGAAAGTGCACCGAAGCCTAACTCGAAACAAATCACGCGCGCTCCAAATTTGCCGCACAAGAGCTAACTACTTTTGAAACACCTTCGTCACCACCACACTAATAAAATATTGATCATAACATCAATACAGACATTTAGACACAAAAATCACAATATTTAGAGATGAACCCAAAATTTATTCGAACCGAGAATGTGGGACCCGCACTAGAAAACCCAAAATTGACTCCATCAAAGGGTCTTAATTGTCCCAAAATGGGACACAATTTGATGCTTCGAATACTACAAATGACAACATGCAATATGTTCACCATCAAAGGAGATATAGCAGCCCTTTAGGGGCAAGAATTACCTTGAAACAACACTCCGTGCACTTCTCCAAACACTGCAATCTATACCCATGAACAATACATACGCCAATCACTTGAAATCACCTCATCAGAGGTCTAATGCTCAAGAAATTGCAAAAAGATTAATTGGGGTCGAGTTGATGCATAACTGGATTTATTTAAAAGACCAGTCAAACTTGCTCATTGCGATCACGAAGCCCAAAGTTCACGATCACAGCCCACACAAGAACAGAGCATGGCGAAAACGAAGGGGAGCTTCGTGATCGTGGAGGGACAGCAAGCTAGACCCTTGCAAATGTGGTGGGCACCCTGCGAGTCCAGAGGTTGATTGATAGGGGGTGTTTATCTTATTTGGATTTTATCCGGGATACTAGTGTTGAGTTGCCTTCTATGGAGTCCATTCCGGTGGTTCAAGAGTTTTTGATGTATTCCCTACTGATCTTTCGGGTGTCCCTCTGGATAGGGACATTGATTTTGCTATTGACTTGGAGATGGGCACTGAGCCCATCTCTATTGCCTCGTATCGTATGGCTCCGGCTGAGTTGAAGGATCAGTTGTAGAACTTGTTGAGCAAAGGGTTTATTCGTCCTAGTGTGTCACCTTGGGGCGCACTGGTCCCGTTTGTAATGAAGAAAGATGGTTCGATGAGGATGTGTATGACTATAGGTAGTTGAATAAGGTGACTATCAAGAACAAGTATCCTCTTCCTCACATTAATGATTTTTTTATCAGCATCAGGGTGCGGCATTGTTTTCTAAGATTGATTTGATGTCCGTCTATCATCAGTTGAAGATTAGGCCATTGGATATTCCTAAGACAGCTTTTCAGACTCGTTATGGTCACTATGAGTTCTTGGTGATGCGTTTTGGGCTGAATAATGCCCCTGCGACGTTTATGGAGTTGATGAATGGAGTATTCCGTCAGTACTTGGATTCCTTCATGATCGTGTTCATCAATGACATTTTGATATATTCCAAGACCGAAGAGGATCATGTCCGTCACTTGAGGTTGGTGCTTCAGCGATTGAGAGAGCAGAAGTTCTATGCCAAGTTCTCCAAGTGTGAGTTTTGGCTTGATTTCGTGGCATTCTTGGGACATGTGGTGTCCAAGGAGGGTATTAGGGTTGATCCAGCCAAGATTGAGGCAGTTAAGGGTTGGACGAGACCTACTTCTTCTACCGAGATTCAGAGTTTTATGGAGTTGGCAGGCTACTACAGAAGGTTTGTGCAGAGCTTCTCTACTATTGCAGTGCCATTGACTAGATTGACTCAAAAGATCATGGATTTTCGTTGGTCTGATGAGTGTGAGGCGAGCTTTCAAAAGCTCATGATTTTGTTGACTTCAGCTCCTGTATTGACTTTGCCTGAGAAGGGTGTGGGTTTTACCGTATATTGCGATGCCTCCGGAGTTGGTTTGGGAGGTGTGTTGATGCAAAAAGGGAAGGTTATTGCCTATGCTTCTAGACAGTTGAAGGCACATGAGAAGAACTATCCTACCTACCACCTAGAGCTTGCGGCTGCGGTATTTGTACTTAAGTTGTGGAGGTACTACTTGTATGGGGTTCATTGTGAGGCTTTCACCGATAATCAGAGTCTTCAGTACATTTTCAGTCAGAGGGATCTGAACATGAGATAGCGTAGGTGGCTTGAGTTACTGAAAGACTATGATATGACCATTTTGTACCCTCCCGAGAAGGCCAATGTGGTGGCCGATGCTTTGAGTAGGAAGACTCCTAGTACAGGGAGTCTCACCGTGATCAGTGTTGATATGAGACCCTTGGCTAGAGATGTTCAGAGGTTAGCCAACAGCTTTGACCAATTGCGGGTTTCTGAGGAGAGTGGTGGTTTGATTGCGTTCGTTGAGGCCCGTTCTTCCTTAGTTGAGCAGATTCTGGAGTGATAGTTTGAGGATGAGAAGTTATGTCTTATTCGAGACAAAGTGATTAGAGGTGAAGCCAAGGAGGCTGTACTTGATTTTGATGGGGTTTAGAGGATTAGAGGTCGGATTTGTATGTCCAAGTTGGGTAAGCTTATTAAACTAATTCTACAAGAGGCCCATTGTTCTAGATATTCTATCCATCCAGGAGCGACGAAGATGTATTATGATCTGAGTCAGCATTACTGGTGGTGTGGTATGAAGCGAGATATTGCAGACTTTGTGTCTAGATGTTTGACTTGTCAACAGGTCAAGTGTGAGCACCAGCGGCCCTGAGGTGTGTCTCAAAGGATGCCCATTCCTACTTGGAAGTGGGAGCGGATTACTATGTATTTTATTGTGGGTCTACCTGCCACTGTGGATGGTTATGATTCTATTTGGGTGATCATTGATAGGTTGACCAAGTCCGCTCATTTCATCCGAGTTCGTGTGAAGTATACAGTGGAGAAGTTAGCCCAGCTCTACATCAGTCAGATTGTTAGACTTCATGGGGTGCCGATATCTATAGTCTCGGATCGAGGTTCATTGTTCACTTTGTATTTCTTGAGGGCTTTACAGCATAGTCTGGGTACTCGGTTAGATATGAGTACAGCCTTTCACCCAAGGGCAGGGGTAACAAGCCCTAACGAATGCGGCCATAGGCCTCTCACTAATATAGGCATGGGTCACCAAGCTCCACGAATGCAGCACCCAGGGCACACGAATGCAAAGGGTAGCTAGAGCTGCACCAGCTAATGCACATCAGCTAGTTTTCTCGAAGTTGGAATTCTCTTACAATGTTCCCCATATTCATTTTGAAGCCTGTGCATGCAAACGAAATATGCTACCCTATAAAATTTGATATTCTGAACTCAAAGAAACCATTGACACTTGCATATGATGTTGTCTTGATGAAAAGTAGGTCCTAACCCAAGTTGCATTTTAAGCCAAATTCTACAATATGGATCAGAATGAGATCAGAAGCCTCGGAATTTGCAAGAAGGGTCATTCTAGACAAAAACTTGACATTCTAGAGCTAATAGAACCGTCAAAATTGAATTCTAAGGCCATCTTTCTAGAGTTTTAATCAAAATCGATCGTATAAACTCCAAAAGCCCTAAAACATGGAAACTTGCATAAAACTTAAATTAATGACTCAGCGACTCAATTGTCAGTTCTAGCAAGTCATAAATGACTTGGGGTTACAACGCGAAAGCTCTACATGCTAAAATGATCTGAAAAATAAAGAAAATGACATGGAGGGTTGTTACACTATAGTGGTGCACATGTTCTATAGCAGACCCCGCGATAGTTGTCTTGACAATGTTATAGTGAGAGAATCAAAGACTTAACTCTGCTTCTCCTAGTTATCCATTTCCACTCCTGTGCCAATTTCTATCACCTGTTCTATTTAGTTTGATTCAGAAAAACAATAGAAACTCATTAAGTGTATATCCAAAGCATTCTAGCATAGAAAAAGGGGAATAAATCATCCCAATAGTAAGAATTTATGTGCAATAACAAAAACAAGAAAAGTAGTAAAATATGTCTTTTGCCAAACGAGGTAACCCAAACTAGTATCTATTTCTGAAAGAGGGGGAAATCCTACCAAGTGCCTATCACCCTGATGGAGCGGAGTCCTTTGCCTTTTGACCCCGCATAAAAGGGAACTCATCCAAATTATCTGGCTCCAGCTGGGGCAGCTTCTGCTCTTGGGAAATGCTGCTGAAAATCACCTATATTGTCTTCTACATGCAAACCAATAGATGGTCCCAAGAGCGGCCCTTCCTCCTCTCAGCGTCAAGCTCTCTTAAAATCACGTCTACGTATTGGGAAAGACCAGGTGGGGTTGAGGGTCCAGCTGTAGTAGCCTCCATATTCCTCCTGACTGTGGCCAAGTCAGCCTCCAAGCAGCTTCTAGAGAATGGAGGATAGGACTACATGGTGGCAAGGTCAGCATCCATGTCCTCACCCTCCTCTGTACCTGCTATGGCTCGGCTACTCCCCACACCATCTATCCTCCTCCTCTTAGTTACTCTGTAGGGCTACTTCCTCCCCAAAAGGGGGTTGCTTGCATCATCATGCTCCACCTCATGGTCCGTATCATCTAGAGGTACCCCTACTTGCCTACAAAGCATAAAAACTAAACCATGAAGAAAAGATGATTTCTTAGTACCACAGTATAATTCCTTCAACCCAGACACCATCCACTCCCCACATTCACTTGGATCCAAGATATAACTAAGGCCCGGGGATACGTCATATAGGTAAGGTTTCCTTATGGAGGCATCCATGGCCCTAAAGGCAAGAGAGAAATGAAGGAAAGAGAAATTTAAGGCGAAGAAGGTGAAAATCTATGGATTTCCCATGGCCGTTCAAGAATGGTTGCTTTTGCTGAGTCATATTTATGGGCAAAGGTTCATCAACAGTTGCTTAGTAACTAGGAAGGCTACGTTTTTTTAATCGAGTAGTTAGATCTATTTCTTTTGCATTGTATTTTGTAGATTGATGGTAGGTTTTATGCGTAGGCCTTCGGGCATGGAGTCTTGATGGTTAAAGTTTGTTGTTTGTTGTTGTTAGGGCGGGAAAGGATAATGAATAGAGGTGGTTCTCTGGTTAGCACTATTTTATCATGAGTTTACTTATTGGGGTGATTTGGTGTTATTTGTAAGGTCAAGTATTATGAAATTGCTTGGTTATAGCCATTTTCGGGACCTGTGGCAATTAAGGGGAACGAATGTGTGTTCATAAAAAAAAGGTCCAGTATTGGGCTATTATCATATATATATATAGGTGATGGTTGTATGTTTCCGGTTTATGTATGTATGCACGTCTACTGCTTGTAGTATCATTTGTGCAATTCATGGTAGGGAGATATATGAAGTGACATGATGTAGATAATCTTATTTAATAAACTTGTGATTGTGACTTGGGGTTTTCAAGTGGTCTTGCTCATTGTGCTATGTGCTAGTGTATGATTGCCTATGTTTAGTGGTTGGCTCAGGTAGATGCCTAGTTTAGAATATTCCCACGTTTGGATCAGATACCACACTTGGTATATATTAATTGTTGGCTCGAGTACCACGTGTCGTACGGAGATATCCACATATGGTTGGCTCGAGTAGCACGCGTGGTGCGGGGATATCCACATATGGTTGGCTAGAGTATCACACCGGTACACTAACTAAGGATGTCTTGATTACCATGCCGATATACTAATAGTTTGATTTGGGTTCCTTGAGATGACCAATTATGTGATTATGGTCCCATGAGTGGACCTTGTGTACTATTGCATGATATAATTGTGGCATATTAGACCCCTGAATGGTCCAGGTTACTTAAAAAGTGAGTTTATTATAGGTTTGACTAGTATATGACAATGTGGGACATTGATCATCATATGGTACGTTAGGGTAAGGACAGAGAGTCCGGGATATGTAACATTGGTGATAGTAGAGGTAAGCAAATTTTTCATTGCATCTAAATTCTTGGGTTTCTTCTTCATATTGTTTGACTATTGACTTGAGATTATAGGGACTCAATTCTTTAGTTGTCTAAAATTGTGTTTCAGTTAGTCATGAGGGTCTTGGTTTGTAATGGGTTCTGGGTTTAGTTGGCTAAGGATGGGTTGGTCTAAGGCGCCAGTTTCACTTATCGTTCCAAAAATGGCCAAGGAGTTGGCATGGATATTTTAAAAGAATACAGGTTAGTTGATACGGCTAATGATAGCATGATATCAAGTGACATTAATGTAGTAGATGGGTTAGACTACTATTGTGTATTATTGTGACATAACATGTAGGCTTGGGGATGCCTTAGGGTGGCATATTTGAGATTCTTTGTCATAGTTGTTACCTAGGAAGGATAGAAGTAAAGGAATAGATAAGTGTGGTGGTGTAACTCTATATTGCACAACTTTCTGTTCATATACTTTATATTATGCGGTAGGTTCGGGTCGATCGATGATGCCTACCAGTACGTGTTTTTTTGTACTAATACGACTCACGCTATGCCATTTGGTGTAGTCTCATTTCACAGTCAGTGATGTTTCATAGGTTCAGATGACGATGATCTCGGACACAACTTCCATGTTTCCTATCCTTATGGTGGGAGGTGTGTCCTATTTTATGTGTAAACTGTATTTCCTTAGTAGCTCTTATACATGTTTAGACTAGTTCTTTTGGGTTGGTTGTTTAGTCTTTTGTCAAAAGACTTTAGTTAAAGTTTTCTTTTTCTCAAGATTTATGAACTTTGTAGTAAATGATTTAGTTTCTGCATGTTTTAATCTAGTTTGGGTTGTAAGAATTCTCCTATCTAGGTTGTAGAATAGGTACCCGCACGGCCCGGTGGGTTGAGTCGTGACATGTACGTTCCTTTGCCTCGATTATCTATCTCTTTTATCCTTTCTCCTTTCCTTCAACTTAATTGTTCAGTATATTTTCTCTTCGTTAGTAGCCTATAATGTATACTCCTTCTTTACTTGTTGTTTATGTTTACTTTGTTTTTAGAGCTTAGTCATCCTATGCCTACTGATTATCATTTGTTGGTATTTATACTACACTTTTGCACCCTACAGATCATAGTACGAGTTTTTGTTGTTGATGTGTCCATTTCAAAGTGTAGCAGTGGATCAAAGATTTGGGGTGAGCTCCTCGCGTGTGTTGTTATCCTTCTCCTTCTGTTCTGACTGAACTAGTTTTTATTTTGTATTCGGAGACAGGTTATGTATATTTATATTTACCTTGTACTCTTGTTGTGATTAGTAGCTCAACTACCGATTGATACTAGATCTTGGGGTATTTTATGTATATTTTGATTCGATCTCTTCTTTTTATTTTAATATTTGTTCTTTGCTTTCCATATGTTTCTCTTCCGCATGATAGCCTATTCCTTATGGTTCGGGGCTATGGATCGACTTACCTACTGATGGGATGTTAGTAGGTATCATCATGACCTAAGATTTCGGGTCGTGATATTTTAATAATTAAAAAATATTAAAAGAAATTACAGCACCTCTTTCTTTTTCTTCTCACCATCTTCATATCTCCTCCTCCTCCTCCTACCACCATAGCCATTTTCTTCAAATTTGACATTATCACTGCCATCATCCCCTCCTTCAAATCCAACTATCATAATTACTAAATTTAACAATAATTTGGGTCACAAGCTTTCACTCATAATCCATCTACCATAATCACTATCACCATTCCTTTCTTTAAATTCACCATTTTTTTCGTCCACCATCTTTGTATCTTCGTAGACCATCAAAAAAGAAAAGCTAGAAGCCTTAGCAAACGAAAGTTAAGATTTCAGAAACTGAATTTTGGGGGGAAAGCTTTTGTGATAGAATTGAAACCAAAGAAGAAGCAACAACAGGCTCAAATCAAGTTTCTTTAGCTCCAAATACATTGTTGTACAAAAATAATGCGATTAACAGAAATGCCTCTTATATTTCAAAAATTAGATAGCAAATTATTCAGGCTACATATTTTTTAATAACATTTGTCTGATACTTTTTTCATCATACTATTTGTAATCACTGCTTTAATTTTTTTATTATAAAAGATTAAATATGCTACATCATGAAATGACAATGGATGGGAAGGTTGGATATATGGTGGTGGATGGTGAAGGAAGTATCTGAAGGAGGAGGAAAAAAATAAAGAAAATTGTAAAATTTAAGATTTTCAGACCTTAAAATGTGAGCAATACACACAATGTGTCAAGTCAATAAAAAGTGTCTAAATGACATTGTGGAACTTGATATGAGATGTTTAAAATGTACAAAGCTCAGTTGACATGTCTAAGTGAAAGATGATGCCAACTTTAGGTGGCTAACGATGAGTTCAATCTTTTGTATTAGATTTAGTTATTTATTGATTAGTTATTCCACCTTCTATGTTATACATAAAATAATACATAGATTCCCTAATAACTAATACATGTATTATTTATATGAGTTCTAAATAACAAACCAAACACCGATTAATTTATACGTAATAACTTACCTTCTAATAAATTACGTTTTAAACTTTAATTATACATAATTTAATATCTATATAACATATCTCCAATCAGCTAGCAAACTAATTGCTCTCAAGAATTTAATTGCAATGCATTTTGGTTGTCCGTATTAAGAATTTTTTTCTGTGCATAGTGTATAAAAATAATGCTAAATAGAGTATATTAGTTATGCTTATATTAGTTATGTTTGCATTATCTATACATAGATTATTTGTTATGAATTGTTTCGTTTAGTGTGTTAAAAATAACATACATTATGTAAAAATATTTATTTATAAAAATATACTCCATAATTATGGTGAAAAATATGTAAAAGGGGTTTTGAGGGGTAATTGGGTGTTTTACCATGCTAATGCATGCATTAAATCCCTTTGCATTACTACTACCTAAAAATCCATAGTATTAGTAATACACTCCTCAATACATAATAGAGTGCATTAGTTATACACAACATGAAAAAGTGTATCAAATAAGGTACTACTAATATATAAAAATAATGCATGCATTATTTTTGCAAATACATTCTACCAAACGCCTAGAGTATCATCTATTTTCTTGCTTGAATTCAATACACTATTGAACTATGTATTGAATGTCAAGTCCACTTGTACTGCGTGTCTGCGTCACTGGTCCTAATTCTTTGCTATTCATTGTTGCCATTAATGTTGATCTGAATTTTGATTTATTTAGTGGTTGAGACTCCCCTTTAAAAATGGTTGTATTTTTTTTATATGTGATTGTTAATATATATTTCTAAAAATACAATATGTTTATATAATCAAAGTAGATAGTATTAATTTGAGATATGAAGTGATGTCTGAAAATCAACGTACCAAACTCAACTACGATGACGAATTATCTAAAGATTGCTCCTTGTATATAATTTGATGAGGGGAAAGATTGTCACTTCACTTTTACCTATTTAAAGCAAATGATGAAAAAAAATAAAGTTAGTAAAATATAAAGGAGTGGATGAAGTAATTTATTTAATAAACTTAAGAAAGTATATTTTCCATATATATGTAGTATATGTATGTGATATAAATGAAAATAAATAAAAGCAATTACTACGAAAATAATATAGTATGTTTTGACCTTATCTGATCACTTTTGTTTAAGATATGATTGTTTAAACTCCTGTAATCCCTCTGTCCCAAATTTTGTGGCACTTTTTATTTTTGGAGAGTCAAACAGTTTAAGTTTGACCGGAAATTTGTGGATGGAGTTATCAAATTTTTTGATATGAAATTTATATATTTGTAAACTACTTAAAAAGTACTATAAGTCGCAATAATTTAAAATTCAAAATATTTAAAACGTGTATGAAAAATTTACAGTAAAAAAGAGACTTATTTGAATCTCAAAATCTGAAAGGTGCCACATAAATTGAGACGGATGGAGTAAAAAATTGAGGAAACAACATTAACTGTCAATATTTGACACTATAAAATCTAAAATGTAGAAGTCAGAAGGTAATACTAGTCGTTTATGTCCAGAAGATAGAAGGTATCACAATACAGAGGGAGTGATGCTACTCTGTGTTGCCTACGTCTGAAAGTAGTACTAAAATTTAGAAAATAGGATTGTTAAAATGTTAAATTCATTGTCATATAATAAGGAGTAAAATAGTAATTTTAAT
The DNA here is from genome assembly GCA_018342035.1 of Solanum appendiculatum. NCBI lineage: Eukaryota > Viridiplantae > Streptophyta > Magnoliopsida > Solanales > Solanaceae > Solanum > Solanum appendiculatum. Next base: position 366,421 of record JAGDQO010002140.1, on the reverse strand, counting down.
ATAATCTTATTGGGTCATCGATTTAACCATCAACAAAAAACAAAAAACATAAAACTGGAAATCAAACCTATAACCCAATAATATTTTTTTTACAAAATCCTTTAAAAACAATTAACCCAATACCAATAAATCAATATTTTTTTAGTTTTGCACACACCCCTAGTGATAGATGAGATACAAAAGGTAAATACTGTAATGACCTCCAGGTCATTTTTGTGTTTATGCCTCATGTTCGTCATTTAGAGCTTTTCTGTGGTGACCCCAAGTCATTTGTGACTTGCTGGGACTGACAGTTCGGTAACCTGATAGTTCGTTTGGTTTTTGTGCGAGTTTTAGTGTTTTGGACTTTGGAGCTTTCGAACCTTGAATGATAAGTTTTGATCAAAAGTTCAAGAAGATGACCGCAAAATCAAATTATGACGATTCCATCAGTACTGGAAGAGTCATTTTAGGCTAGTAGCATGGTCAACACGACTTCTGAGGCTTTCAGTCTGAGTCTGTGTAGTTAGGCATTTTGACTTTCAAGTAAAGGCCTAAGTTTGACCTTAGTCAACATTTTAAGTAAACGAGCTCGGATGAGAATTATGTCAGCGCGGTTAGCTCCGAAATGTTAAGTTTAGATTTTGGCTTAAAATGGAGTTTGGATGTGGGACCCACTTTTTGCTGAGATGACCTTGTATGGGAATTTTGACTGCTCTGTTGAGTCCAGAATATCAAATTTGGTAAGGTTGCATATCTCGTTTGTGTGCACGGCATTCTGAACTAATTCTGAGCCCTCCGTTGGAGATTTAGAACTTGGCCAAACCACCTGATATGCATCAGCTGGTACGGGACAATTTGCTCTTTGCGATCGCGTACCCCTTGGTCACGTTCGCGAAGGCATGCGCCTTAGTGCTTTGTGACTGCTTGGTCCATTGTTGCCATCGCGATGAAGGGTTGAATTTCTTTGTTCATCGCGATTGCGAAGTAGGGTCTCCCCGATTGTGATGGTCAGCCTCTTAATAAGCCGCGATTGCAACCCTCCTTTTCGCGACCGCGATGAAGAGATTTGTCTAGTCTTTTAAAAAAGATTAAACGCGAAGGGAATAGTTGTTTCCAGTTTGGAAAGGTGATTTCTCCCTCATTTCTTGTCAAAAATTGGTGATTCGAATTCCCACGCATCCGTAGTTGTCGAGGCTTCATGGTGGAGTGATTGGTTTGCATCGGGGAACCTCCGTTTGAGGTGAATTCTCATTTTGAGCTGTAGCCCCGCCCTTTTCTTTAGCTTTCTTATTGCTTAAATTGCATGTTGTTGTTGTGGCTGCATCGGGCCTTGGATTGTGTCAAAGTTTGGGACACAAGTTCGTGGCATAGTTTAGGACCTTTTGATGATGTCAATTCTGGAATTTCCAACATGGATCCCACAATTCTCATTTGACTCCAAAATTGATCCGTTTCCATTTTATGTGTTTTTAGTGTCAAAACATCTGTAATGACATTGTGATCTATAATTTGATAGTGTGGCGGTGTTCGGAGGCGTTTCAGAAGCTGATAGCTCATGTGTTATGGATTTGGAGCACTAGCGATCAGATTTGAGGTAGGCTTGAGTCTCCTTTCTTGATTAAGCTTCTTAGATGATGCCTAGTATGGATTTCATGTTATTTAGGATGGTATTTGCCGGGTGTCTAGCTTTCCCCCTTTTATTCCATCTTTTCTTATTTTCGTAGGAGCCTTGGGCTTAGTGTAGGTGTTGGGATCCTTAGTTTAGGCTTGTAGCTTTGCTGTGGTATAAATGATCTTGTTTATTCTTGGTAGGATTGAAACTTGTGGCCTTCGACTAGGTTGGACCTTAGGTGCTTTAGATTGTGCTTTATCGCCCTCGTAGTTATGATTCATTCCCTTTAGAGCTTGTTTTAGGTCGTTCTCCTTGCGTTGATGCTTGTGACCTCGATGGCTCGTCATAGCTGTAGGTTGGTCCTAGGTGTGCTCAGTCTAGGACTGGAGCGGTCTGATTAGGGGTAGGGCGTCGTCCTTTTAGTTTGCTTTCCCTTTATTGATTTGAAATCTCATATTGATCCCTTCGCTTGTATTTTTAGCTGTAGGACTGTTGTATCCTTATTGAGCTTATGATTATATTGTTGGGCCCGAGGCCGTGTGCAAGGACCAGTCGAATTCCAGGTTAGTACTCTCCGCCTTGATAGCGTGGTTTGGTTGGCTGTGTATTTATTTGAATTGGAGTGCCTTGTTTTGATGTTGGTGATGGCATGCATTGCATTGTTTGTCCATTCTCATAGATTTGTGGTATGATCCTAGTGCATGCATTGCCATATTTATCTTTCTTGTTGAAACACTATTTTACTCAGCTTTATTCTATATTTGTTTTAATTGGACTCGTACCACCCCAATCACTTGATTTCTAGTTTTTGAGATTTGGAGGCATCAGGGACGTGCTCCTTTCGTAGTTGAGATATTGGAGGCATCAAGGATGTGCTCAGTTTTTACTTGACTACTCAGTGCATCGACGCACTTTCTTGTATGCTTTTGGTCTTACTTACTCCCCCCGGTCACTCTTGCTTGCTGGATGACTTACGCCCCTAGGAGTGGACTGTCTTGCTGGGTGGCTTTGATATATTGAGATCCTTTTCGGATTCGACATGCCCCAGGGTCACTCTTGCTAGCTGGATGGTTCATGCCCCTGGGAGTGGACTAACTGGCTAGGTTGCCTAGATTGATTTATTACTCTTGCTAGCTGGGCTTGGAGTTGACTGGAGTTCAATGGTTATTGTTTTGGATGGTCACTTATGGATCTACTACTCACCCTACATTCATATGCATTACCTATAACCAGCATACTTGTTTGTTGTTAGTACTCTTCGGTTTATGGGGGCCGGTTGGGTTATGTTTGTTATTTGTACTTATGGGGTTCGGGTAAGTTATTGTCTGACCATATTTTGTTCTCTGCTATTGTTTTATTATTAGCTGGTAGGTTTTGACTTTAGAATTGTGGTAGTGGGTCCTCTTGACCCAGGGTAGTTAACTTGGTATCTTAGTTGCTTGCGAATAGGATGTTGGCTTTCGTTCTAGGTGCGTTCTTGACTCATCTTCTTACCCTTTGTATCCTGTCACTAATCTTTATTGTCTCTGTACTTTAGTATCTCCTATTAGTTTTTTGTGCTATGCTCTCATTATTGCTTGTTATTTATACTTGTGTTATCCTTTGAACTCAATCGGCCGTTGCCTACTGAGTACCCTTTTTGGTACTCATCCTACACTTCTATGCCCTGCATATTATAGTTTGAGTTTTCGCCGTTGATTTGGAGCCGTGCGGAGCAGCTTGGAGTTTTGGAGATTAGGGTGAGCTCTTGGCATCCCTAGCTAGCTAAACCTAACTGGGCTCCTGTAAGCCCAAAAGGCACAAACAAGGCATAGCAATAGCAAAAGTAGTAAAATAATAACCTAACCAAACTCTCATAAGCTTGACGGGTACACTCTAAGGCTACTTTACAAGGCAAAACTCTGAAATGAACAAAAACACCATGAACCTAGAATCTACCAGAATCTTATATCAAAATAGAGTCCTTCTCAAGATCTTATATTGAAAAGCCTTATCAGAACCTAAGTCACTCCAGAATCTTACATCATAATGGTTAGTCCTTCCTAGAATCTTACATCAGAAAACCTTGATATACCCTAACATATCCTAGAATCTTAAATCAGAATAGCTAGTCCTTCTCGAAATCATACATCAAAAAGACTTGATATAACTTAACGTATCCTAGAATCTTACGTTTGAATAGCTAGTCCTTCCTGAAATCTTACATAAGATAGCCCTATTGGAACCTTACTAACTCCAATATCTTACATCGAAATGGCTAGTCCTTCTCAAAGTCTTACATCGAATAGCCTTGATATAACCTAACGTATCTCAGAATCTTACGTAGAAATAGCTAGTCCTTCCAAGAATCTTACATCGCAATTCCGTATAAGTACCCAACACTCCTAGGAATCTTACATCGAAGAAGCCGTCCTCACTCTGAAATCTTACATTGGAATGGCCACACAAACACCTACCAGCTCCCAGAATCTTACATACAAAACCTTAAATTATCAAAAAATCTTACATCAAAATAGCTATAAGGCTAAATAGCCCATCTTGGAATCGTACCTCAAGTTAGCTAAAAAGTAAAAAGGAAAAACGTTCGTGAAAGAGTCTATGTAACTATTAACCATAACCAACCAACTATAGATATTGAAAGGGCTACCTGAAAGTCAAAACCTAGCCTAGAGAGTCACATATAGCCCAACCTTAATCTCAAAACTAGTTGTGTGGACTTCAAAAATCAACTTCTAAAGCAACTCTAGCCAAACCTAGGCTAAGGCTTCTCAATAACAAACACAATATCAACACGCCATAGAAATCTCACGATTTATCCGAAATAAATGGAAAAGGCCAAAATGATACAATTAGTGAACATAATAAGGAATTATGTTAGAAACCCACCGACCACTTAGCTAATAGGCATGCTAAAACAATCAACAAACAAGGTATAAAGATAGTATGGTGTAGCCTACCTCGAAGCTGATTATGCGCGCTCAAAAACCTCTAAACCAGTGCTTATCCCTTACAAGCCACCTTTGAATAATGCCATTCTATCATATTAATGATACCAAGATCAATACGGTTATTTAGACACCCAATTCACAATAATAAAAGGGGCAAAATATGGGCCAAAAATGGCATTATGGGATCCACACGAGGGATCCTAAAATTGGCTATGTCAATGAATCCCAACTAGCACAATGGACTTTTGCCCCAAAATTAGTCACAATTTGAGCCTCAAAATGCCATGACACAAATCATGCATCACAATTAAGGAATTACCAATGAAAGAGCTAAATGAAGGAAAGTCATCGAATTTACGGGTTTAATCCGTGAATTACGAGCCTAACAACATCCTGGCACTATTCCAAGCTCAATGCAACAACTTTCTCAAGAATTCAGCAGGAATCGAGCTCTCGAAGTCCCAAAATGCAAATGAAATACAGAAGAAACATCAATGATAATCACTGGAATTGTCGCTCCAACAACCCCAACTTAATAGGTGTGATATCGCTGAAGAATAGAAAAAGCCATTGGTACAAGGGTCAACAGACTGACCAGCTCCATAGGAAAGGCCTTGGCCCTATGGGAATGATGTCTCAAGTGCATCCAAGGCCCGTAGGAGTGAGGGCCACTAACGTGGGAAGCTCTGCAAGGGCAACCTACTTCCCGCAGGAGAAAGCCTAGGCTCCACAGAAGCAACTACACCAGTAGCTGGTGCATCACCTTTTGGGATAAAAATTTCAAGTCTCCACCAGACCTTCAAAAATAGTTTGGATTCCACCAACGCAAACCGAATATCCTACCCAATTAGAAATGAAATTACAAACTAAACGGAACTATCAAAACTTTCAACGGAGCCCATATGGATAAAGAGTGGATCCCACACCCAAGATCTATTTTAGCTATAAGCCACAAGGATGCTCAAAATGACTATGGAAGCCTCAAACCAAAACCTAAGGTCCATCTAGACCAAACTCGACGATCTGGAGCTAACAGAACCATCAATATTGCTTTTTGAGGTCATATACCTGAAGTTTTGACCGAGGTGAAATGATCAAACTTTTAAAGCTCCAAAACACAGAAACATGCACAAAAACCAAACAAACAATCAGTCCAGATGTCTTATATTTAAAATAAGTTAATTTTGAATGGATATCAAGATAAGTGAAGAAAATCAAATATAAATATAAAAAATGAAAACATTAAAATTAAAGGATACTTTTTAATTAATTTAAAAAAAATACACATAATTTTTTAATAATAATTAAAAAGGAAAATATAAGAAATTAATGAAAGAAAAAACTAAAAATTTTAAAGTGAGGAAAATAAGATATAACCTAACATATGACATGTCATATTTTAGGATGTATTTATTCTATTTTAAAATAGTTTATGGGATGGGTAATAGGACCTTAGTTAAGTTAAGGTGTGTCACTGAGATTTTGATCATAGTTTAGGGGTACTTATGCATTATCCCTAGATTAAACTAAAATGTGTTCATTCCACAAAACAAATATATACATAAGCTTTAATATCATGACCCGAGTCTATACCCCAACCGAGACATGATACTTGGAACCACAAGTGATTCTAGGCTAACCCTTTGCATACATATCAAAGCATATTATAAATGGGTAAGCGGAAGCTCAAGTACATTCTTAACAAAAGATTGAAAGAAAATGAAGAATCAATAAAACCATAAGACTACATCACTAATGTCTCTAATACTTGAAATGAAAGCATAGTCTGCTGGGACATGGCCCCCTAACTACCTTAAAGTTAATGTTTTACATAAAGGAAATCTACTAATTTGAAAACTCTGGAGTCCTTAATTTAGGAGGATTCACCAAGTACTGACTGGAAATGCTGCAACCTTTCTAAAAATGAGTTTGAGAGCGAATACTAGAATCTACATCATAAAAGGATGCAGCATAGAGAAAAGTATGTGTTAGTATGTGGAATATACCGAGTAAATAAGGGCAGCGACATAATTAACAACATATCATGAGGAGTGAAAAATACTAGAAACATAATTGAATATAAGAAGGGTGAAAAAAACATCTAGAGTTCATGCATGAATATCAATTTTAAAAATATCCTTCTTTTCAAAGCATACTTATAAAATGAGCTTACAATAGTACTCTTCCATAACCATATACATAAATGGCCTATCATAAAAGTACATAATTGGGGAGTTTCTTATAACTAAGATACGTCATTTGAGCTCATGGTGCCCAATTTATAATCCCAGTTGGATGAGTTGTCTTATAATTTGTCATGGTATAGAATCTTATCTTATCTTATGCGGATCAACTAACATGAGCCTCAAAGGGCTAAAGTTCAATCTACAAAGCGGTGAAATATAATCCTATGTTGGTGCTTATTTATGGACTTGAGTTTTCTAGGCCCGTGTCCTCTCGGTATGAAATAGTCTTCCAAAATTAACATATATTCATATAATCCTAACATAACATATCTCCTTATGAAGTGCATGAAGTCTAGCTCTAACATTATCGTCATAACAAGATGTAGGATTAAATTTGTCTTTCTTAATGTCATATAGTCCTTGACTGATAAACTCAGTTAATTTGCATGTATATAGATCACAATCACTATAAAAAAAAAGCAACAAAATATGTTAATAATTGTTTTTGAAATTAAAACACTTCATAATTGTAATGACCCTTCGGGTCATTTCTATATTTTTTTGTGCTTTGACTATTTTGCCTTTTTCCATAACTTCTGTGTTGTGTTGGGTTGGGTAGCATACTTTTCCGAGGTTGTCGAGTTTTGAGTTTATTTTGTCATTTTGGAGGTTTTTTAAGTGAAAGTGTTGGCTTTAGTCAACATCAAGAGAATCTGATAGATAAGGATTCTATTAGTTCCATCAATTCTAGAAGGGTCATTTTGGTCTAGTGGGACTGTATGTTCGGGTTTTGAGGCTATCGTTTTTAGTTTGTACATCACTAATGTCTTAAAGGAATTTTAATTTTTGAAGTTTTGGCCCAAGTTTGTCTTCAGTTAGTATTTTTGGTAAATGCACTCAAATGAAATTCCATCAGTGTGTTTAGCTCCAAAATGTCGAGCTTGGGCTAGAACGACCTTTGGTTCAGTTCTTGATTCTTTCAGGATGAGTTTGTGTTGGTATTTCTTTGTAAGTGTTGACTTTAGTCAATATTTTGACAAGACAACCTTTGTTGTATTTTGTTAATTCCGTTGAGTCCAAAATGTAATTTATGATTGGGTAGCATAGTTTTTCTTGCATCGATGGGGTTCCGAACAAATCCCGAGTCCCCATCGGGGAATTTCCCACTCCTTGTGAACTGCTGATGCAGTGCTACAACACTATGCTCTTTTTCACATTTATGGGCCCTTGGCTTCATTTGAAAATACCTAGTTGCATGGCCCTTGCATTCATGTGGGTCTCACCGCAATCGTGGAAGGTTGCCCTCCCAGGCCATTGCATTCACTGGCCTTCTACCGCGTTCCTGAAGGGTTAGCTCCCCAGGCCTTTGCGTTCGCAGGCCTCTCATCGTGTTTGCAAAGGGTCATCTTGGCTGACCTCCACATTCATGACAAGGCCTCTGCGTTCACGCAGGGTTACTCCCTGGTAGTTATAAGTCTTTAAAAGACCCTTTTCCAGCATGCATTTCTTCATTTCAAGAGTTAGTATATTGGCGATTTGGAGAGCAATTCCTGATGGATTTGCATGATTCTTGTTGTGTTGCATCGGTGAATCATGTGGGAACATTCAGGGGTTGTTAAATGTTCTGCTAACCTTGGTAACTCCAGTATATTTCTCTTTAATTTACCAGTTTTTATCCTTATTGAGCTAATTTTTAGAGGGATTTTTTTGGCTCAATGGTGGCTTGGATTGTGCCCATTTTCAAGGCATAGCTTCCTTGAGCATCTTGGGACCACATGAGAAAGTAAATTTTATTACTGTGTGCACGGGTTCCACGGTTGTATTTTTGAGATTGTGTTTCCAGTTTTGAATTCTTATACTAATATAGGTATTGTTTTTCTTGTTTTCTTGTTCCCGTAATGTTGTTGATAGCTTAGCAGCATTTGGAGCCACTTCGAAAAGGAAAAGCATCATAGTAGAGGTTCGGCTATGGTTTTTTCCTTGAGGTTGGTTACAGTTTCCTTTTTCTTAGACTTAGCTCAGTTAGCTAGGTTGATTATATTTTGAGTAGTATCACATGTTAAATTGGGGTTTAGGACTAGTGTAGCCTTACTTGATCCTTAGTCGATTATGGCGATTGTTGGGTTACTTAGTGTAGTTTAAGCTAGAAAATCCTTAATCTAGGTTGATCCTTGTTGGTTGTATTGTTTAGTCTCCTTAGAAGTTGCTCCTAGGTGGTGTAAAACTTAGATTTTCATGTGTTTGCTTGGTTTGGATTGTATGTTGTTTTTGGGGTACTTTTGAGCTTAAATGGTATTGATATTGATTGTTGGACCCGAGGCCGTGAACTTAGATTAGCTGGATCTTCAAGTTTGTACATTTGTATTGTTTCGGGAATTACCTGAATATGTGATTGGTGTGTTGTAATTTTGATGTTGGTGTCTGAGAATTGTGATGATTGAACATGGTGATTACATGTGATTACTTTTCTCGAAAGAGCCTTGAAATTGATAGAAAGGGGAGTTTATTCAAATATTTTCGTAGTTCTTGAAAATTGTATGATTTAAATGGCAAGGAGGTACTTGTTTGCATGATTATCCATACTTTCATGATACCTTTACTAATAAGTTCGAAGTATTATTCTGGGTTGCCTATTGACTTAGATCTGGGCTACATTTTACTATTTATATTTGTTGATAAGTATGATATATCATTCTAGGCGGCATGTTAACATATATGCAGGTTATTAGTACACTAGTGATAAGTCCGAGGTTTCATTCTGGGAGGCTCGAGGGTTATTCTAGGCTTCTTACTTTCCTTCATTCATCATATGTACTGCATTATTGTGCTATTGGCTTTTGAGTGTGGTGGTGGTTGCCTTATATTTGTGTGTACCTTATTCTTGAGTTGTTCTCCGTATTGACAAATTTTAGAACCTATGCTTGAAATGCTAGTATCATCGTGCTTCTCTTTATATATTTGATCTTTCTGAGCTCAGTCACCCTATGATACCTACTGAGTACCCCATGTTTTGATACTCATACTACACTTTTTAATCTTTTTCTGATGCACCTCCTTGTATGAGCCACCTTGAGTGAGCGTTGGATCTCCCTTTGCTATCACAAGCTAGGATCGTGGTGAGCTCTTGGCGTTTAGACACTTGTTGATTTCCCTCTTTTGTGCTGACTTATATTTTATATTTTGATTAGTCAGTTCTCTTGCATATATAGCTTTCTTGTACTTAGTAGCTCATGTATCGATGACACTAGGTCCGGGGATTAGGTCTTGTGTTATTTTGTCTTCTTGGTCACTTTGGGGCCCTTTTCTATATTTTGTATTGTACTTACATATCTATACAATGGCCCGTTTTCTAGACTTTATTCCTGTTTCAACTTATACTTTATTATTATTATTATTATTATTTGAATTGTTATCTTACGCAAGTTTGGTTTTGTTTTTGACTTGCCTACTCAGGGGTTATAGTAGGTGCCATCATGGCCCGATTTAGGATTGTGACAACGTGGTATTAGAGTTTTAAGTTTACCGATCTCACCAGCACAAGAGCAAGTGCCTAGTAGAGTCTTGTGAATTAGTACAATGATGTCCGTTTTCAATCTTCGAAAGGCTATAAGGCATTCTTAGAAATAGTTCACTGTTTCTTATTTATTATCGTGCGTTTTCACTCTTTATCAGTTGGGTAAGACGAGGTTGTCTGTGGGTGGGCGAGAGTCTCATGCACCTCCAGATACAGCCCCAAATATGGGTATAGGTCGAGGTTGACCTAGGGGTTGAGGTAGTGCTTGGGCTGCAACAAGCACCATCACCAGAGCCCGATATAGAGGTTGACCATGTTCATCATTAGTCGGATGGTGTGGGGACAACCTAGCATCCACGAGAATTCATTACCATTTAAGTGCTTAAGAATACTTTGGCCAGGATCCTCAACATTATGGAGGGTATGTCATAGGTAGAGAATTTGCCTAGCACTTCAGCTGGACCCCAGGTTCGAGACGAGGCTCATACATCAGGCCTGGGAGAGGCACATAGTGTTTAGATCCTAGGGTCACAACATTCTACTGCAGCTCTTTGTTAAGTATTTCAGCCAATTTTGATAGTTGCTCCACCTATGGCAGCTAGATCAGTTATGTCTTCTAAGAAGCAGAAGATATTGGGGCGATTCATCAGGTTGGGTCCTCCCAATCTCTTTGGTGTTGCGGGTGAGGATGCCTATGAGTTTCTAGTGAATTGCTGGGAGAGGTTGCCTAACCTCGGTTTAGTGGAGTCTCAAGATGTTGATTATATAGATTTTTAGCTAAATGGGTCAGCAAAGCAGTGGTGGAGGTCCTATCTTCAGTGTCGGCCAGCCGAGTCACCTCTGATGAATTCGCTAGATATGCGGCTATGCTTATGTCGACAGAGCATGAGAGGGTGCATAGATTTGTTAGAGGGCTCTCATTTCTGCTTCGGTTGGCTACAGGGTAGATGGTGGTGTCGAGTTGTTCGTTTCTCCAAATAGTTGATCATGTGCGCATCATTGAGGGGATCCATCATGAGGCTTATCGATGCAGTGACAAGAGGCCCAGCCAATAGGGTGGTTTTAACGAGTCTCAGTCCCATGGTAGAGTATTTTTTGGAAAAGGTTACCCACAACAGATTCAGCATAGTAGATCGGTTCAGGTAGCTCTACAGCTTATGGATGGTGGTACTGCAGGTGCTAGTGGTCAGATAGGTTAGGCTCTGATTCAAACTTCTAGGGGTGAACATTTGCGGTATTCAGGCCCTGGTGGCCAATCAGGTTCAACCTAGTCGCCTCAGCAATGTTCTTCTAGTATGGGTTCCTATGATTGTGGTATAGTGGGTCATTTTGCTTGAGAGTGCCCTACAATTAGTTATCGAAGGAGATAGGGCCAGCACATTTAGGCCCACAAGGCTCCGGTTTAGTCGACTTGAGGTAGTGCACTGATATGTCAAAACTTACACCTCAATTAAGAAGTATAAACAGTCAAAGTCAGTTATAAAACTCAACTGGAGTTGAGGTCGATCCCATAGAGAATTTACAGCAAAAACAACCTTACTGACAATTATATTTAGTTGTGGTTAGTATTTCTGAGAAGAATAAATTGCGAAAAGTAAATATTCGGTTATATTGGTAGTTAAGATTACAGTCAACTGGAGCAAACAATAGTTCTAAAAGTTTAGTGATTGATTTAACGAGACTAGGATGGTATTCCCCATGACATTCACTTCACTCTCGAATTCTATATGAATGACTGCTTGTTGTTAATATTATATGTTCCCAGCAAGTTAGATACATCTAGACACGTTTCAACCCTATTAGATGATTTCCACTCTTCTCCTCTCGGTCTCAGAGTGCTTTGGAGATTACCTTGCTTATTTGTTGTGATGGCTATCTTCTCTCGAACTCTAACCTTTCACACCAAATTAATGGAGTTTAATTCTACCTTTTCCTAATCATTACTTTTCTCTCGAACAAGTAATAAATACAGCCAGGTTCTAATGCGTGCATTCATTAGAAAACAATTATTACTAATGCAGAAGCAATATATGCAATTAACAATTTGACATTACTCGTATTTGAATTCGTAGCTAAGTTTTTGTCATGGTTCCCACAACCCTAGTTGTGGTATTTAGCCTCTCGTTATTTCAAGAAACATAAAAGTAGACATTATTGAAAGCATAATGAAATAAACTTACAATAATAGCAAACCAAAAGCTTCTTGATTATCAACACTAAAACAAGAACGCGAAGTTTTGATCCAAAGTAAAAATGACCAAGAAATGTTGTTTGAACGTAGACATAGTGTTTCTCCATGCTCACCAATGTTCCAAAACTTGTCGATGATAAAAGATGATATTTAAAAATAAACCCTAAGTATTTAAAATAGTTTGTGAAAACAAGTCCTACTCGAAGTAGGACTATACTGCCGCATTACTTCACGGACAGGTTGACGACTTGTCTATGGTTAAATGGCTCGTCAAGCCTCCCATAGTCCCAAACTGAGGCAGTGTGGGCTTCCTTCAGTGGTGGTCCTCACGAGCGACTAGACGGTCCGTCTTAAGCACCACGACCCGTCTAGTGCTTCGTGTAGTTGAGCCTCAACTTGGATAGCTACTGAATTTCTTGCTTCTTGTCCACGAGCAACTATATGACTCGTCAATTCAACCATGACTCATCTGGGGTTCCGTGGACTTTAGGCAAAAATTAATCCTATAAGGTTTGGCACTGCTTTTCTCACGAGCCCTCAGACGACTCGTCAAGTGGACTATGGACCGTCTAGGGCTCTGTGGTTTTCATGTGTCACTTCGTCATTTGGTAGCCTTCAGTACATTCATTCCATGAGCCCTCAGACTGCTCATCATCATGACAACGGCCCATCTGGTTCTTCGTGGTGTTTACTTCAGATCAATTCCCTTAACTTTTTCTATCTTTCGCGTCCAAGTGTTTTACCTGTTCAATCATCAAAGAACACATCATATCCCCATAAACACACTCAAGTTCTCGCACTAATCCTTAGTTTTGAGCGCCAAATTTGCAACGATTTCACGACACATCAACACCCTCAACTTAGAACCATTGCTTGTCCTCAAGTGATGAAAAAGACAACACTCGACGCTTAAAAACAAATGAGCACATCACAAATACGCAACAACTATCTCAATAACAATCTTATCTAGAATTATCTATCTAACATGCAAGAATCAATGGACAACATCTCATTACACACATCTAGTCATGTTTATGCCAGCACCAACTATCAGCTAACATAACCAACTATCAAATGCAATCATAGTGCCCTCACAACAAAGAAGTCCCACACACATGATAATTTGGGACTGATGAATACTCTCACTCTCCAAAAGAACTTCTAACACTATAAATATATAGAACATAGGTTTGCCCTTGTTTTCTACACTTCAGCTACCAAACAACCGAAATAGGATCACTATAGGACTTTTATTGGCTAGTAGCGTTAGCTCAGGCTAGGGAGTGGAACATTCGGTTTATGAGTGACTAGATTACCTTGGTCCTCCAAAGTTCTTATCAGCACACAACTCTTATTCGAGTGGTTCTATCTTTTCTCTCTTCAGTACATCCTGGCACCCACATCATTTATTTTATACTTCTTCTTTTTCTCTTTCTTTTTGCATTTCATTTTTCTTCTCTTTTTTTGTAACTACCATTTGCGCTAAACCCATTCAAATATACATTGTGGTTTCGTGCCTTCAGAATAACCAAGGATAAAATATCTAACATAGGTCCTTTTATTTAGATCATGAGCACCCTCAACTTAGGCTTTTGGCCTGAGTTGTAACATCGTGCCTTCATAGAACCAAGGATACGATTTCAAAAGAGTGACAACAAAATCAGCTTCAAGGCTCAAATACGGTTCAAGGGTTCATGATTTCATTTGGTAGTCATTTTTTATTAAAGTGGACTTATAAAAAAATGGCCTAATGATCACTTCCCATCCAGTTATTCAACGATTTTAGCAAGACTACTCGGGCAAGTTCTGACTTCTACAAATAGTGTTAGACTTCAAACAAACCTCACACTCACATGCCACATGCTTACACTTTCAGTATTTTAGTCAACCAATTTATGTTCCTAGCTAGTGATCAACACGTAAGTATCTAAGATGTCGCACAAAGAGCCGAATAGTCAAATATCAAATTAAGGATTCATTACACAAAATTCAGCTGCTGCTAACAATTCAACCACACAAAATGACCAATCTTATCCTCACAGCAAAACCATAAAAAACTAAACAAACTACTAACTTCCACAAAAACTTTCCAACACAAGAGCCAACCTCTATGCACTAAAAACTAATGGCAGGTTGCTCAACCACCCCCTCCCCAGCAAAATAAACTTTTCCCTCAAAGTACAAAACACAAGGGCTATGAGGAGGGGTTATACCTGCGACGCTCTAGGCATCGGGAGTCGGAGTGATGTGGTCACCCTTATCAACGGGTGCGCTCTTAGGTGCAGAGACTGGGTTAGGACGACTACTATCCATAGGAGTAGGAAGCTCGCTACCTAAGGCTCCAGACCTCATCACATCATGCTGCTGCTGCTCCAAAGCTTCATTCTCCCTAGCCAGTACCTTTGACTCTTGTCTCACTTTCTTTGCTCTCTGTTTTCCTTCCCTGGAAATGTCTTGGTGCTCCGATAAAGAGCTTGTATCCTTCCCTTTTCCTTTGTTAGTCTCAGGCCTAGCTAAATCACCCCAAATATCTTCAACTGACTGCGCGACTAGAGGCATGGTAAATAGGTTCATCAATGTATCTAGTACAACTGGTGGAGGTAAAACAACTGGCTTCTCTTTTAGTTTCTCAATCTCAGCATTCATTTCGGCCATCTGTCCTTGCAAAGAAGCAGCGTCTACAGAACTTAAGGCATTTAACCGGCTATTGACATGACACTCTAAGCCGTACATCCTATTTTTAAGCACTGGAACCTCTCACCGGAGTTCATCACGCATGCGCTGCTCTCCTCTCTGTACCTGACCCTGAACCACCTGAGGTAGTTTTTCAACTACCTGATCTAGTATGGACCGAGTCTGCCTCTGTTCTACGACCAGTCTCTTAAAGAATATAGTGGGGAAAGAAACAAATGTACTTGTGGCAGCTGAAGATGATGCTGGTGGAGGTTGCACACCTTAGGCTGCCTGGGCTGACTCCTCTGCCTGCTCACTGACCCTCTCAGCTCATATAGGCTCAATCAACACATGTGACAACATCACCAAAGGTACTGCAGGTCCTACTCTCGAACCATATAATGGGTTCGTTACATATTTTATCTTAGTCACAGTAGTGACTCTTGTTGCCTCCACATATTTGTCCACCAAATGGTTAGATTATATGTTGGCATGCACACAGAGTCTCCTTATCAGACAAGGAAACCACAAACTAGCTCTTTCATTCATGGCGCAATCTCTTATTTCTATAGCACTAATCCGCCCCACATTCAATGCATATCCATCTATGAAGCAAGCTACTAGGGAGGCTTGCAAAGGTGATAGGGTATTATGTGCACTTGTGGGTTTGCTACCCAAGTTGTTGCCTCACCTTCAGTTGCGATCAGCCTCGCAATCTACTTCATGATCCGCTCTCGTGAGATGGGATCTTCCATCTCTGCTTTACTGGTCACCAAATGGTGGTGACCCTCATATAAACCTACTGCAGTAGGTTCAGTGTACTTTAGGCCATGTAGAAACTTATTGATTGTGGTTTCTAAAATATTGACCCTTTCACCTCGAACAATCACTTCAAACAGTGGTCCTAATTTAGATGCTATTGCTTTTTTTTTGTCTTTTGGATGATTCTGTGGTCGCCATATTCATTAGCAAGGCAGCTTAGGAAGAGTAGAATTCCTTTGTCAAGTGCGTACAAACTCTCCCATCTGTTTAGTCATCCATTCAAATTTATGTTGTTTGAATAGGCTGTAGATAGCTAGAAAAGCCTGTAAACCAGCTTCTGCCACTATGCATTTTGGTACGATGGGTCTCTCGCCAATGGCACTGGCTTTGTACACTATGCCGTTATCAAATATCTCCATTGATCTAGGGATAGACCACATCCATCGGAAAATAACAATGAGGTGTTGCTACGCTACTGGGTCAGCTTCCTTCTGTCGAACAAATTGCACTAACGATGTGTCGAAGTCACTGGCATCAATATCTTCTTGGCTATCTCACTCTTCTTTCTCAATTTCAACAGTCGGTGGGTCATTAGCCGATGCTAGAGAATCATCATCACACCCCTGCTCACTCCCAAAACTATCCCCTTCCTCGTCAGACTGGGAAGGAGTATGTTATGCAATAGTCCTGGCTATTCGAGACCTAGAAGCAAAGGGGGAATGTTATTCAATCGATGTATTCACTTGGACCCAAGGACTACTAGGTGTCTCCTCACTCAAACTCTGATGAAGAGATGCAGGAGGTGAGATTTGTAGATATGCCGTCTTGCGCTTTGGTTTAGCCATTGTACCTGCAAGACAATGAGTTTGAAACAATCAAATCAAATGACTACACTAACGGGTACTCAAACTTCCCCTGCGTATTTATACAAAGTGACGCCTTGCGTTAAGAATGTCGTCACTCAATCTATCATTGGGAAGGGCCATGCACTGAACAAAGAGTATAATAAAAAAAGAAAATCTTTTTGGTCCTTTTAAATTTATTTTCTTTTTTTATACGGGGTTCTATACGGTCCGTGGTAAGTACCATGGCCCGTCTAGGCCATCGTTACCCTGAACCAGTCTGTGCAAACAACCTAAGTGTGGTTCACGAAGGGTTTCACGACCCGTGCACCATTGCACAGTCTGTGAGGCCTGTCGTGTACTTACACTTAGGCCAGGCTTTCAGCCGACATGCTTTACAGGCCTTCTCATGACATGATTCCATTATTTTTCACAAACCCATCCCAAATAAAATACAAAATCAACATTAATTGTAGAAATCTAGTAACTACAACCATACCCACAACATAAGAACACACCCAACTAATTTACATTCAATATTAACTTAAAAAGGATTAATGAAAGTAGTTCTATACTTGATTTTGATAAGATCAAACTTATCTCAAGTAAAAGGAAGGAACTTACTTCAAATTAAAGCCCTAATTTTGCACAAAAGGAGAGGATGAAAACTTGAAATGGGAGTATCTTGCAATGTAGAATTAGGGCTTGAATGATTGTTTGATATCTTAATATAGATGATAGAAATCTCTTTGTTACCCCCAAAAAGCCGTTATGAATGGAGAAAAAGGGAAAGAACCCAACTTTTTGTGCTTTAGTTTCTTTTAAAAGCATTGAATCTAATTTACAATTCACGCGGGTCGCATCGGGTTCATCTGTGCTTACCTACCCTTGACGGGCTGTGAAGTGCCTCGTGAAGAGCACCATGGCCTGTACAGATGCTCGTGAGAATTACTTAGCAAGAAAACTTACCTGCAAGTTCATGAGAGGCTAGATAGTCTATCCAGTGTTAGATGGGCCGTAAACCCTTCCATGAACCTTTTTTCCTTTTTTCCAGTGAGCTTCACCTGTGTTGACTTGCTACTTCACAGGCCGTGAAGTGTTGGACAACCCTTTTAGTGGCTCGCGAAGAACATTCTAGGCCTCGACGTTTTCCAACTTTTCATAACTTTTCCTGCACACATGCACAAACGGTGAATCTATAAAAGTAATGACTATTACGGGAATTTAAACTACCTATTACAATTACATCTTGGGTTTCTTCCAAAGTAGCGCACAATTTAACGTCGCGGCATGAAGCAGGTTTCTTTATTACTCATACTTCATCAAGCTTGCATTCCTCAACTATCTTCACTTCCTCAGGAACACCCACATATGCTTTGACTCGCTGTCCATTTGCCTTGAACCTCTCACCTTTGTTGTTTTTAAGTTCAATGGCTCCCAATTAAAACACCTGAGTCACTTTGAATGGTCCAGACCACTTGGACCTCAGCTTACCCGAATATAGGTATAGCCTTGACTTAAACAACAACACCCAGTAACTAGGGCTGAAAGTCCTCTTCTCAATATGCTTGTCGTGATACAACTTCATCCTTTCCTTGTACAATGAAAATCTCTCATAAGCTCTCAAACAAAATTCATCCATTTCATTTATCTGCTCAAGTCGCATATTTGCTGCTTCACTCCAACTCAAGTTTAATTTCTTCAGTGCCCAAAGTGCCTTATGCTCCAACTCTACAGGCAAATGACATGCCTTTCCAAACACTAATTGATATGGTGACATACAAATGGGTGTTTTGAAAGCTGGCTGATATGCCCATAAAGCATCGTCTAACTTCTTTGCCAAATACGTTCTATTGGCATTCACTGTCTTCGCCAATATTAATTTTATTTCCCTGTTTGACACTTTCACTTGGCCACTTATTTGCGGATGATAACGTGTCGCCACATTGTGTTGTTTCACCCCATATTTGGCTGAAAGTGCGCCGAACACTTTATTAGAGAGGTGTGAGCCTTCATCACTGATAATAGCTCTAGGTGTGCCAAATATTGAGAAAATGTTCTTTTTCAGAAACCCTGCAACACTCTACATCATTCTCTGCCAAAGCCACAACCTCAACCCACTTGGAGACATAATCAACTGCCACCAATATATACTTTTGCCCGAAAGATCTCACAAATGGTCCCATGAAGTCAATCTCCCAGACATCAAATAATTCGACCTCCAAGATAGGAGTCATAGGTAGCTCATGATGGTGAGAGATAGCTCCTTGACTTTGACACATATCACATCCTTTAACCAAGTCGAATGCATCCCGATGAATTGTAGGAGAATAGAACACTTTGTGGGCAGTGCGAGCACCCCCATGGTGTCGACCAACTTGAGATGAATGACATGCTTCTAGAATACTTAGCATTTTAGCTTCAGGCACACATCGCCTGATGATATTATCAACACAAACCCTGTACAAGTAAGGTTCATCCCAAAAGTACTTACCTTGTTGAAAAGTTAACCCTTCAAGGATGAAATCACTAGCAAGGTAATTGCAAAAGTCAGCAAACCAAGGAATGAGGTCAAGAGTGGCGGCTAATACCTACTCATCTCGAAATGAGTCATCAATGTCTAACTTAGCTTCCTCTTTCTTCACTGTCTCCAGTCTGGACTAGTGATCTGCCACTTGATTTTCATAGCCCCTTCTGTCTTTGACTTCAAAGTCAAACTCTTGTAACAACAGCACCAATCTTATCAATCTCGGCTTCACATCTTTCTTCGCCATCAAGTACCATAGTGCTGCATGGTTAGTGTGAACTATCACTTTAGTTCCCAGCAGGTATGCTCTGAATTTCTCAAAAGCATACACTACTGCAAGCAATTCCTGCTCAGTGACATTGTAGTTTCTTTGCGCTCCTTTCAGTGTCTTGCTTGCATAATAGATCAAGTGAAAGATCTTACTTCTCTTCTACTCTAACACAACCCCAAAGGCAACACCACTTGCATCACATATCACCTCAAATGGTT
Source organism: Solanum appendiculatum (assembly GCA_018342035.1). Classification (NCBI taxonomy): domain Eukaryota; kingdom Viridiplantae; phylum Streptophyta; class Magnoliopsida; order Solanales; family Solanaceae; genus Solanum; species Solanum appendiculatum. The sequence goes on along the minus strand of JAGDQO010002140.1, from coordinate 346,695 downwards.
CGGACCAATCTGGATCAATGATCACTGGGGCTGAGATCAATTTTGCCTTCAGACACTCAAAATCGTTGGTGCACGCTTCATCAAAAGTGAACTCCATCTCCTTTTCTAACAACTTACTCAAAGGATGTGCAATTTTAGAAAATTTTTTGATGAAGCACTGATAGAACAATGCATGACCTAAGAAACTCCGAATCCCTTTCACAGAGATAGGTGGGGGAAACTTTTTGATCACCTCAATTTTCACCCTATCCACCTACAAACCTTTCTTAGACACCTTATGTCCTAGGACTGCCTTCCTTGAACATGGAGTGGAATCTTTCCCAGTTTAGCACTAGGTTTGCCTTTTCACACCTCTGTAGTGGCCTGCTAAGATTTAACAAACAATCATTGAAAGTGTAACCTACCACAGAGAAGTCATCCATGAATACCTCCAAAGTGTCCTCAACCACGTCTGAAAAGATGGACATCATACACCTCAGAAACGTTATTGGTGCATTACACAATCCAAACGGCATGAGCTTGAACACAAAAGTGCCATAAGGAAAAGTAAATATGGTTTTCTCCTAGTCTTCTGGTGCAATTGATATTTGATTATACCTAGAGTATCCATCTAAGAAATAGTACCACCCTTTTCCTGCCAGCCTATCTAACATCTGGTCCATGAAAGGCATTGTGAAATGGTATTTCAAGGTCCATTTGTTCAACTTCATGTAGTCCATGCACACTCGCTAGCCTGTAACTGTCCGTTGCGAAATCAACTCATTCTTTGCATTTTCCACAATTATCATTCATCCCTTTCTGGGCACACGTTGCACTGGGCTAACCCAATGACTATCATAAATGGGGTACCCCACCCCTGTATCCAGCCACTTGATAATTTCTTTCTCTACCACCTCTTGCATCGGTAGATTCAGCCTCCTCTGGTGCTCTATTCTCGGACTACAAACTTCCTCAAGCTGAATTTTATGAGTGCAAATACCTGGAGGTATCCTAATGATATCAGCAATGGTCCACCTAATTGCTTTCTTAAACCTCTTAAACCCTTGCACCACTCCTTGCACTTGTTCATCATTAAGATCTGCATAAAAAAATAACTGGCAAAGTGTTATTTTCGCCTAAAAATACATACCTCAAATGACCAGGCAACTACTTCAATTCAAGCATAGGCGGTTCCTCAATAGATGGTTTCTCTAGAGGATTTGGCCTATTCTTCAAGTCCAAGTCTAACTTCTTGAGAGAATATGAGTGTGACCCCATGCCTTGCAGTGCATTTAGAGTCTCCACATAATAAACCCGAAATACTTCATCAAAATTCATTATCACTGTGGCCAACGTCTCTACTACAAATCTTTCCTCTATAGATGCTTTCATGTCACCATCTTCAACAATATCAAACGTAGACACCACACTCATATCCTGTGGTTGCTTCATCGACTTGCACACTTTGAATTTTACGTCTTTGTTATTCAACTGAAATTTCAGCTCCCCACGTTCTACATCAACTAGAGCTCTACCTCTGGCAAGAAATGGCCTTCCCAAAATTATAGAAACCTCAAAATCCACTTCGCAATAAAATATTATAAAGTTAGTTGGAAAGATGAACCTTTCCACTTTAACAAGTACATCAAACAAAATACTTACATGCCTCTTCACCGATCTATCTACCATTATCAACCGCATCGCGGTTGGCTTAGGAGCTCCCAATCCCAGTTGATTGTATATGACCAATGGCATAAGATTGATACTCGCCCCTAGATCACACAGAGCCTTTGCGAACTCAAAGGCGCCAATGGTGCATGGTATAGTGAATGCACCTGGGTCCTCTTTCTTTTGCACCAAGGACCTTTTAGCAATGACACTATAATGGTGAACATTATCTGCTGGTTCTAAAGTTGCATCTCTCTTCTTTGTTACTAAGCCCTTCATGAACTTAGCATAACCTGACATCTGCTCCAGAACTTCTACGAGTAGAATATTTACTGATAGTTGCCAAAGCATGGATATGAACTTCAAGAATTTTCCATCTTCGGCCTTTTTCTTAAGCCTTTGAGGAAATGGAGGAAGAGGTCTAGGTATTTGTTGTAAAGGAAAAGTTACCTCTACTGCAACTTCTTTTTCCCTTGATGGCTTCTCCGCCTTTCTAGCTAGCTCTGAATCATCCACAATTACATCATCAACCTCTATTTCCTCATCTCTTTCAATGCTCTCTTCCTGCTCAATACTTGCAGGTGTTTGTTCAGGAAGTGATTTACCACTTCTTGTAGTGATTGCCATGCAATGCCCATTTTTTGGGTTTTGAATGGTATCATTAGGTAGTGTTCCATTCTTTCTCTAATTTAGTGAGGCTGCTAATTTAGTGAGGCTGACAACTGCCCCAACTGTTGCTTCAACTGCTTGATAGATGTCGAGTGTCAGTCAACGATCTGACTCATGCTAAAGAAATCATTTTTTAGCTCTTTCACCCCCACATCTATAGATTCAACCTTTTGAAGAACCTTAGCTAACATATCCTCCATCGTGGAACCGCTTGAAGTAATACTTTCACGATCTCTATTACCTGGAGGTACTTACACACCACTGCGGTCATTTTTATATCCTTCTTTGTTTTGTAGTTACCTTGTCTCGGTTACGTGGTCTATTATACTGCCCATCTCTTTGATAGTTCCAACCTTGATTTCTAGAATTATATCCTTGGTTGCCCGAGTTGTTATTATGAAAAACCCCTTGATTGTTCAAGTACTTGGGTTCCTTATCAAAACCAGTGTCCTGCTCATCGTACCTATTAGTAGCCCCAACAACATTTACCTTTTTTGTCCTGGCATAATATGCTTCGTGAGAATGTCCATCTGCGTCCTCATATGACCCATTTCTTGGTTCCTTTCTTCTTCTCTCTTTCTTTACTCCACTCAGAGTTCAAAAGTGAACCCAAGCTCTCCAACCTCTACTTCTCTAGTATGCCAAGCCCTGTTATTCTTTGAAACTTCATCCATTACTGCCATAATCTCAGGGAATGGCTTCTTCATAAAGGATCCACCACATACTGCATCAACAACAGATTTAGTCACAAAGTTTAGTGACCTGTAGAATACCTACTTCAAATGCCTTTTAGTGAGGCCATTATTTGGGCACTTCTTCAGCTTTTGACTAAATCTCCATTAAGTGTCATGCATTGCTTCACCCGGTAGCTGCTTATGTGCACCTATCTCATCCTTCATTTCTAACTCTTTTGCTTCACGGAAGAACCTCTCCAAGAATGCTTCCTTTAGTTCAGCCCAAGTTCTGATTGAGTCATATGGCAACTCATTCAGCCAATTTGTCGCTTCCCCAGTCAGAGACAAAGGAAACAACCTCAGCCTCATAGCAGTTTTGTTGACTCCATGAACTTTTGGTGATTTGCAAATTGCCACGAAATTCATCAGATGCTGGTTAGCATCATCACCAACAGCACCTCTGAACATACCTTTCAAGTTCAGTAATTGGATCATGGTGTTGGTGATGGTGAACTTCACTCCAGGAGGTAGCATTGGTAGTACTATGGCTCCAGTAGCCCTAGCTCCATATAACTCCTGATCATCTTCTTCAAATATCACATGCGCTTGCCGTTGAACTCGACCCCTTGGAGCTAATGGTTGGTATTGAGGAGGAGCTATATCTTCAACTCCATCGTTCTCCTCAACTACCATAGGTGACTCGTTAGAATTTTGCTGAGCACCTCTAGCAATGGTCTCAACATCTTCTCTCTGTCTTTTCCTAATAATTACTTTTCTCTCGACCAAGTAGTAAATACATGCAAGTTCTAATGTGTGCACTCATTAGAAAACAATTATTACGAAGATAGAATCAACATATGTAATTAACAAACTGACATTCCTCGTATTTGAATTTGTAGCTAAGTTTTCGTCATGGTTCCCACAGCTCTAGTTGTGGTATTTAGCCGCTCATTATTTCAAGAAACATAGCAGTAGACATTATTGAAACCATAATGAAATAAACTTACAACAATAGCAAAGCAAAAGTTTCTTGATTATCAACACTAAAACAAGAACACGAAGTTTTGATCCAAAGTAAAAATGACCAAGAAATGTGTTCGAACGTAGACTTAGTGTTTCTCCACGCTTACCAATGTTCCAAAACTAATCGATGGTAAAAGATGATATTCAAAATTAAACGCTTAGTATTTAAAATAGTCTATGAAAACAAGTCCTACTCGAAGTACGAATGTATTGTCGCAATACTTCACGGGCAGGTTGACGGCTCATCGAGTGTTAGACAGCTCGTCAAGCCTCATGTAGTCCCACATTTAGACAGTGTGGGCTTCCTTCACTGGTGGTCCTCACGAGCGACTAGACAGTCCTTCTTAAGCACCATGACTAGTCTAGTGCTTCATGTAGTCCTCCAAGGCTTTGGCACTGTTTCTCTCTCACGAGCCCTCATATGGCTCATCAAGTGGACTACCGCCCGTCTGGGGGGTTTTCATGTGTCACTTGGTCTTTTTGTAGCCTTCACTGCATTCATTCCACGAGCCCTTAGATGGCTCATCATCATGACCACGGCCCGTCTGGGGCTCAGTGGTGTTTACTTCAGATCAATTCCCTTACTTTTTCTATCTTTTGTGTCCACGTGCTTTACCTGTTCAATAATCAAAGAACACTTCATATCCACATAAACACACTAAAGTTCTCGCACTAATCCTTCGTTTTGAGTATCAAATGTGCCATGATTTCACAGCACATCATGCATAGGGTAGCAAGGCTGGTCCCCAGGGTACTCGAGGTGGTCCTCAGTCAGGCGGGTCAAGCGGTCGAGGTTGATGCGGCCGTATGTATGCTTTCCTGGGGAGGCTGGAGGTAGAGTCTTGAGATGCTATAATCACAAGTACGATCTTTATCTCTCATCAGCTTGCTTTTATCTTATTTGACTCGGGGTATACATTTTCATATGCGTCTGCTTATTAGCTATATGGTTGGAGTTATCTCGTGACTCGTGGTCTATTCTTATGTGTGTAGCTACCCAGTAGGTGATTATTTAGTAATGGATCAGATGTATAGGTCTTATGTGGTGACCATCTTAGGGTACAAAACTTTGGTAGACCTAAATGTGTTAGATATTAGGGATTTTGATTTGATTCTAGGCATGGATTGGTTGTCTCCCTATCAATCGGTCTTGGATTGCTTCTCTAAGACTATTAGTTTGTGAATGCCTGACATTCCTGTGCTTGTATGGACCGATGCTGATAGTCATATGCCGAGAGGTATGATCTTTTATCTGTCGGCATGATAGTTGGTAGGGAAGGGGTTTCTAGCTTATCTTGCTTATATATGTGATACTAGTGCTGACAGTCCTCCTCTTGAGTCAGTCCCTATGGTTAGTGAGTTTGTTGATGTGTTTCCTACCAATATACTTGGTATTCCTCGTGACCATAATATTAATTTTAGCATTGACAACCAATTTCTATTATGTCATACCAGATGGCTCCAGCTGAGTTGAAGGACATTAAGGAGCTGCTCCAAGACCTCTTAGGCAAGGGGTTCATTTGACCAAGTGTGTCTCCTTGGGGTTATCCTGTCCTATTCGTTAAGAATATGGATGGTACCTTGCGTATATGTATTGAATACAGATAGTTGAACAAGGTGACCATCAAGAACATGTATCTAATGCCACAGATTGATGATTTGCTTCACCAACTTCAGGGTGTAGTGGTGTTCTCTAAGATAGGCTTGAGATCGGGTTACCACTAGTTGAGGATTAGGGCGGCGGACATCCCTAAGACTGTCTTTAGGACTCAGTATGACCACTATGAGTTCTTAGTCATGTATTTTGAGTTGACTAATGCCTCAGTAATGTTCATGGTGTTGATGAACCATGTCTTCAGGCCCTATTGATACTTCTTCGTGGTAGTGTTCATTGATGATATCTTGGTATACTTTGGGAGTAGGGAGGAGTAGCATAAAGAGCATATGAGGATTGTACTCGAGAACTTGAGATATTAATGGTTGTATTCAAAATTCACTATGTGTGAGTTTTGTCTTGAGTTTGTTGCATTCTTGGGACACATGGTGTCCAAGGATGGGATTATGGTGGATCCAGAAAAGATTGAGGTAGTCCATGGTTGGGCGAAGCCTACTTCTCTTACTGAGGTTTGTAGTTTCCTAGATTGATAGGCTACTATCGATGGTTCATGGAGGGGTTTTCTTTTATTGCGGCACCTTTGACTATATTGACTCAGAAGAATGTCCCTTTCCTGTGGTCTGATGAGTGTGAGTCAAGCTTTCTGAAGCTCAAGACGTTGTTGACTTCAGCGTCGATTCTAACTCTTCTTGTTGAGGGCCATGGGTTTATGGTCTACTGTGATATTTTGGTGTTGGCTTAGGTTGTGTGTTGATGTAGCAAGGTAGAGGTATCACTTATGCTTCTAGACAGCTAAGGCTTCACAAGAAGAACTACCCCACTCATGACTTGGAGTTGCTGACAATAGTCTTCACATTGAAGATTTGGAGGCACTACTTGTATGGTGTTCACTGTGAGGTATTCACTAATCATTGTAGTATTTGGTACATCTTCATCTAGAGGGACCTTATTTTGAGACAGGGCAGGTGGTTGGAGTTACAGAAAGACTATGACATTTCAATTCTTTATCACCTGGGCAAAGCTTATATGGTAGCAGATGCCTTGACCCAGAAAATAGTGAGTATGAGGTTTTTGGCTTTCTTTGTGGAGTAGAGACCTATGGCCTCAAACATTCAGCCCTTAGCCAATCAGATGGTTAGACTTGTTATTTCTGAGCCGGGTAGGGTACTTTCTTGTGTGGAGGCTAGATCTTCTGTGCTGGAGCTGATTCGGGAGCAACATTTTGAGGACCTGAGGTTGGGGGTGATTTTACACAAGGTACTTAGCGGCAAGGTTGGAAAGTTGACCTTAGATCCTGAGGGTATTTTTCCTAGAGTTGGAGATTTTGTTTGGCTAATTCTAAAGGAATCCTATTGTTCTAGATACTCTATTCATCCCGGTGCTACGAAGATGTCGTGGTTTGAGGCAGCACTACTGGTGGTGTGGGATAAAGAGGGACATTATGGAGTTTGTGGCTAGGTTTATGAACAATCAATAGGTGAAGTACGAGCACCAGAGGCCATGGAATTTGTGGTGGGTTTTCCACATATGCTTTAGAGATTTGATGCTATTTGGGTCATCGTTGATCAATTGACCAAGTCTGCTCACTTTCTGTCGGTTCAGACTACTTATAGTTTAGAGAAGTTAACTCAAATTTACATCTTGGAGATTGTCCGTATGCATGGGTACCAGTGTCTATTATCTCAAACTGTGGCACTCAGTTCACTTCACACTCTTTGAGGTCTATTGAGAGAGAGTTGGGTACTCGAGTTGAGCTCAATATAGCTTTTCACCCTCAAACCAATGGCTAGTCCGAGAGGACTATTCAAGTCTTGAAGGAGATGTTATGAGCCTGTGCTATTGATTTCAGTGGCTAGTGGGATCTGTCATTGGCATTGGCAAGTTTGCGTATAATGATAGCTACCATTCGAGTATCCTGATAACTGTATTTGAGGTGTTATATGGTAGGAGGTGCCGATCTCTGATGGGATGGTTTGATGCTTTTTGAGGTTAGATCGTGGGGCACCGACTTGTTGTGTTATTCTATGGATAGTGTCTGTGCAATCCAGGAGTGACTCTATACTACCCAGAGTAGGTAGAATAGATATACGGATCAGAGGCTTTGACCTTTAGAGGTCATGGTTAGTGATAAAATATTTTTACAGAACCTCCCATGAAGGGCGTGATGAGATCAGGAAGGGCAAGCTTAGCCCCAACTTCATCGGTCCTTTTGAAATTTTGAGGTGGATAGGAGAGGTGGCTTATGAGTTAGCCTTACCTCTGGCTCTTTTGGGTGCTCACCATGTTTTCTATGTCTCTATGTTGAGAGGGTATGTTCCGGATGAGTCTCACATGCTACAGTGGGATTCGGTGCAACTTGATGAATCTTTGGCATTTGAAGAGGAGCCTATGGCTATTTTAGGCAGGCAAGTTAGGAAGTTGAATTCTAAGAAGATCTCATGGGTGAAAGTCCAATGGAGGCATTGTCCGATCGAGGAGGCCACTTAGGAAGCTGAGCTTGACATGCGGACCTCCTAACCTCACCTTTTCGAGCCTTCAGGTACTTCTTTTTCTTTAACTTCCATAGATAGAAGTCCTTTTTAGTAGTGGATGTTATGATGACCCTCGAGGCCATTTCTATATTTTTGCATGCTTTTACTATTTTCCCCTTCTCGTCGCTTCCTTGTAGCTTCTGTGTGGTGTTAGGTTGGGTAGCATGCTTCTCGATCTGATCGAGTAAGTTTTGAGTTGATTTTACCCTTTTGGAGGCTTTTAAAGTGGAAGGGTTGACTTTGGTCAACATCCAAAGAATTTGAAGTCAAATAAGGATTCTGTCAGTTCCATCAGCTCCAGAAGGGTCATTTTGGTCTAATGGGATGGTCGGTTTGGGTTTCGAGGCTGTCATTTTGTGTGGCCTTGTCCGGACTTCCCTTTTCTGCATTATAGAAGAGCTAGCTGTGTGGCCTCTATATTCATATGGGTCTCGCTGCAATCATGGAGGGCTGCCCTCCCAAGCCTTCACATTCGTGAGCCTCCTACCGCGTTCTCAAAGAGTTAGCTCCTTAAGTCTTCGCATTCGCGGGCCATTCACCATGTTTAGGAAGTGTCAGCTAGGCTGACCTCGATGTTCATGGGAAGGCCTCCATGTACAGAAATGGTTAATCTCTGGCAGTTATAAGTCTTTAAAACACATGCTTTCAACTGCATTTCTTCATTTGAAGAGTTAGTAAATTGGTGATTTGGAGAGCAACTCCTGATGGATTTGGGTGATTCTTGTTGGGTTATGTCATGGAATAGCGTGGACACATTTTGGAGTCGTTGAATCTTCTACTAACCTTGGTAATTCTTGTAAATTTATCTTTAATGCACCTTTTTTTATCCTTGTTGAGCTAATTCTTGAAGAGACTATCTTGGCCCAATGGTGGCTCGTATTGTGCCCATTTTGGTTCATAACTTCCTTGAGTTGTTTGGGACCTCGGGATGGGGTCAATTTTGTGACTCCATATGCGGGTCCTGCAGTGGTACTTTTGGGTTCATGTTTTCAATTTTGAATTCTTATATTAATATGAATATTGTTATGCTTGTTTTTGCATTTTCATCGCGTTGTTGATAGAATGGCACAATTTGGAGTCACTTTGGAAAGGAAAAGCACCAAAGTAGAGGTTCGAGTGTGGTTTCAGCCTTTAGGTAGGTTACAGTTTACTTTTTCTTTGACTTGGCTCTGCTAGGTTGATTATATTTTTAGTAGTATCATATGTTAGGTTGGTGTTTAGGATTCGTTTAGGCTGATTTGATCCTTAGTCGATTATGAGCATTGTTGCGTTACTTAGTGTAGTTTTAGTCGAAAAATCCTTAGTCTAGGTGGATCCTTGGCTTTTGTATCGTTTAGTATCCTTAGAAATGGCTCTTATGTGGTGTAAAACTTAGATTGCCGCTGTTTGTTTGGTTTGCATTGTTGGTTGTTTCTGTGCTACTTTTAAGCTTAAATGGTATTGATATTAATTGATGGGCCTGTGAGATTGGATTAGCTTGAGCTTCATGATGGTACGTTTGTGCTGTGTCAGGAATTACCTGAATGTGTGATTGGTGTGTTGTGATTTTGGTGTTGGTGTTTAAGAATTATAATGATTGCGCATAATAATTACATGTGATTACTTTTCTTGAAGGAGTCTTGAAATTGATAGAAAGGGGAGATTATTCAGGTATTTTGGTAGTTCTTCAGAACTGTATGATTTAAATGGCATGGAAGATCTTGTTTGCATGATTATCCATACTTTTGGGCTACCTTTACTGATAAGTCTGAGGAATTATTTTAGGCGGTCCGTTGACTCAGTTCTTGACTACATTCTACTATTTATACTTGTTGATAAGTCCAAGGTATCATCCCACGCAGCCCGTTGACATATATTCGGGTTATTGGTACACTATTGCTAAGTCTGAGGTATCATTCTGAGCATCTTGAGAGTTATTTTGGGATTCTTACTTTCTTTCATTCATCATAGGCATTGCGTTATTGTGCTAGTGGCTTTTAGTGTGGTGGTGGTTAACTTGTATTTGTGTGTACCTTGTTCTTGAGTTATTGATTGCTTTCCCATTCTCCGTATTGGCATTATTGTATTTTAGAACCTATCCTTCAAATGCTAGTATCATCGTGCTTCTCTTTATATATTTGATTTTTTTTATCTCGATCGGCCTATGATGCTTGATGAGTACCCCATGTTTTGGTGCTCATACTACACTTCTGCAACTTTTTTATGAAGCTCCCAGTATAAGCCCCACTTAATGAGCGTTGGATATCTCTTGGCTATCACAGACTTAGATCATGATGAGTTACTTGTAATGACTCTCTCGGTAATTTCTGTGTAAATTACTTTCTTTCATTATTTAGAGCGTTCCTATAGCGACCCCATGACAGTTATGACTTTTTGGGACTGATAGCTTGGTCACCTAGTTGTTCATTTTGTTTTTATGCAAGTTTTTGTGTTTTGGAGCTTTTAAAGCTTGAACAATTTATTTTGGTCAAAATTTCAAGAAAATGGCCTCAGAATGCAATTCTGACAATTCGATGAGCTCCAAAAGGTTCATTTTAGGCTAGTCGCATGGTTGGCCCAAATTTTGAGGTTTTTCGTGCGAGTTTGTGCCATTAGGCGTTTTACCTTTAAAGCTTTGGCCAAATTTTTACTTTGGTCAATACTCTTGGTAAACATGCTCAAATGAAAATTTTGTCAATATGGTTAGCTCCCAAATGTCGAGTTTCGTCTAGAACGACCCTTCAAGGAAATTTTGAGGTTCCGAGGCCAATTCTGAAACCCTTTGTGGAGTTTGGCTAAAAATAGAGTTCGGTTGTGGGACCAACTTTTTATAAAGATGACCTCAATTAGAAATTTTGATTACTCTGTTGAGTCTAGAATGTAAAATTTGGTGGGGGTAGCATAACTCGTTTGTGTGTACGACGTTCTGAACGAATCCCGAACACCACATCGGAGGATTTGGACTTGCCAAAATTTAGGTGATATGCATCAGCTGGTGCAAAGTCAAATTCCCTTTGCGTTTTCTGGCACCTTGGACAAGATCAGGAAGGCAAGGTTCTTTGAGCTACACGATCATGAGGCCTTGGCCGCGATTACGAGGGAATGGCTTTCTTGGTCATCTCGATCGTGTGACCTCTGGCCGCAATCACAATTATGAGCTGAACGCATTGACCACCCTTGGTCAACGCAATTGTGAGGGATGACCTCCACAATTGCGAGGGTCATTAAAGCGCTGGGTCACAAACATGGGCCCTCTTGGCTGCGATGGCGATGTGTATTTCTATCTGATCTTTTTAAATAAAGACCAGACCACCGATAAACCTTAAGTTTGAAACATCTCTTGCAGATTTCGAAGCTTGGTGTTTTCGAAATCTTTAGGGCTATGTGGGTGATCAATCGGGGAGGCTTCATTTGAGGTAAAATCCATTGTTTAGAGGTTTCTTTCCCTATCTTTGTGTTCTTTATTTAGTGAATTATTGCATGCTGGTTGTGTTAGTTGTTCCGAGCCCCGAATTGTGTTCCGTTTTGAAACACAAGTTCAAGGAGCTAATTTGGACCTTTTGACATAATTTACTTTGGAATTTCTAATGTGGGTCCCATATTTCCCATTTTGACTCTAGTTTGGGTCCGTTTCCATTTTTATGTGATTTCAGTGTTTAAATGGTTGTATTAGCATTGTGCTTCTATATTGGATAGTGTGGCAGCATTTAGAGGCGGTTCGGAAGGGAAAAGCTCCGGAGATGTGATTTGGAGTTGGTGCGTTCATCCTTAAGGTAGGCTATGACTTTCCATTCCTTAAATTGAGCTTGATTATGTGAAAGTATGTTGATTTATGTTAAATTAGGGCACATACCTAGTTGATCATGATTAATTACTTAGAATCCATGTTTAGGCTTTTGTTGGGCTTTCTGGGACTAGAAGCATTACGGTTAATAATTGTGATCATCCTTACCTTGTGGTGTGCCTCCATTGTTGTTGTTATTGATTGACTTGAGCATGTTTGGTTAGTCTAGGCTTAGACTAGTACTTGCCTTAGACTTGCGTAGTTTGGAGTCGTTTGGCCTTAGTTTTTCTCCAACGTTGTTTTTGACGGTTTAGCTCCATGTAGACTGGTGTAGCAGAATTGGGTAAGATAGAATTAGACTTATTTTAGGCATTGATTCGGCCTTAGCTACCTTCTATCTATTCTCCCTCTTTCTATGGCCCCATGATTACGGTTGGGATATCAGGATTTTCTTTGCAACTTGGGACTAGATTTGGTTCGACCTTGGTGTATTGTACTGATTATATGGGAGTGGACGTAATTCCACGGTGGTTGTGAGTTGATGCGTTGATTGGGATACTTTAGCATCCATTATAATCGCAGATTAAAGGTCTTGTTATACTGCCCATTATCCTCTACGTAGTTGACTTATACTTCATCGCAGATTAATGTTCTGGATATATGATCTTTAGCCACAGTCTAAGATTCGAGCTCATTATCCTCGATGGAGTGGATACCTATCGGCTTGCTCTTGCTTACGGGGAGACTTATCCATGGTTAGAGGTCTGGGCTATGTCTTCAGTGATTAATTTTGGAGATCTGTTTGCAGTTTGAGGTCTGGAATACGCACCCTCTGGCTCTGGACTCACTGTGACTTGTTCTTAGAAGATTTAGCTATTCTGTGTACCCGTCGGGCATACACGGGTCTGTTCAAATTTTTACTTAAACTTGCACATGAGTGTATGGAGTTGGCCAATACAGTTCTTTGAAGTAATCTCACAATTTAGATTTACCTTCATCATTGTCCATAACGCCTTATGCTCTAACTCAATTGGCAAATGGCAGGCTTTACCAAATACTAACTGGTAAGGAGACATGCCAATGGGAGACTTGATGGCTATACGATAGGCCCTAAGTACATCTTCAAGCTTACTAGACCAATCGATTCGATTGACATTCATTGTTTTAGCCAATATATTCTTGATTTCCCTACTAGACACCTCAACTTGTCCACTAGCTGATGGGTGGTGTGGTGTAGCTACCTTGTGCTTCGCCCCATACTTGGACAAAAAGTTTTCCAATTGATGATTACAAAAATAGGAGCCGCCATCACTTATAATATCCCTTGGTGTGCAAAAGCTTATGAAAATGTACCTCTTTAGGAACTTGGTGACACTCCTTCTTTCATTGTTAGATAACACCACAACTTCTACCCACTTTGAGACGTAGTCGACAACCACTAGGATGTATTTCTTACCGAAGGAACTAACGAATGGTCCCATAAAGTAAATTCCCCACACATCAAAGAGTTCCACATCAAGAATTTGGGAAAGAGGCAACTCATGCCTTTTTGAAATACTTCCTTGCATTTGGCATTGCACACATACTTTGCAAAAAGTATGTGCATCCTGATACAATGTAGTCCCATAGTGTTCGTATTGTAACACCTTGGATGTTGTACGGGTTCCTCCATGGTGTCCACCCGCTGGTGATGCATGACAAGCCTCAACGATCTCTTTTACCTCAACTTCTGGAATGCAACGCCTGACAATGTGATCGCCACACTCCTTAAAGAGGTAGGGCTCATCCCAAACATATTTCTTAACATCAAAGAGGAAATTTTTCTTTTGATAGCTGTTTAATCCCTCGAGCATCAATCCACATACTGTGAAATTTGCATAATCAGCATACCATGGCATTCAAGTTTGAGAGATCATCATCACCCACTTATTGGGAAAAGTATCATTTAAGTCCATCTCCTCAGCCAATGCACCCCTTGGTTCAAGCTTTGATAAATGGTCAGCTACTTGATTCTCGCACCTTTTCCTATCTTTCACTTCAAAGTCAAACTCTTGGAGAAGAAGAACCTATCGAATCAAACTAGGTTTGGCTTCCTTCTTTGCCATCAAATACATGAGGGCTTCGTGATTAGTATGCACTTCAACTTTGGTACCCAACAAATACTCTCTAAACTTTTCAAAACCATACACAACAACTAGCAATTCTTGCTCAATTACTGTATAATTCTTTTGAGCACAATTCAGTGGTTTGCTAGTATAGTAAATGGGATGGAAAGACTTATTTTTGCGCTGCCCAAAAACAGCACCAAGTGTTCTCCCACTTGCATCGCACTTCATCTCAAAATGAAGGCTCCAATTAGGTGCAATGATAATCGGGGCTGAAACAAGTTTGCCTTTCAAACAGACAAAAGCTTTCAGACAATTAGCATCAAAATTAAAAATACTTTCTTTTTCAAGCAACTGACACAATGGAATAGCAAGCATTGAAAAATCTTTTATAAATCACCGGTATAATTCGGCATGGCCTAAACTTCTCACACCTGTCACCGAAATTGGTGAAGGCAACTTAGCAATAATATCAATTTTAGCTTTGTCTACCTCAATCCCATTTCCATAAATTTTATGCCCATGGACTATCCCTTCCTTCACCATGAAGTGGCACTTCTCCAAATTAAGAACAAAGTTTGATTAAACACATCTTTGCAATACCTTCCCTAAATGGTTCAAGCATTCTTGAAATGAGTATCCAACAATGGAGAAGTCATCCATAAAGACTTCCATCGAATCCTCCACCATAACAATAAATATAGATAACATGCACATTTGAAAAGTGCATGGTGCATTGCACAACCCAAAGGGCATCCGCTTGAAAGCAAATGTCCCATTAAGACAAGTAAATATAGTTTTCTCTTAGTCCTCTGGTGCTATAGAGATATGATTGTAGCTAGAGTAACCATCAAAGAAGAAATACCACCCTTTTCCCACAAGATGGTCAAGCATTTTGTCGATGAAAGGCATTCGAAAATGGTCTTTCTTAGTCCACGAATTTAGCTTTCGGTAATCCATACACACTCTCCACTCAGTCACTGGCCTAGTAGCCACAAGTTCAGCCTTCTCATTTGGAACTACTGTCATGCCACCCTTTTTGGGGACACATTGAACTGGACTTACCCATTGGCTATCCACAATGGGAAAGATCACACCCGCATCCAAACACTTAATGATTGCATTCTTTACTACTTCTTGCATTAGAGGATTTAACCTCTGTTGGTTCTCTATGCTTGGCTTACAACCCTGGGTCAGATGGATTTTATAAGTACAAACACCGGAGAGATCCCCACTATGTCTGCAATAGACTAACCCAACGCTTTAATGTGTTTCTTCAAAGCTATGATCAATGCATCCACTTGCCATTCTTTTAAGTCATTTACAATTATTATCGGCAATAGATTTTCATCCCCCAATAAGATGTACCGAAGACGTGGAGTACGTACTTTCAATTCAAAATTTTGGGGTTCTATTATTGATGGTTTGGTTGGTGGCGTTTCTCAATTTGACAAATCTATGTCTAGCTTCTTTGGATTAGATGTGAAGGACCCTACACCAACAAGGGCAGCAACCACCTCATCTTAATCACTTATCTCATCTTCATCATAATTAAGCAATACCGCAGCCAATGATTCCCCACTATAAGTCGCTTCACCGATTCTTGCTATGGCTTCATCAATTTGGTCAAGTCAGAGACCACATGCTTGTCAGTTGGGTACTTCACGGACTTGTAAATGTTGAAGTTGACTTCTTCATTCACTCAGAATTTCAACTCTCCCCCCTTGACATCAACGAAATCCTTTCAGGTAGCAAAGAATGGCCTACCAAGTATAATGGGAACTTCAAAATTGATTTCACAATCCAACACCACAAAGTTAGCTGGGAATATAAACTTATCTACCTTTACTGGGACATCATACACCACACATACCCTTTTGATTGACCGGTCCACCATTAATAGCCTCATATTCGTTGGTTTTGGTTCCTCAACCCCAAATTTATTGAAAACCTTCAACGGCATTAGATTTATGCTTGGATCAAGGTCACATAAAGCCTTGGAAAATTGATACAATCCAATGGTATGGGGAAAACTTCCGGATAATCATTCTTAACGATCACATTATTAGTCATAATGGCACTACATGTTTGAGGGGTCTCTATAGTTTCACAATCAATCAACCGTTTCTTTATGACCAGATCCTTCATGAATTTTGCATAAACGTACATTTCAAGCAATGCATCTACCAAAGGGATATTTATGGACAAATCCTTGACTATCCCTAAGAACTTTTGAAACTTTGCATTATTGTCGTTCTTCCTCAATCATTGAGGAAAGGAGGAGTTATTTTGATTGGCGCTTGAGAAGTTACATTACTATCACTATCATTGGCTTGTGGATCATATTTAATATCCTCTACTAATGGTTCTTCAACTTGTTTAGGTGGCTCATAATCAACAACCACACTCTTGTTGCCAAGCTTATCAATCACCGGGTCATTTTGCAACACTTTGCCATTTCTAGTTACTATGGCTAACACTTGGGTAGCAATTTTTGAATCAACATTCACATGATGAGCCAATACTTCTTTCTGAACTTGAATACACAATAGCAGCAAGCTGACCCATCTTTTTCTTTAAGTTGTTTAATTGATGACGAATAAGAAGTAACTGTATTTGAAAATGATGATACATCACTTCTCATCTCTTCAAATATCATATTAGACCCCTCCACCTTATCAAGAATCTTGGCTTGTAACTCCTCGGTCCGAGCACTTTCTGGATTGGTTTGTTGTCTCTTTGTTTTGGTTAAGTCATGAAGTGACACATATCTTCCTTTATCACACTCACTTCCTTCCCAAGTTTCACCTGTCTCATACCAATAAACATCTTCCCAACTACCATCACTACTTCTATTCCAACCTTGATTTTCGGTAAGCTTTGGATAGCTTAACTGAAAACCCCCATTCAGCCGCTTCTCGATTGAATGTCCTCATATTATATGCTCCCAAATGTAGCATTCCCATGACTCAGCCATTGATGCATATCAACCGCATTTAAAGATTTAGTACCACCTCCCATTACATGCTTTGACAACACGTCAAGTTGAACCATTATCTTAGATATATTCTCATCACGCTCTTGGTTCTTCTAAACTTGCACCTTGGTCATCCCCAACTGTGGATGAGATACTTAATCTTCAATAGTGTGACAAGCTCAGTTGAGTTTTGTCATTTCATCGAGTAGCCTTGAAACCATTACAAATGGTTGCCGCACTATTCCCCCTTGACTGAGTTGATTAGCCAACCCTTTGTTCACTTTATCAAGGCTTCGATAAAAGTATTGCAACAACAACATATTCGGAATACCATAATTTACGCACTTTAGCATTAGCCTTCAAAAATATAGCCAAGTATCATGAATGGGTTCACCATTTACTCTCTTGAAATTTTTGATGTCGTCTATCAGTTTTACCATATTCGAAGGAGGGAAAATCTTTCAAGGAATGCCTCTGCTAGTTCCTCTTATGAAATTATGAAACCTTGCGGTAGCTCGGTCAACCACTTAGTTGCTTCTCCCATTAAGGAGAAAGAAAACAACCTCAAACATAAAGAATCTCACGTGATGCTTTCCACAGTGAAATGTCCATAAATATTCACAAACTTTCGGAGATGGTCATGGGGGTCTTCATGATCAAGAACTCCAAACAACCCTCTCATTTTGAGCAGCATCAACATTGGTTCAGTTACATTGAATGTAGTATTCTTTGATTAAGGGGTAACCGAATTGCTCTAACACTCTTGATGACATTGAAATTTATGTCATCCATATCTCTTATGCCATTGTTTACCCATAGTGACTAGCATCGTTACTTCCATCTACACTCATATCTCCGCCTTCAAATGGAGCACAAAAACAACACCAAACATAAAGGTAATCTACTACAACCAAGCAATTTCACAAATTAACTTCACCAACTGAATTCTTAGTCATCACTCATAGGCAATGACACCATTTTTTATAATGCTAAAATTACTGACAAAAATTATTAAATGAAAAAGCGATCGCTAGCAATATAAATACCCAACAAAAGATTCGGGGTCGAATCCCACAATGAGTGATATAAATTGCAGAATTCAATTAGGAAATTAAGATGCAAACCATTTCATTGTAGCAATTAAGACAAATGGGTGGATGATTCCACCAAATTTAATATAAGGGTTTTGAAATCAATTATCATAATTCAATTAAAAATGGGGATTTAAACAAGTAAAAGATTATCTAGGGGTGTGGGAGTTGGTATCAACATCAAATAGGGGTACAAGTGCTTGCTCAATAATGCTAAATAATCATGAATAGGCTGGGTAATCGTCAATGATATAAATCTTCTTTCAATCTCAATGCATCATATCATAGAATCTCCTTTTGGTCTCATCCATATAAAGTATAAATCAACCCAATAACTTACTAAAAGCTCTCTTTCAACCAGATTTGGTAATTAGAATTGAAAGTACAATTTTTCTTTCAAGAAAACTATAGTAATCAAACCCAATTTACATGTAGTATGATATTTACCTATTTCAATTAATCTCTTTTGAGCATCAATCGAAGATCTATGCTAGAATTAAGTTTGCAACCTTAAACCGTAAATTGACCCCATGCTAAATAGCTCAAATCCATGAATAAATAGTAGAAAAACAGAGCAAGACACTAAACCCACTAAATTAAATTAACACCCAACTCCATAATCACACCCCTAGAATTGGGGTTTTAGCCAAGCATCATCAATAGAAAGAAAATATACCAATTATGTTTTCAGTCATTAAAGTGTTAATAATCAACAATAATCTTCAATACGCAATTTGAACTAAACCCTCAATTGTCAATTACAAGATTGATCAAAACCCCAAAACTAAGAAAGTATGAAAAAGGTTCAAAAGTTTCTTTTTAATATCAAAAAGCTAGAATGGATAAAAGATACATTTTCTTCCTCCTTTGAGCTATTTATAATTTTCCCAAAAATTAATCTAAAATTCCATGCGCGACCTGATCGGCGACATTAGTCGGGCTCACCTACATGATTCGGCGGATCACCGTTCTGCTCACCCTTTCTTGGCTTCATGCTTCAGGTGTTTAAACCTCAATTAGTGAACTCGATTGAGTCAGCCTTTCACATTCGGTGAATCAACGATTACCACATTCTTCGCCCATTAAGCCTTCATTTTAACTCCGAAGTTTTTCACCTTTGGCGATGAGACTTTTGGCTCGTCCAACTGTTTCGGTGAATCACCCTTTGCACTTTTCTTCACCGACCTACCTTGACATTTTACCATCAAATACTATCAACTTCAGTGGTATTGGGGCATAGTTGGCGATTCACCAACTCAATTCGGCGATCCTCAGCTTTCTTCACTCTTTTTTAGTGTTTTTGGCCTCTTTTTGTGTGATTTCATTCCTTCCTTGTTCTTTGACCTTCATAGCTGCAAAATATTAAAATATCATCAGATAAGGACATAAATAAGAATTGAGGACACTAATTGTTGAACTAAAAGACTTCAAATGAGTCAAAATCTCAGACTCATCAAACCCTCCAGCTCGTGACTCACTGTGACCTGTTCTTAGTAGTTTTAGCTATTCTATGTACCCGTTGGGCTTATGGAGGTCCATTTAGGTTTTTACTTAAACTTGCGCATGAGTGTACCTTCTGGTTTTTGGGGCCCAATTAGGTTTAGTTAGTTGTACTTATTTCTTTTATGTTATTAGTAAACTAGTGTGCATTTCTTTTAGCTTTTCATTCTTTTGACGTATGTTTCTGCTTTATTCTAAAATTTAATATTTCTTTTACTTCTCTTGCTCAATCGGCCTTTGATGCATACTGAGTACCTATTCTTCTGGTACTCATGTTATAGTCTACATTTGTTTCATGATGCAGGTCCGAGCACTAGCCACCAGCATTGAATTCGAGCCTCTTGCAGCTTCAGTTCATAGGCGAGTGTGAGCACATGGCGTCTTGGACTTACCTATCTCTATCTTTATTTTATTGGCTAGTCTTTTGCTTTTTGAGACAAGCCTTGTATTTCGGGTCTATCTTTAGGACTTGTACTCTTTTTATATTTGAATCTATGTACTTGTGACTTCCAGGTTCTAGGAAGGATCTTATATATATAGGTTTGCTTCTGTTTGTTCTTCTATTTTTGTTGTTAAATTAGCGCTTCCGCTTGGTTTCTATCCTTATATCCATTACTTATTGTTTTGGATTATGGGTTTGCTTACCTACTGGTGGGTTATAGTAGTGCTATCATGGCTCGAGAAATCGGATCATGACACTCTTGGCGTTCAAAGACTTGATGCTTTCCCTCTTTTGTACTGACTTGTATTTTGTATATTGATCAGTAAGATCTCTTGTATATATAACTTTCCTGTACTTAGTAGCTCCTGTATCGGTGACACCAGGTCCAGTGACTATGTCTTGTGTTAGTTTGTCCTCTTGGTCACTTTCGGACCTCTTTTGTATATTTTGTATCGTACTTACATATCAATACTATGGCACATTTTCTATACTTTATTCTGGTTTCTGCTTATTCTTAATTATTATTAATTAAATTGTTATCTTCCATAAGTTTGGTTTGGGTTTTGACTTGCCTACTCAGGGGTTATAATAGACATCATCATGGCCCGATTTTAGATAGTGACAATAATGTATGCCCTATAATTACAACCAACTACTATAATTGTGCCATCATACCTTTTTAAATTATAAATACATTTTATTGTAGCTCAATAAAAGAATTTCATGACACCATATTATATACCATGTCATTCACCCAAAAAGAATTACCACAACCCGTTTCATCATATCATAAAATAATTTTTTTCATTTCAGACAACTAAATAACTCCATTTCAGGACACCATAAATATTCAAAGTCATTTTAGCCTATAATAAAATTGATTTTACCAAAACATATTATATACCGTAAATTTAATCCACAAGAACTTCCACACAACATTTCAACACACTAGAGTAAATATCACTTTTTTAACCAACTAAATAATTTCATATCAAGAGATCATAATATATTAATACTAAATATAAAAATGTGTCATTCCATTAGACTAAAAGGAAAATTGATTCATATAAATTGTGACAGAGTAATTTTTTGTGCCACGTGGCATATTTGGGGGGGGGGGGTAAATAATTCTAAAAATCCATGCTTAAGGGGTAATTAAAACTTCTAATAGTTTATGGGTGAAATGGTCTGATGGACCTTTACACTTGCATGAGTTTGTATTCTGGACTTTTTAACTTAGCACTTTGTCAACTGAACCCTTTAACTCAATGGAACTCAACATTTTAAATCCCTTTGGCTTTGCGTGAACGTCAAAACCCAAATAGAAATGACATGTCATCATCCACTTAGATTTTATATGACACATAATTTATTATTTAATTTTTAAAATAAATTATTTTTCTTCTTCTTTTTCACTCCATTACTCCCTTCGTTGTTACTTGACTAACCCCTCCAAAACCTTTTCCTCCATTGATGCCAATGAATCACCATTAAAATACCTCAATATATCCAAATATTTGCACACAAATTTACACAATACACTTCATCTAATTTCATAAAGATATTCAACAATTACTTTTCACCCTTCAAAACTATCGAATCTTGTCACTTTACCCTAAAAAAAATGAAAAGAAAGACAAATCAAGAACAATAGCAGATTTAAAGATAGAGCACTTAAATTACTAACAATTTTGACAGCAAAAAAGGTCAGGATACTCATTACACATATTTCTTCCGACATCTATGTGTATCGCACCGATAATCTGATTTTTTCTTTGCTCATTCTCTTTAAATTTTTTTGCACAATTTCGTTTTTTAATTTTGAGGAAAGAGAAAATGAAAAGAAAAAAGAGAAAAAGAAACTGGAAAGGAGCGCGAAAGGGGAGAAAGAGAGAAATGGGGGTCTAGGTGGGGAAGAACAAGGAAAGTGATGGTAGAAGAAGAAAAGAAATGGGGATGGGTGGGGGAAAAGGAGAAAGAAGTGAAATATTTATTTTTATTCTATTTATCTTTTTTTTTTTAAATTATTTTTTGTCTAAATTTTTATGTCCACGCTCTTTTTGCTGGTGGAATCACATATTTGTTCCAACTCATTAATCAAGTTGCCACATAAGCTTGATCAACGGCCAGAGGGGTTTAAAATGTTGAGTTTTGTTGAGTTAAAGGGTTCAGTTGACAAAGTATTAAGTTGAAAGGTCCAGAATACAAACTCATACAAGTACAAGGGTCCATCAGATCATTTCGCCTAGTTTATGGGGTAAATAGTTCAAAAATTCCATGTTTAAGGGGGTAATTAAGACTTCTCATAGTGTAGGACTTTAGGTGTGCATTTAATAAAATTTGCCAAGTTTAGTGGGATTTTAACTATTAATTCAAAACAAGATATATTTATCATAAACTAATTACTTTATTGTATATATTTGAAACTATCCCAATATATATACCTTATTTGGCTTGCTTTTAAAACAAATGACTAGGGCCAAATGATTTGGGCCTTAATAGAAAAAGTTCATTTTTTCATTCTTATATTAAACTTGTAAAAGAATTTGGGCCTGGTCCATATAACGTAAAAACAAC
Source organism: Solanum appendiculatum (assembly GCA_018342035.1). Lineage (NCBI taxonomy): Eukaryota > Viridiplantae > Streptophyta > Magnoliopsida > Solanales > Solanaceae > Solanum > Solanum appendiculatum. The sequence goes on along the minus strand of JAGDQO010002140.1, from coordinate 324,081 downwards.
CATTCTAAAAAAGTTGAGGAATTTTCACAATATCGCAACTTTGTTATTGATTTATCATAGATACGATAGTTTTCATAATTATGATAGATGACAATAGTTCCGAAATTTTTGTTGTATCTCAAAATACAATCTTCTGAATTTTCTGTTGTATCTCAGATACAACTTTCTGAAATTCATGTTGTATCTCATGTACAACCTTTTGAAATTTTTGTTGCATCACCGATACATAAATTTCATTGTATCTGTTCGCTGCATCCATTCTTGTTTCCTATGTAAATTTCCAACTACCTTCCCATTACATAGAAACTTTCTCGTATGTGTTGTTGTGCCCAGAGCCTACTCTTGTTGTGGTTGGTGTAAAAGACGCGTCTCAATCTCTATTCAATTCATTGTCTGGATAACTTAATATATATGCATACACGAGTTTCTTGGTGAGTAGGACTCCAATGTTGTCATAGGTAAGGACTCCTAATTTTAAAACAATTGCACGACTTCTTTTAAGCTAATTCCTAACAATCAGCAAATATATACAAATAAACTTTCACTTAAACTCCTACGTGACATTATCCTTACACTTTCCCTAAAGTTGAGCATGGAGCGGGACAACTGTCAACTTGCTCCTCAAATCCAGAAAGCGGACCTTGGACAACGGCTTGGTAAGAGCATCAGTGACTTGATCATGTATGCTCACATATCTGACTGATAAGGTCTTCACATGAACCTTGTCATGGACAAAATGAAAATCTCTTTCGATGTGTTTTGTTCACGAATGAAAGATGGGATTAGCCATTAAGTAGATAGAACTAAGATTATAACACCAAAGAATGGGAAGAGAGGTGGTGAAGCACCAAATCTCTCGATAAAGATACCAATTGATGGAAAGCTATATGCACAGCGGAAACATACTAGAATCATACTTCTTAAATAATAGACAGCTAATATACGTTTATGCTAGAATACGTATAAACATGCTAGAACATATAACCTTGCTGAATTTGAATTCAAAAATTACTTCTTGAAGCGTGAACAAATATCTTCAAGCAAATCCACAAGTTACCCAGACCTTCAAGCGAATCCACGGTCTTCTACAGTGATCCCAAGTTCACATCCGAACTCTCTCAATACTTGGGTGGGCAATTATCGATAGAAACCTTATTCTTTTTCTAGGTTAAGACTTATATCTTTTTTCTAGGTTAGGAGAATCTCTATTTATAGAGATTTCCTCCCAATCCAAAAAGGAGAAGAAAACCCAGTTTCCTAATAATTTCTTTTCCCATAGGATTCTGAGTTCTAGTTCAATATGGGCACTGGAGGGACCACATAATTTATTACTGAGGCTTCCTATTATGGAAATAATTCCAAATAATTAATTTGAATTATTCTTACCATAATAAATTACAAATCATTCCACTAAAAATTCGTAACTGCACTCCTCTATTTATATTTCAAAATTCCCCATTAAACACTTAAGCAATTCCTCATGTTAAGATTACAGATACTAATCAATAAATTAAATTACTGACAAATTTAATTTAATGATTAATTTCCTTTAGAGCACTGCTTAACTTATTTCATGTGTCGGATTCATAAATCAACTTGCAAGGTTTACACGATGAAAACTTATAAGCTTCTCAAAAAGGCATATAAATAAATCTCTATAACGAGACATAGATTCCATCAACTAACTTATTATTTCACCAATATATATTATTATCATCCAATCTACCAGGCATGTTGACCCATCTTAGCATCTCACCTTTTAATAAATCAAAACGATAATTAATATATACAAATCATAATAGTTATATCAAGATTAAGAATATAAGTACATTTAACAGTTTAGAGAATATACTTTTGTCAGTCAGTCTAAAGAAATTATATTTACTCAGTCCCATTCAATACATACAAAATGCACTAGAACAAGAAGTTGGAACTATACTGTTTCCATAATCAAGATAAATTACATATAATCTTGTGGTACAATCGTACCGATGGCATGTCCAATTTCCATCTCAGATTGTGAACAAAAAACTTTTTACTTATAAGAACCGATGATTTAATCCTCTGTGTATAAGTTAAAACTTTATACACTAAATCATCTACTATGTAAGTAAACAGACACTATAAACGAATATATGATTTATTAAAACTGAATAATAATTATTCAGTAATAAATATTATATCTAAACATATGGTTAATAGTATATGTCCTAACGATCTCCCACTTAGACTTTTAACCATCATAATTGTTATAATGTACTATATCTAAATGCATGGTTAATAGTGTATACCCTAACAATCTCCCACTTAGATGTTTAATCTTGAAAATTGTTAGAATACTATGTCTAAACACATGATTAAAAATATATACCCTAACAATCTCCCACTTAGACTCTTAACTATGCATTTACAACTTTCACAGGCATTCCTTTAATTCTTATTGAAAGATTTTTTACCAAGCTTTTGCTCATGCAATTTTGTCTACTAGTGCTTCATCGTAACAAATCGTTTTGTACTAGATCTTGAGGGTCCTTATCATGAAACCCCCCAAGAGTGTACTTCTTTTCGGGGTTTCTATCATGAAAATCCTCTCAAGCATACAAAACAAACCAATCTTCGTTATGATTCTCCCACTACGACTAAGTACTACTACTATAATCATACTAACATGTTCACGAGTCTTAATATTTTCTTCAAAACCTTTTGGTATTGAAATATTAATAACTTTTTCATGTAGTGTTATTTAATTTTCTCACCATCACTCCCACTACTTGAGGTAGTAGATTTTTTAAAGTCTAGTAACGTTTCTCCCACTACTTAAATGCAATGGAACGTTAATTCTGACATACCGATTAGATGTTCTTGAGCGTCTGAATTTACAACTGACTCATTTGTTATTTCTTTGTTCAGTTCCTGCAAAACTAGTTTACTTCTAGGAACATGGTTTACTAAATGATCTTTTTCTAGAAATCTGACAATTGTGTCAACAATTGCCTTATTTTCTTTAGGATAGTAAAATAAACCTTTTTTTTCATTCCTTAGGATATCCAATTAACACACACACATTCCTTTCTTAATTCCAATTTGCTTATTCTCCCTCTCCGCACATGTGCTGGACAATCCTATATTGGAACATGTCACAGATTAAACTTACGTCAAATCCAACTAGTTCTATAGTTGTTCAAGGTACTTATTTGAAAGTAATTAAATTCAGAATGTGACATGTAGTTCTTAGAACATATCCTAAAAGAAACAAAACAACTACAAATAAGTCAATCATTAACCTTATCATCTTCATAAGAGTCTATTTCTTTTCTCTTTTACACCAATCTATTATAGAATGCCTAGTGTAGACCATTGAAATGCAATTATTCTATCAAGTAAGTGACTCATGCGCTCTGCGGAGAGGTATACGTCACTACAATAGGATTGCAGTGGCTTTATATATTTTTCATGATGCTATTTTAATTTCTATCTTAAATATTTTGAGTTTATCAAAACATTAAACTTACAAAACATCAAATATATGTTTATATCATGAGTAACCTTCTGAAAATTTCAGAATACTCAAACTCACCTCTTGCCTGAATGTTCATTTACCGCACAAATCAGAATAGATTAATTCTAACTTATCACTACCTCTATTTCCTTTTTAAGAGGAAAGGCCTCTTAGTCATTTTTCCTTCTAAATAGGACTCATATATTGGTAGTGACTTCACTTTCAATGAACCATTATGTCCATCCTTTAACCAATCTTGAAGTTCTATCTAGAATAAATGATTTAGACGCTAGTGTACAGATAAGTTTCATTCAATTTAAATGATATTTTCTCTTATGAGATAGATTAATATTTTTCAATTCATGAGATATAATACTAATAAAAAATTCACGCATCAATAAAATATTCATCAAACTCAATAATAGAAGAGTTACAAGAAAAATGTATTAAGTATCCATCTCTTATCTGGTTAGAAACTGAAAATAATTCCTTCTAACATAAGGTACACGTACAATGCAGTCTTTGAACTAATACCTTATCTCTATCAAAAAAAATTCTTGAGTAGTACTTATTAAGTGGGTCTGCAAAGTCTATTGAGAATTTGAGATATAATATATTAAATAGATCATAATATGTCGAATAATCCCAAATAACAAAATTTAGGGCTCATTTATACATATATATCCATGCATCTCGAATAGCCAATCGATGGGATTGGAAAACTACTCATGCAATACACATGTACAATGATCGATTATTCACTCCATAAACTTATACAGACCTAACTCAGATGGAGAGTCTATTATTAGTTTAAGTCAAGTGAAAATCATCTAGTTACATTGATCCAATCATATATTACTCAGTTTAGGAGAGTTAATGCAGATTATCAAAACTAGCGACTAAATACATAGTGACTTGTATCAATTTCATCCGATAGGGAGGAAGGTCTAAGCCAGCACATGAAACTAATACTTCACTACTATTTAATCTTAGCAATCAAGGGAGGGAACCCTATAACCAAATATGACCAAAAAACTCATATAACGATCCGAAAAAATAATATTTCTTATTAGGTCATTCTTATGATTCTACCAAATTTCAGATCAATCAGAGTCCTTTTTTCAATTTGATTGAAAACGTTGTTTGGCCAAAATAGAATTTAAAATTTTCTGTTCAGTAATTCTTATCACATATTATCAAATAGATATATGAATCAAGAACAAAGAACAAAATTTAAAAACTATTTACATTATCTGACTACTATTTTCTAAAAATCAACATGTTTATGTATACATTGAATATTAAAATTCAAAACACAACTCTTAGATATTCATGTATCTTGAACGATAATTTTGATGAAAAATAGCTACTCATACAACATACATATGTGGTGTGAGATATTCATTCTAATAAATTTAGAACAAAAACTAACTCAGACGGAGAGTATATGTTAATTTATGCCTAGTGAATATCATTATCCATAGATCCAATCAAATATTGCTCAGATAGGGAGAGTCAATACAGATCATCAAACCTAAAGATTAAATTTTAATGACTTGTATTAATTTCATCCGATATGGAGGAAGGTCTAAAGCTAGCACATGAACTTAATTCTTCACTAAAATTTAGTCTTTAAGACCATAAAGAACAATCTCTACTACCACTATGTCATAGTCGAGTAATTTTCATTAAAATTAATTTTGAAGATACAAAAAATATCCAAAAACATAATCCAAACGACCTCAAATTACCAAATCACTATATAACAATGAGTATTTTTAATTTGATCATTTCTGATAAGCCTATCGAATTTCAAATCAATCAGAGTTCAAAAATAATATTTATCTCCAAAGTTATGATCAAATTAAGATTCAAACGATTTAAGGAAAAATAATCAGATCTACATTCTTATCATATATCAATTCATGTTAACTCATCACGTGTAATCATGTACCACATTTAACATAAATTAGATTGATATAAAGGATTATTTTCATACTAAGTCACATTTTAATTCGAAAGAACAACTTAAAACCATCTTAACGACCACAAAAACCATAACCACATAGCAATGAGTATTTCTTGCTAGGCCGTTTCTAATGAACTTACCAAATTTCCGGTCAATTGGAGTCTATAAAAAAAAACTTTATTCCCAAAGCTATAACCAAATTCAAATTCAAGTGATTTAAGCATCTTCAGGAATTAAAACAATATGACCTACATTCTTATCACATATCAATTCATATTAAATCACCATGTGTCATCATGTTCCAAATTTAACATAAACATAATTGACATAAAGAATAATCTTATCATATTCAAATTAAATTTTATGACAAACTACCTAAAATCCATCTAACTATTTTAAATAGAATCATCAAATTTCAAGTCAACCAGAGATAAAAAATTCATGACCACCTAAACTATGACCAAATTTGAGAAATAATCATTTTAGGCATAGTTAAAGATTGAAATAACTTGATCCGGATTTTCATTCTCTATTAATAATTATCTCATGAGTATAAGGCTTACTGTGTGTCTTCCCTTTGTCTAAGATACACAACACCTTCTTATATCAAATTGTCCTTTCTATTAATACATCTGAGAATTCAAGGTATTACGTTTCTCCCTTTCAGACCGGTGAGAACCTTTAATATCTTTTCTCATAAATTAATTAAGTGTTACTGGTATCTAAAGGTAAATCTTCATTCGAGTAAACAAACCTTTATTAGTATACATTTATGCAGGACAATTTATACATGATACATTGAGGATATTTCAATGACTCAAATACATAAACCACATTAGTAAATCCTATTTATTAATCATAATTCTCAATTCATGTACAAACGTATACATCATCTCACATGTATAGAACATAAATGATTTTTAATAATTTCAAATAAATAGACTACCATAACTGTAACTATTTATTAATATAAAATCATAATCTATATGATAGTTATTAAACATTAAACACATATGAGAAAAGAGGAAAAAATATCCATGCAGTACATCCTTTATATTCAACTTCAAGTATTGACATTATACTTGTTAAATATCAAAAAGGATTTAGAATAAAGAATATTATGGAAGACACTGCCACCAATTCAAAGTGCATGTATATTATCTCTTCTTCTTTTTTTCTTGATAAAAAAATTGTCAAATTAAACCAAGACTTGTCACAAGTTATCTTCTGGAAAAAAAAGGGACCTAGCCGCCACTTTTGTAACATGCATTGTAAAAAAACATTCACCCGCCAATCTACAACAATTATTCCTTAATTGCTTTTATAAAAAATTAAACAAGAGATCTTTCTGTTCGAACTTCCGTCATAGACATCGAACTAATCTCTCTGTTTCGTTATTTTGTTTCCCAGCAATCATATATAAAAACACATATATGTATTTTATCCGGATTATCTATTTAAATGAAAGCAAGGCTCTTGATGCCAATTGTTGAAAAACTATATGCACAGCGGAAGCATACCAGAATCATACTGCTTAAATAATAGACAACTAATATACATTTATGCAAGAACACGTATAAACATGCTAGAACATATAACCTTGCTGAATTTGAATTCAAGAATTACCTCTTGAAGCGTGAACAAATATCTTCAAGCAAATCCACAAGTTAGCCAGACCTTCAAGCGAATCCACGGTCTTCTACAGTGATCCCAAGTTCACATCCGAACTCTCTCAATACTTGGGTGGGCAAGCATCGATAGAAACCTTATTCTTTTTCTAGGTTAGGACTTATATCTTTTTTCTAGGTTAGGAGAATCTCTATTTATAGAGATTTCCTCCCAATCCAAAAAGGAGAAGAAAACCCAGTTTTCTAATAATTTCTTTTCCCATAGGATTCTGAGTTCTAGTTAAATATGGGCACTGGAGGGACAACATAATTTATTAATGAGGCTTCCTATTATGGAAATAATTCCAAATAATTAATTTGAATTATTCTTACCATAATAAATTACAAATCATTCCACTAAAAATTCGTAACTACACTCCTCTATTTATATTTCAAAATTCCCCATTAAACACTTAAGCAATTCCCCATGTTAAGATTACAGATACTAATCAATAAATTAAATTACTCACGAATTTAATTTAATGAGTAATTTCCTTTAGAGCACTGCTTAACTTATTTCATGTGTCGGATTCATAAATCCACTTGCAAGGTTTAACACGATGAAAACTTATAAGCTTCTCAAAAAGCCATATAAATCAATCTCTATAACGAGACATAGATTCCATCAACTAACTTATTATTTCACCAATATATATTATTATCATCCAATCTACCAGGCATGTTGACCCATCTCAGCATCTCACCTTCTAATAAATCAAAACGATAATTAATATATACAGATCATAATAGTTATATCAAGATTAAGAATATAAGTACATTTAACAGTTTAGAGAATATGCTTTTTTCAGTCAGTCTAAAGAAACCATCTCTACTCGGTCCCGTTCAATACATACAAAATGCACTAGCACAAGAAGTTGTAACTACACCGCTCCCATAATCAAGATAAATTACATATAATCTTGTGCTACAATCGTACTGATGGCATGTCCAATTTCCATCTCAGATTGTGAACAAAAAACTTTATACTTATAAGAATCGATGATTTAATCCTCTGTGTATAAGCTAAAACTCTATACACTAAATCATCAACTATATAAGTAAATAGACACCATAAATGAATATATGATCTATTAAAACTAAATAAATAATTATTCTATATTAAATACTATATCTAAGCACATGGCTAATAGTATATATCCTAACAGTTCGACCCACGTCATTTCAGAGATAGCAGCAGCTAATGCACGATATTGTGCCTGTGTGCTCGACCGTGATACAACTCTTTGCTCTCGAGAAGCCCATGAAATCAAATGGGAGCCAAGAAAAATAGTGAGGCCAGTGGTAGACTTGCAATCATCAACATCGCCTCCCCAATCCGAATCACTGTAGCCATGAAGTAAGGTGGATGAACCACGGGAAAAAAAAACCATGAGATGATGTAGTCTTGACATAACGGAGTATACGTTTGATGGCAACCCAATGAAAATCCATAGGACAATGCATAAATTGTGATACTTTGTTTACCGCGTACGCTATGTGGGGTCTAGTAAACGTCAAGTATTGCTGAGCTCCAACAGTACTTGTATATAGAGTTTGATCATGGAATGGACATCCACCAGTATTGGAGAGCTTGGATGAGGATGAAGCTAGTGTGGAGACGGGACCACACGACCCTATTTGCACACAATTAAGGAGGTCCGTGACATACTTACCTTGTGATAAATGCAATCCTTCAGGTTTCCAGTTGGCTTGAATGCCCAAGAAAAAGACATTTTCCCCAAGTCTCTAAGAGCAAACTGAGTTTTCAATTTGGTTTCAAGAGCTGCAATATGACTAGAATTAGAGCCCACAATCAGAATGTCGTCAAAATAGACTAAACAAAACAACTTAACATTGACGTTCGGCATATAGAACAGAGAGCAATCAGTTTTGGATCCCACAAAACCTAGAGAAAGAAGTACATCAGCTAAACATTTATTCCACATACGTGGAGATTGTTTGAGGCCATAGAGAGATCATTTAAGTAAACAAACATTATCTGGACGAGTAGGATCAACAAACCCCGGAGGTTGAGACATGTATACAATCTCATCTAATTTCCCATAAAGAAATGCATTGGATACATCTAGTTGAGTGGCGTGCCACTGATGAGACACCGCCAAGGATAGCAACAATCGTATGGTAGCCGGCTTAACCACTGGCCTAAACGTATCAGCAAAATCGAGACCTGGTCGTTGATGATATCCTTTAGCTACAAGCCTTGCTTTATAGCGATCCAATGAACCATCTGACTTTAGCTCCATCTTAAGCACTCATTTGCAACCAACTATATTTTGAGACAGAGATGGTGGAACTAGTTCCCAAGTAACTTTTTGAATAAGTGCATTATACTCCTCTGACATGGCGCGACGCCAATGAGCATCCTTAATAACCTGTGAATGGCAAGAAGGTTCAACTACTTCTAACTTCTAGAGTACCTTGAATGCCAAGTTAGGTACTAGATTGGATCTTAGTACCGCATTTCACCCTCAAACTGATAGGCAGTCTAAGCGGACGGTTTAATTGTTGGAGGATATGCTTTTTGCGTGCACGATAGATTTTGGCAGCCATTGAGATTAGTTCTTACCCTTGGCCGAGATTTTGTACAACAATGGCTATCACTCGAGTATTGAAATAGCCCCATTTGAGGCATTGTGTGGGAGGAGATATAGGTCTCCCATTGGTTGATTTGATGTATTTCAGGTGAGACCTTGGGTATTGATCTTCTAAGGGAATCGTTAGAGAAGGTGAAATTCATCCGAGAGAAGCTTCTAGCAACTCAAAGCAGGCAAAAATAGAATGCAGACTGAAAGGTCAGGGACATGAAGTTTATGGAAGGAGAGCAAGTGTTGCTTAAGGTTTCACCCATGAAGGGTGTGGTGTGATTTGGTAAGCAAGGTAAGCTCAGTCTGAGGTATATTAGTTTGTTTGAAGTTCTTAAGCTTGTGGAAGGAGTGGCTTGTGAATTGGCTTTACGTCTAGGTTTGTCAGGAGTGCACCCGATGTTTCATGTGTTTATGTTGAAGAAGTATCATAGTGATGGGAATTACATTATTTATTGGGATTGGGTTAGAATTCGGCTTATGAGGAGGAGCATGTAGCTATTCTAGATAGGGAGGTCCGCAAGTTAAGGTCAAAAGAGATTGCAATTGTGAAGGTCCAATGGAAGAATTGTTCGATTGAGGAGTCCACTTGGGAGACCGAGGTAGATCTGCACAAAAAATATCCACATCTTTTTGTCAAGTCAATTAACCTTTCTTACCGTCGCTTTTCTTTTGAACGTATGGGGATGAGGGGTGGGTAAATTGGTATCTGATGTAACGGCTCCTTAGGTCATTTTGAGTACTAAAACTATTTAGACTATTCCAGTAGATTTTAAAGGGGAATCTTAAACTATTCATTTAACTATAGTTATTTAGTTGACGAGTATTTGTAAAGTAATTAATTTTAGTTGGTAGTTAATGGGCCAAGTTAGAGATTTATTTAATTCCCCATTCCACTTAGCCCATGTGTAAAATGAATTAAATCAAATAGAATTTTATGTTGTTGAGTCATTAGTATGAAAGTGGTGCGGTGGCTGCGCACAAACTGCAACGGGCGGGGGGATGATTCAAGTAAGCATAGTTAATGCTCAAACTTCTTCAACTTTTAGTGAATGGTATCATCCTATAATTTCATTATTATAATATTATTTCTTTTAGAGAAAGACACTGAAGCATATACGTGATTTACATTGAATTTGTGGTCAAATTTGGTGGAACTAAATAATCACAGTGATTAGGTAATGATTGAATAATGGTTGTATGGCATTGGTAATAAGGTTTGGTGTTTCAGATTGTTTCTTTTTCAGGGCGTAAAATGGTTTAGTAAATTAGTTGAGTTTGATGTTAATTTTGATTTGTTATCACATCATGATTAAAGTTTTCATATATTATTATATCAAATTAATCAATGAGGTGTATTGTATTATAGCAATATCATTAGGTTTATGATATCTGAAGAAATTAAGACTTAACCGTAGTCTTGAAATTTAAGAAATATGAAACTTGATGTAGTAGTTAGCATCAAGATTCAGGAACTTGATTATGGATTTGGGTCAATTTTTGGGTCTACGCTAGACATATAGTCATATGGGTATCTACAAACTCATTTTCTTAAAAATAATTCATATTCGATAGATTGAAAACGTTCTGAGGCATTGAAGAAAGGAAAATCATTGCTGAATTAGCTTGCTTGGCTTTGGTTCTTCGGTGGAGGTATGTTATGGTTTGTTCTATGTAATAAAGAGACTCTTAATAGTGATTGATAGTCATTGAGTAATGGTGTGAAATTTTCTATGTACTTAATTGTTGTGGTTTGGATGATTTATATGTTGTTGTGATTGGTGTATAATCCAAAGACCGCAAAATCTAAAATCTCAAACTTACTTTATCAAAGTGATACCTTGACTAAAGAAGGCTTGATGAAATATTGTTAATGAAGTGAAAGGTGATGATAAAGAATAATGAATTAACTAGTTTTTTGGATCGAGTGCCACCAGTCGGTACAATATATTTGGATCGGGTGTCACGAGCCAGCATAGTATTATTGGATGGGTGTCACGTTCCAACATGGTAATATTAAAAGAAAACATATTAAAATAACTAAACATAATCAATCTCATAGAATCCATTTTCAAAAAGAGCGTGGTGTGGAGGCTTGAGTCCTCATGTGAGTTCCTGATATTGTTGACTAACCATGTACTTGCTTCATTGGTTGATGAGTCGGTAGATTTGACTCATTTGTAGATTCAATTGTGCCAAATTAGTGTCCTTAATGCCCATTTTAGACCTATAACTAATGTTAAATCGTTTGTCTGCAGCATGAAGGACCTGGAATGAGGCAAGGGCGATATAATGCAAAAAGAAGCCAAAATAATGAAAACGTTGAAAGAAAAAGAAGGTTGAGGCTCGCCAAAGGTAACTCGGTTAGTCGCCGAGTGGACGAAACCTCGCCTAGAATTCCAGCAAGCAAAGAGTGAATCCAAGTCAAGTCGGCGAGCTGAGGGTCCATTTGGCGCGTCACCAATAAGAACGGCGAGCCCGATGCACACCGCCTAATGTTCCAGAATGAAATTGGTATTGAAGTCAAGAATTAAAGGTCGAGATCAAGCAACTCGACGCATTGCCGAGAGGAAGGGCGAGCACGACTAATGCCGCCGAATGACCCTGAAATTCAAATCGTGTGGAGTTTTTGGAAAAGTATAAATAGAAATTTTTGAATTGAATTTGAAGAGAGAGCTGAGAGAGAAGAACTGGAACTAAAGCTTAGAAAGTACATTGCACTTGAATTGATTTTGTGAACTATTCTTGTGAATTCTTGGGAATTGCACTTTGGATTAATTTTAGTTGATTGTATTGGAGACTTGGAAAATCAATGACTAATATTTTTGGTAACTATCTCTTCATCATTACTATGATTGGCTAAAACCCCATTGCCTTTGGGGTGTGATTATGTGTTCAAATGCCAAATTAGCTTATGGGTCTTATGGATTGCTGAATTAAATATTGAAATAGAATGAGTTCAGTTGATAATTCATGTTTTTATCTTATGAATTGAAGTTGCAAATTCAGTTCTAGTTTATTTCTCTTTGTATGCTTGTTGAAGGTGCAATTGAGTGGAATTATTAACTGATGATCGTATGAGTTCTTACTTGTACTACTCGGCTTGTTAAAGTGGGTTTGATTAAGGTTCTAGATTGTGTTTCATAATGTATTGTTTGTTGGGGTTTGGTAAAACCTAATTGAAAGCATGGTAGTTGGTTGCGAAATAGCTATCCTAGTTGTAATCTTGCCTACCCATTATGTTTCAACATTCTTATGCAATTCGTAATGACCCATTTAGTGAAATTGGTATTTGAACACTCACACATTCCTAAGGTCCCAAAATTTTCATTGGTTAAATCTCTCTTTAGCTCGTGTTTGCTGAAATCAATCATTTAAAACTCTTTCATGTTGATAATTGAAACTTGTAATTTACTTTATGCATCGATTCATTTGCTTACCTCTACAAAAGGTTAGATCACTTTAGTACTTCATATTTGAATTCTATACTCTGTGCCAATCCTCGTGGGATCGACCCTAACTCCTTGTTGGGTTTATAGTGCTAGCGACCGCCTACATCTTTGATTGAGATAGCTGTAGTTGAGCGTTATCAAAAATGGCGCCGCTGCTGGGGAATGGTGTTTAGAATTCCTGTATCGACGTATTTTTAGTGAATTAGTTTGATTGTAGTCAAATTTACTGATTAGTCTTTTTGTTGTTTATTGTCAACAAGTTACAACATGAGTGACGCTGATAATGTTGTTGGTCAGAATGATGAGATGCATCATGTGAATGATGACATTGGTAATCTGAATGACTTTAATATTGCTTAAGTGGGAAGTGTGGGGGCTATACGCTTGCCACCTACGTCGGTAATGCCATTTTTCATGTGACCGGAACTATGCTTCAGCTGTTGCAAATCAAAGGCTCATTTGGAGGACTTGCTCATGAGGATCCACATGAATATCTTCAAAACTTTTTGGATGTGTGCAACCCTTTCACATTCAAGAACATCTCTCAAGAGTCAATTCGACTTCGGTTGTTTCCTTTCTCTCTAAATGGGGAGGCAACGAAGTGGTTGGATGAATTACCAAGAGATTCAATTACTTCTTGGGCGGAGCTAACAGAAGCATTCCTTGAATGATTCTTTCCCCTTCGAAGATGGTGAAATTGAGAGATGGTATTCAGAACTTCAAGAGACTTGATGGTGAACCAATCCATGAGACATGGCTTAGATTCCAAAAGCTTCTTCTAAAATGTCCTACTCATGGGTTGCCTGAAAATGTGTTGTTGCAATATTTCTACCGTAGCCTTGATTCAGTAAACAGGTCTATTGCTGATCGTTTGATTCAAGGTGGAATCATGAGACAACCGTTTCCTATTGCATCAACATTGCTTGATGATATGACAAAGATCAACCGGGCTTGGCATACAAGAGAAGATCAAGTATCACCTCTTGTAGTAAGAATGACTAAGGAGAAAATAGAGAAAGACCAAGAGTGTGATGCAAATATGGCCAAGATGATGACTCAGATGGATTTGCTAACAAAGCATGTCATGGTTGCAGGATCCAAAGCCTTTAACGCAGGTTTTATAAGCCTAGATGATGCTGCATTTGAAACCATGTACAACGAAGAAGTCCAATTTGTGTCGAATCAGATGGTGGGCTCTCGCCCGAGCTATCAAAAACCGGGTGGGAATCAAGGTTGGAACAAAGATCAAGGTGGTGGTTGGAGAGAGAATCATGAGTGGCGTAATCAAGGTGCCAATTTGAGAGATGGTGAGCGAGAACGATATGTGCCTCCACTTGATCGTCCTAAAGTTACCGAACCAAAGAATGATCCTGAGAGTTTTAGAACTGAAGATATGCTTGCTCATATTTTGCACAAGGTGGAAGGTTCGGACAAAGTACTTAAAGAGATGAAGGCTGATTTCTCCTCTCTAAATCAAACTGTGACTTCTCACTCTGCTTCTATTAAACATCTGAAATCACAAAGGGTTCAATTGTCCACTCAATTGAATCAAAGACAAAATGGTGGCCTTCCTAGTGACACATTGGCTACCCGAAGAATGAGAATGCTCAGTGTATGGTGAAAGTGACTCGAAGTGGAAAAGTTGTGGGTAGTGATGTGGTTGAGGCTGATGGGACTGATGATGATGCAGATAATGGTGTACCCTACAAAGATGCCGATTCAACGAATGATGAGACACCCGATGGAACTACTACATCAAAGGTGGGGGATGTGTCTAAATCATTTGCTCCAAAGCCGTTGCCTAATATTAAACCCCCTTTCCCACAAAGGTTGAAGAAGAGAGATGATGATGCAAAATTCCAAAAGAATCTCTCTATTTTAAAGTCTCTCTCTATAAATTTTCCACTGGTGGACGCATTATAAGAAATGCCGGGGTATGCTGCGTTTATGAAGGAGTTGGTCACGAAGAAGAGAAGTATGGACTTTGAAATGGTTGAGGTATCCCAGAGTTGCAGCGCTATCATGTCAAATGTGATTGCTAAAAAAGATGATCCGGGAGCGTTCACAATACCGTGCAATATTGGGATGTTCAAGTGTTCCAAAGCGTTATGTGATTTTGGAGCTAGTATCAACTTGATGCCATATAATATTTTCAAGCAACTTGGGCTAGGAAAGCCTAAGTCAACCATAATGCGACTCCTTATGGCGGATCATTCTATTAAGCGACCTATAGGTATTCTGTATGATATTTTGGTAAAGGTTGACAAGTTCATTTTTTCGACAGATTTCGTTATTATTGATTGTGAGATGGATGTCGAGATCCCGATTATTCTTGGTAGACCATTCTTGGCTACTGAAAGATCTTTGGTTGATGCGGAGAGCGGCGATTTGAAATTTCGAGTTAATGTGGAGGAAGTCACTTTTAATGTGTGTAAATCTATGAAACAACCCAATGATATTCATGTGGTGTCTATTATTGATGTGATTGATGAAGCGGTTGCTAGTATTGGTGAAATCTCTTGTATTGGTGAATCTTTAGCTTCTGTCCTGTTGAACTATGACGGAGAAGAGATTCAAGATTATGATGAAGTGGTGGTTGTTTTAACGGGTTTAGGTTCTAACTTGAAAACTCCTTTGAAGCTTGAGATTGATCTGAAAAATAGAGAAAGTCCTCCCGCCAAGCCATTCATTGAAGCACCTCCGAAGCTTGAGTTGAAAACTCTTTCTTCTCATCTTCGATACATATTTTTGGGGACGAACAATACCTTGCCGGTAATCATCACAGCTGACCTACTTGAAGGGCAGGTTCAAGCACTTGTTAGTGTGTTAAAAAGATTTATCAAAGTTATCGGATGGACAATTGCTGATATTGCAGGGATCCCTCCTGGTATTTGCACACACAAGATTCAGTTGGAAGTTGATTGTAAACCTAGTGTCGAACACCAAAGGAGGTTAAACCCTCCAATGCAAGAAGTAGTTAAGAAGGAAATCATCAAGTGGTTAGATACAGGTGTGGTTTAACCCTATTGCAGATAGCAAGTGGGTAAGCCCAATTTAATGTGTCCCAAAGAAGGGTGGTATGACCATGGTTCCGAATGAGAAAGGTGCACTTGTACCAAGGCATCCAGTTACCGGGTGGCGTGTGTGCATGGACTATAGGAAGCTTAATTCAGCAACTGAGAAAGATCATTTTCCAATGCCCTTTATGGACCAAATGCTTGATAGATTGGCGGGACGTGGATGGTATTGCTTCCTTGATGGTTATTCCGGTTAAAACAAAATTTCCAAAGCCCCGGAGAATCAATACAAAACTACATTCACTTGTCCCTGTGGAACATTTGCATTTAAGCGAATGCCTTTTGGGTTGTGTAATGCACTGACAACATTTCAATGGTGTATGTTGTCTATTTTTGCTGATATGGTTGAGGACTCGATAGAAGTATTTATGGATGATTTTTCCATAGTTGGGGACTCATTTGAAGAGTGGCTTGAACACTTGGGCCGAGTCTTAAGGAGATGTGTAGAAACAAACCTCGTTCTTAATTGGGAGAAGTGTCATTTCATGGTAAAATAAGGGATTGTTTTGGGGCACAAGATTTCAGGGAAAGGTATACAAGTGGATCAAGCAAAGATTGAAGTTATTGTCAAATTACCACCTCCTATCTCAGTTAAGGGTGTCTGAAGCTTCTTAGGGCATGCTGGTTTCTATCGGCGGTTTATAAAGGATTTCTCTAAGATAGCTCATCCTCTTAGCAAGCTTCTTGAGAATGATAGCGTTTTTATGTTTGATGAAGCTTGTATGGTTGCTTTTGAGTGTCTAAAGGGGAAACTTGTGTCGGCTTTGGTTATTGTTGCTCCCGATTGGGGTAGCCCATTCGACTTGATATCTGATACTAGTGGTGTCACCTTGGGTGCTATACTTGGTCAACGTAGAGGCAAGCTATTTCACTCGATATACTATGCAAGCAAAATACTAAATGTGGCTCAAAGGAACTATACTGTTCCCGAGCAAGAGTTGTTGGCTGTAGTGTGCGCTTTTGAGAAATTCTGAGCGTACTTATTGGGGACTAAAGTAGTGGTGAACACTGACCATGCAGCCATCCGTTACTTAATGGCTAAGAAGGATGCTAAACCAAGACTGATTATATGACTATTATTGTTACAAGAGTTTGATTTTGAGGTCCAAAATCGGAAAGGATGAGAATATCAAGTGGCTGATCATCTATCGAGACTTGAAACGAGTGTCGTTGTGTCAGGTGATAGGAATATTGAGGATGCATTTCCTGATGAGATGGTCATGATGGTGTCTAAAAACTCCACTCCTTCGTATGCCGATTTTTCCAATTAAGTAGTTTGTGGACTTCTTCCTGATAGGCTGACATTCTATCAGCCCAAGAGGTTTCATTTTGATGCAAAAAGGTATTTTTGGGATGAACCCTATCGGTTCCGAGAGTGTGCTGATCACATATTCCTGAAATGTGTACCGGAAGACGAAGTCGACGCTGTTCTTGTTGCCTGCCACACATCTTCAGTTGGTGGCCACTAAAGTGGGGTACAAACATTGGCAAAGGTGCTGCAAATTGGCTATTATTGGCCAACACTATATCAGGATGCAAATTCTTTTTTCCACAGGTGTAGTACATGTCAAAAGCAAGGAGGAGTGTCACGAAGAAACGAGCTTACCTTTACTCCCATCCTTGAAGTTGAATTGTTTGATGTGCGGGGAATTGATTTTATGGGTCCTTTTGTGAGTTCTTTTGGGACAAATACATTTTGGTGGCCGTTGATTATGTGTCAAAGTGGGTGGAAGCTGTCGCTTTACCCAACAATGAGAGGAGAAGTGTCATTACATTTCTTAAGTGATATATTTTTACAAGGTTTGGTACACCTCGGGCAATTATTAATGATGGAGGTTCGCACTTTTGCAACCGATTGTTTGCATCACTACTGAGCAAGTATGGAGTAAAGCACAAGGTTGTCACCCCTTACCATCCGCAAACAAGTGGCCAGGTTGAAGTGTCCAATCGGGAAATTAAAGAAATTTTGGCCAAAATCATGAATGCAAATCGTTATGATTGGTCACAAAAATTGGAGGATGCTTTGTGGGCCTATCGCACTGCTTTTAAAACACCAATTGGTATGTCGCAGTATCAATTGGTGTTCGTCAAATCATGTCATCTCCCGGTGGAACTTGAGCTTAAAGCTTTGTGGCCTTCGAAAACCATAAATTTGAACTGGGATGTTGTGACCAAAAGTCGGGTTGACAAACTTCATGCTTTGGAGGAATTTCGGCTTCGAGCTTTTGAAAGTGCTGCTCTGTATAAAGAGAAAATTAAAAACTAGCATGATGCAAGAATACTTCATCGAGAATTTAGAGTGGGTGATTCTATGTTACTCTATAATTCTAATTTGCGGGTATTTGCAGGAAAGCTCAGTCTAAGTGGTCTAGACCTTTTAAAGTTGTCCGTGTATTTGACAACGGCGCTATTGAAGATCAAGGTGAAAATGGGTCTTTCTTTAAAGTTAATGGGCAAAGGCTGAAACTCTATTTTGGAGAAGCTCCCGTTGTGCGATTGATTGATGTGGTGTACTTGGACGATGCTTGAATGCATGTCCACGTCGTGCCATGACATTTAATAAGGTGCTTCTTGGGAGGCAACCCAAACTCTCTTTTAGTATTTTGAATAACGTGTGTTGAGTGTGTAGGTTGGAGTAGGAAATTTCATGAAAATACAACTAGGCGAGGGGTTGGCCCAATCGGCGCATCGCCCAATTGTCCCTAGGATCGCCTATATTCATCAGAAATTGAAGGCTGAAGTTGCAAGCTACACTGGAAAATTCAGCAAGGCTCTGCACTATTCGGTGCGTCACCGAGTGGTAGGGCTCGCCTGATCTAGCTCGCCTTGTGGACTTGAATAATGGCTTGGTTTCCTGTAACTTTTGGTGAGGAAAGGTACCACTCGGTGCATCACCGAGTGGATCGGCGACGTTAATATCATCGCCTTTTGGGGCTCTAACTGAAGGGTTTTTAATCTTTTCAAATTCAAATTTTCATCGCACTTGAAATTTTCCTCGTATCTTCACACACCCACACACTCTTGCATTTCTAATTGAATTTTGATTGCCGTTAGCTGCTTGTGAAGTGTTTTGGACGTGTCCCCAACCCCATTTTCATCGTGTGTGCATTACATTTTCAACCTTGAGGTTAGTTTTTGAGATTTCTGATTTGTGTTCGCCATTAATTGTCAATAGCAATTGCGCATACTTGGGTACATGATTTTGTGTACGATTGCATGCCCTGATATCGTTTAATCATTTTGATGCTTTAATTTGAGTTCTTGAATACCAAATTTTGTGATTTTGGGCTTTGTGATTTGAGTTTTTGAATACCAAATTTTGTGATTTTGGGCTTTGTGATTTGAGTTTTTGAATTAATTGGTTGGGGGTTGTTGTTTATTCGTTGGGCGAATCTGAGTAGCCCCGAATTCAATAAAATCGCTTTAAATTGCCCAATGATGGATTGAGTGACGTCTTTCTTAAGGGCAAATCATCATTTTGTTGTTTTCGATGTAATTTGGGGAAGTCTGAGTACCTCGTGATGAAATTGGGCATGGATATAGGTTGATTATTGATGTTTAAGCTTTAATTGATGTGCATTGGGCTGTTAATTGAAAATCGTAAGCATTTTTTGAAGGGTGTTGATTCGAAGTGGTTCGGCGAGCTAAGTCGGGCTCGTCGTTCCACTCGGCGACTCGCCCATTGCATCTCCATCGCCCTTTGTCTGTGATTTTTTGGCTTGTATGTTCTGTAACATTCGGCGAGCTCCCTCTTTCTCACCGAGTGCACTAGGCGACTCACCGACTTGTTAGTTTTATCGCCCTTTTGCTTACTTTTTGTCTACTTCTCCTCAGTTACTTTCGGCGATGTGTCCTTTGCTCGCCCATTAGTATCAGCGACTCGCCAATAGGTTTGGCAAGTCCTTCTGTAGTTTTATTTGGTTGATTATTTTCTATCCTAATTTTATCGATCTTCGTGTTTACTTGTGTTGTTTGATAGATATGCCTCGCCGTAAAGTTGTAGCTCACAAACCCCCAAAGAAAAAAGCTAAAGGCATGGTAATTGCTTCGGAGGGTGGTCGACCACGTAAACCAACCCAACCCAAGGTCCACTCACAGGATAAGGGAAAGTGGAAAATCATCGAGGAGTCCTCTTCTGAGATCAAGGAACTCTCCATCCAATTTACTTCTACAGAATCTGAGGGTTCGGAGGATGAGGAGTCCGGGACCCCGATTGGTGAAATTTTGAAGCAGACCCGTGCTGAGTGAGGTCCAAGAGTCTGCATGACCTGCTGGCTAGGGTCAACATTTCCTCTTCAAGACTCGAGCGTCCAACAGCCGCAACACCTGCTTCTACTGCTCTAGCTCCGATTTCAGCCCCAGCCTAGCTTCCGGGGTCGATGAATAGATTGAAGGCCGAGGGTGCATGAACAATTCTTGAGGAAAAGAGTACGTACCTACATGGGTTAGGGAGTTCTGTGCCGCCTACTCCGGTCTGGTCCCAAAGGTCAAGAAGTTGTCCTAATCTATGAAGCCTGTGGACTTTGTCATCGTGAGGGGTAGAGAGGTCAAGTGTAGCGAGACCGAGTTAAATGATGTTTTGGGTTGCACCTATAGGTATAGGCACATCTTGGCAGACAAGTTGAAAGGGAATCTGGAGACCTTGAAGGGGTGGTTGGCACCGTTAATAAGTGATGCTTTCCCCCGTTAATTAGATATCGGGGCCATCATCAAAAAGAGGGACCTAAGCATTGTGGCCCATATTGGTTAGCTTTCCTGAGTATTACTCTTATGCCCTCCTAAAATGAGTCGATTCTTTGACATAAGAAGGCGGCTCTTTTGGGGTGTATCATTGGCAAGCAGCTGCTAAATCAGCACATGATCATTGAGTGTGAGATGTTTTTGAGAGCTAAGCAGCAGCATACCTCCCTCCCGTTCCTGACAATGATTAGTGAGCTGTGCAGGCGGGTTGATGTGACATTCTATAGGAAGATGGATGTTGAGGTCACTTCGACCTCGTCTTGCGACATTCGGAGGATTGAGACCGATTATTTGAAGGACGAGGTAGAGAGGAGGAGGAGACCCCAAATTGATACATCGCCGGCAGTGGATGTTGATGACATAGAGGCGGGTTCTCCCACTCCTGCAGTTGAGCCGTAAGGTATGCCTGTTCTGGATGCTCCTGCCTCTTCTGTCCCTGCATCAGGCCCCTCTTCTTCCACAGCCCCAGCTTCAGCCCTTAGCACCCGGCCTTTGACTCAGGCTATTATTATCAAGATGGGGCATCTTGCACACTCCACCGACGTGAGAGCTTCTGGGGTTGAGGCAGCATTCCCTGGCATGATTGAGAGGGCTTTAGCTACCTCCCTTGACCCTATCCGCACTGAGTTAGCTGATCAGCACTGCCTCATTACGTATCATGGAGAGATTTTGGAAGCCCTCATTGCTAGAGTCAAGGCATGTGAGCAGCGTGAGGGAAGCTCCATAGAGTTGATGGCCATCCGCACCTAGATCATAGGGTTGAGGAGAGATATGGACGAGCTGAAGTCCACTGATATTACTATGCTTTGGGGTAGCTTGGATGTGCCTGAGGGTACGAGTGTCGATGTTCCTCCACTTGCCACCACTGCTGTTTCCACAACTGCAGATGATGACTGTGCATCTGAGGCACCTGAGAATGATGAAAGGACTTTGCTATGCAGGACTGTGAGGTGTATGCTGATCTCGAGGACCTGGAGGGTGATTTGGTCCAGGCTTCAACTGCTGCGTCTTTCTGGGAGACTTCGATGATTGGGTGGAGTGGGACCCACCAGAACGAGGAGAGAGCACCGGGCATTGATGCCCAGGCTAAGGACACACCCCCCAGCATAGCAGGACAGAGGGACTTTCCATTGCACTTCTTTTATATCTTATTTGTTGTTTGTTTTGTTATTTAGCATTGAGGACACTACTTTGTCTTTTTGGCGGGGTGGTGTTTATTATTTTGGATATTACTTTAGTTGTTTTGCCATTGATTTTTGAATTCTAGCGATATATCTCTTTGCTTATCATTGTTGATTTTGTGATAATTGAATGATTCCAGTTCTCTTGTACTTTTGAGTGTCGATTGTGTTCAATATCGATGACTTGAAGAGTGCTCTTGATTGAGCAATATGTTGGGGTGTGTCCAATGAGGAAAATTGGAGTTGCATAGTATTGTGTAAATCCTTAGCTTCTCGTTGTGACTAGCGAATTGTTGATGGTGTGTCTTCCAATGACCGTTGCACGCAAGCTTGACTCGTAGAGTTGTGATCCACAATTCTGTCTGAATGCCATGTGTTGTGAGATTTACTTGAAAAGTGTTTATGATAATATCTAGAACTTGCCCTGGTAGTCCGTGTGACTAAGCAATGATGAGTGTGAGAAATGATCCAAGGCAGGAAATATTTATTGAGGGTGAACCTAACTGCTAAACCTTTGTGGACTACCTTGTGAGGGTGTGATCCCAGCTTGGCACCATTTGAGCCTATTCTTCTTCTTGGTTGAACCATAAATACGAGAACCTTAGCCTTTTGTGTGAAAATACCATGTCTCTCATACCTATAACTTTCATGAAGCATTGGACAATTGAATAACCAACTAAGGCCAAAAGCCTAAGTTGGGGGTGTGGTGAGAATGAAGAGGGAAACTGAGCTAGAGGTTTGTAATCTTGATCTTTTGAAAGACTGATTGTGAAAAAGATGGAACCCTTCTAAAATTAAAAAATAGAAGAGAAAAAGCTGAAAAGAAAAGAAAAGAAAAAGATGTGAATAAAATAGTATCATTGTGTGTGGAAGTGAAAATGAAAGAGGGGGTGTTCATAGAAATGATTTATTGTTCTTCAAAGTGAAAAAGGATCAGTTGTGAAATTTAAATGATTGAGAGAAAGGGAAGAAAAAGTGAAATGGAAACCATGCTTCATGAAGGTAGAGCCACTAACAAAAAATTGGTCGTACCTTGAACTTCAGCCCCGTTACAAGCCTCTAAAGTCCTTTGTGATCTCGCATGAACCTTGTGATGGTTGGATGGAAAACTCGGGCAAGCCTACGGGAAACGTTGTGCAAACTATTTCTCTTTTGAGAGTGTGAGTGTTGTATTGATTCCGAAATATCGATTTACAACTAAACTTGGGGAAGAGAGTGGAATCCTTCTTGCTGTAGGGGCATTCGAATATCTTTGTGGGCATATATTTGCGTTTTAAAGGAGCACTTGTGAGCATAGACTTTAACTGATGATGGCTACTCAGAATTTGATGCTTTTGGTGTGCATTTGATCCTTATATCTTAGATTAATCCTTGTGAGCACTTTCATGTGAGTTCTCAAGCAGCACTACTTGTAGACATTCCTATTGAGTTCATTGATCTCGTGTTTTTCTTGAGGACAAGCAAAAGTTTAAGTTGGGGGTGTTGATGAGTCGGTAGATTTGACTCATTTATAGCTTCGATTATGCCAAATTAGTGTCCTTAATGCCCATTTTAGACCTATAACTAATGTGAAATCGTTTGTGTGCAACATGAAGGACCTGGAATGAGGCAAGGGCAATAAAATGCAAAAAGAAGCCAAAAGAATGCAAAAGTTTAAAGAACAAGAAGGCTGAGGCTCGCCAAAGGTAACTCGGCGAGTCACCGAGTGGACGAAACCTCGCCTAAAATTCCAGCAAGCAAAGAGTGAATCCAAGTCAAGTCGGCGAGCTGAGGGACCATTTGGCGCGTCACTGATAAGAACGGCGAGCCCGATGCACACTGCCTAATGTTCCAGAATGAAATCAGTATTGAAGTCAAGAATTAAAGGGCGAGATCAACCAAGTCGGTGCATCGTCGAGAGGAAGGGCGAGCCCGACTAACGCTACCGAATGACCCTAAAATTCAAATCGTGTGGAGTTTTTGGGAAAGTATAAGTAGAAATTTTTGAATTGAATTTGAAGAGAGAGCTGAGAGAGAAGAACTAGAACTAAAACATAGAAAGTACATTGCACTTGAATTGATTTTGTGAACTATTCTTGTGAATTCTTGGGAATTGCACTTTGGGTAAATTTTAGTTGATTGTATTTGTTGTTTGGAGACTTGGAAAATCAATGGCTAATGTTTTTGGTAACTATCTCTTCATCATTACTATGATTGGCTAAAACCCCATTCCTTAGGGGTGTAACTATGTGTGACTATGTGTTCTAATGCCTAATTAGCTTATGGGTCTTATGGATTGCTGAATTAAATGTTGAAATATAATGCGTTCAGTTGATAATTCATGTTTTTATCTTATAAATTGAAGTTGAAAATTCAGTCGTAGTTTATATCTCTTTGTATGCTTGTTGAAGGTGCAATTGAGTGGAATTATTAACTGATGATCGTATGAGTTCTTACTTGTACTACTCAGCTTGTTAAAGTGGGTTCGATTGAGGTGCTAGATTGTGTTTCATATTGTATTGCTTGTTGGGGTTTTGTAAAACCCAATTGAAAGCATGGTAGTTGGTTGCGAAATAGCTATCATAGTTGTAATCTTGCGTACCCATTATGTTTTAGCATTCTTATGCAATTCGTAATGACCCATTTAGTGAAATTGGTATTTGAACACTCACACATCCCTAAGGTCCAAAAATTTTCATTGGTTAAATCTCTCTTTAGCTCGTGTTTACTGAAATCAATCATTTAAAACTCTTTCCTGTTGATAATTGAAACTTGATGATTTACTTTATGCATCGATTCATTTTCTTACCTCTAAAATAGGCTAGATCACTTTAGTACTTCATATTCGAATTCTATACTCTGTGCCATTCCTCGTCGGATCCACCCCAACTCCTCGTTAGGTTTATATTGCTAGCGACCGCCTACATCTGGAATTGTGATAGGTGTAGTTAAGCGTTATCATTGGTGTCATCACTTATTCATGTTGCTTGTTGTTTGCCACCTGATAAATGCTATAGTTTATTTTCGTTATTACTTTATTCATATTAGTTTATATTTTTAGTCGATCGATAATACCTGCTAAGTACAAGTTTCCCCGTATTGACCCCTACTTGTATTTTTCTTCATTTTCTTTTTTTGGAGTCCAACTAGTGTACCAGCGACTTCGACTCGCCCTCAGCTCTAGCCACTCTCCAGCACATCAGATTCTAGGGTGATATATTCCTTCTTGCTCGTATTGGGTTCTCTTTGTCATGGTATAATGTCCTTAGTTTCAGACACAAATTATTTTATTTATCTATTATGGTATTTTTGATACTCTTAGACTTGGTGTTTTTTTATTATATGTCCTTGATGTAATGACTTTCAAGTTTTGGAAAACAATATGCAATAGACTCTAGTGGATTTAAATTTCTTACTTTAATAAGATTTGAGTTTCTGAAGTATTGTTGAATTTCGTAACTTGAACAACTAACATAAATTGGGCTTTGCATTCGTTGGTTTGCTCACCTAGAAGGTTAAGTGAGAGTGACACTCATGACCTATTTTGGGTCATGACATTTATATTTACATTTATTTATTTATATTATATTAAAAGCACATACCTTTTAACACTGAAGGATTGTGATTTTTTCAATGAGTTGTGACTTTTCGAAAAGGATTGTGACCTTTCTTATGAGTTGTGACATTTTTGACGGATTGTGAGTTTTTTGATAAGGCATAATAAATACATAATCATACTACCTTTTTGTAACGACCCCTTTCGATCGTTTTGGGTAGATCAATGGTTAAAGATTTGGGTCAAAAAACTTTTTGGGTAGTGACTTGAAAATTTTAGGCTAGGCCAGTCTTAGAGAAATTCGAGTGAGGTACAGTCTAGGGAAATCCAGGAATAGATCAGGGTTAATTTCTACGTGTGGATTGGATTTTCTATTAGCTAATACATTAAGGAATCTGTAGGGCTTTTCTCAAGTGAATTCGAATAAGTAGAACTCCCGATATCAAACTTGGTGTGAAACAATCATTTAGAATGTCAAGGTTCGAGAAGATGTTGTAAAATGGAGGCTTTGGTGAAGAATTCTAAGTCTCTATCTCCGTGCAAGCTGCTATAGTGGAATAAATCCCTCTACGGCAAGGCCGTTATAGTGCGTAGGGGGCTGTTATAGTAGTTAGGGGGCCGCAATAGTGGGTCCATCAAGAATTAATGCAAAAAAAGTTCCAAAATTGCTCATTATTCTGCAACTTCGTTCTTCGGAAAAGAAAGGGCCATTTAGGGGTATTTTCCTCAATTGTCCACCAATCTCTTCGGTAAAAGTAAGTTAATTGTTCCCCTAACTCGTAATTTGATTCTTAAGCCTTAGAATCTATAGTGGTTCTCTTAGGGGAGGGATTTTAACTTGAATTTATGGTGGGAAAAACCCTGGTTGGGTAGAATGATAATGAAATTGGCTTAGGGATATGATTACTCTTTAATCCGGGTTTAATTAGGTCTTTAGTCATTGATTGTTGTTGTTTTGTTATTATTTTAGACCAAGAACAAGACAAAGCACTATAAAGGGGGAAAGCTCAAGTTCTTTAGAGTTTTCAAGGCTTGATTCGAGATAGGTGATGGTTGTCTATTTCTTTCAAGTTAGATAATGTGTGTATGTCAACTACTTTATAGTATTAATTGTGCAATGAATGTGGGGATAACATAAGTGATGAATGTGAAATGACATCGTCTTGATAAATCTCATGCAATGAACCTGTTTAATTTACTTGTGGCTTCAAGTGTGGTTGTTCATTGTGATTGTTATTTTACATGTGGTTTGTGATTGCTAGTTGGCTCAAGTACCACGCCAGTACAGGATTACCAGTGGTTGGCTCGGGCACCACGTCGATACTAATTTACTAATGGTTGGCTCATGTACCACACCTTGTATGGCATATCATTTGATTAGCTCAAGTACTATGTCGGTACACTAATAGTTTGTGTGTGGGTTCCATGAAAGAACTGTATATCTGTTGTTGTGATCATGTGGGACATGTTTCCTGTGTTTGGTAAGTCAAGCTTTATGACTGGGAGTTTATGTCTGTTGTGACTTGATGAAATATGTGTTAGGAGGTATTACTGTAATTTTGTTTCATATTTACATTCATATTCTTGGAGCTGAATGATGATCTTACCAGTACACTGTTGTTGTGTACTGATACTGCACTTGCTTTTTCTTTGTTGAGTATAAGACATATTCAAGCGAATTGTCATGACCCAAGACTACCCCTAGACGTAACATGATGTCTAGAGCCACAAGTGACCCCAATATAACCACATGGCATGGCATGACACTAAGATAGCATACATAAATAGGATAAACTGAAAGAAAAATAAAGTCTCAAGTAGCTACCAAATAATAAAAGAGAAATCTGATTTAAGACTTATGCGGAAATCTACTATCTATCTGAAAGCCATTAATCATGAATGAGTTTCTAGGATAAGTCCCTATCTAACTCTAAACTTTCTAAAATCGAAAGAAAATACTGAAGAAAAGCCATAAATGGTATGTCCTTGAAACATGAGGATTCACCATAGCAGTGCAAGCTGATAGGATCATGTACTAACCACGATGTGAAGGATGTACGTTAGAACTTATATTATGAAACAATATAGGCAGAAAAGTATGCGGTCAGTACTTTGAATTTACTAAATATGAGGGAAAAGCATAAAACATGATATAGGAAAATGATAAGTCTGTAAATGTGTTGATGCAATGACCAAGTAAACATAACATGAAAATTGATTAACTGATTGAAATACATAGTACAAGGTCATGCAATATCTGTAAACATACTGATTGTGGGATGTATACAATAATTAAACATAAGCTATGTGAGCTACAACATGGAGTTTAGTGTTCTTCTCCCACACTGAAAAGAGAGTGTCCTACTTGCCAATGTAAGGACCATGAAATCTGAGCTAAGGTGGATCCACTAGCTAATGCCTATTTGCTACAAATCCTATGGTGGCACATAGTTCTGGGGCTTTGGGATTTCTACTAAAGATCCATAGATGCTAAATAGAAATATTCATCCCAAAATTTCACTCGGTGCTAAGTATACTCCCAACGGAAACATGCATAATCATAGAAACAGTAATAATCTGATAATATTGAATCATATTGAAAATCTGATAGAAAACTTAGTAACCCAAAAATCATGATAACTGAATCTAAAAGATAATTTATCGGAAAGAATGTAAATCATGATAATCATATATACTGAGAGATACTTCAATCGAAAGCATCATAATTTAAAAAAATCTGATAATCTGAGACATGCATGTGAAAATAACATAATTATGATCATGAAAATACTTCCATGTTATGGGTTCATAATAATATCATCGAAAACATGGAATTAAGATCAATTCATGCATAGTAGGATCAATCATGAATAAGAATTCAAATTTCAATAAGAACCCATATGAAAATCGTGAAACCCTAAAATTTAAAATTCATACCTTGAAGATATTAGGGCTTTCTTGGGACTCAATTGGTGAAGAAAACCCCATTGATGAAGTTCCCACATACTTGGTTGAAAACCTAGCTTGAATTGGGAAGGGGAGAGTTGAAGCTTGGATCCTAGATCTTGCCTAGGGAAAGAAACTTCGGAGACAAGAAATTGATTTTGAGAGAATGAGAGTGATGGGGAGGTTAGGGTAATTGGGAATCAGTTATACCCCCTGAGAATAGGCAAAAACGACGTACTATAGGAATTAAAAGAGTGAGAAAGACTAAAAATCCATTGAATTAAAGCTGTCCAATGGCCTCTACGGGCACCATCCACGGACCGTATAACCTTCTACAGTCCGTGAAGAGGTCTGTATAAGCCAGAAGGGAAAAAGCTTGAGTTCTGAAGTTCCCTCATATGGACCATTCTATTGTTTGTAATAGCTTCTATAGCCCGTCTTGGCCGTCCATGAAAGGTAGGGATCCTTAAACATTTCTGAAGCTTCATGGCTTTGGTCTATAGACCCACCTATGGTCCGTAAACCTTTCTATGAGTTGTGAAAACCCTTCGTCCTGGTCGACAAATTTTTTCCAACTTTCTGAAGTTCTCTTCATAGTTGACACCTACGGTCCGTGAAACTTAGTACGGGTCGTACATGCCTCCCATAAAAGAAAAAATTGCTGACTTCAGCAACTTTATGAAATTTCCAACTTTATCTAAGTTAGGCACTTCCAAGGTGTTATAATATCTTTCCTTGGGAACAATAGTCCTCGAATGGGGTAAAACTAGGCATGAAAAGAGTAGGGAACGATCTACAACCCAATACTGAAAGCTAAACACTAAAACCTGAAGGAGTTACTGACTCCGAGCTAAAACATGAAGTTTAAAATAGATTTCCTTAATATGCATGCATATGAAACCATGAGAATAGCTAAAACACAGAAATCCAAAAGAGTACATAGGAGAAACTATTACCTCACGCTTAAAATTAATTGGAAGGAAAGAGATGGGGGTACTTAGACATCATATTGGCTTCGGTCTCCCAAGTCACACCCTCAACTAACTAATTCCTCAAAAGGACTTTCACTGAAGCAACTTCTTTATTTCTCAACTTACAAACCTGGCAATCAAGAATCTCAACTAGGACTTCTTCGTAAGAAAGACTTTCCTTCATATCGACACTCTCTAAAGGCACAACTGAAGTCAGATCGCCAATGCATTTCTTCAACAAGGACACATGAAACACCGGGTGCATAGATATCAATTATAAAGGTAAATCCAACTCATAAGCCATATTACGAAATGCTTCAAAACCTTATATGGGCCTATATAATGGGGATTGAGCTTCCCTTTCTTACCAAACCTCATCTCCCTTTTCATAGGTGAATTTTTTAGATAAACCCAATCATCAACAGCAAACTCAAGTTCTCTCCTCCTCACATCCACATAAGATCTTTGTCTACTCTAGGCCATTCTCAACCTATATCTAATAAGTTGAACCTTCGTTATGTACTCATGAACTGACTCAGGCCTTATCAAAGCCACTTCACCAACTTTAAACCAACTAATATGAGACCTACACCTCCAACCATAGAGAGCCTCAAACAAAGCCATATGAATACCGGAGTGATAAATATTATTATAAGAGAATTGAATCTAAGGAAAATGATCATCCCAATTGCCTATAAAAATGATTAAACAAGCTCTCAACATATTCTCTAGAGTCTGAATAGTCCGTTCAGCTTGACTATATGTCTATGGGTGAAAAGTTGTGCTAAGCTTAACATGAGTGCCAAGACCTTTATGAAACGATCTCCAAAATTGAGAGGTGAACTGAGTACCACCATCTGAAATAATGGACAAAAGAACACCATACAACTTAACCATCTTCCAAATGTAAAGTCTAGCATAATCCTCAACTGATTAGAAAGTCTTAACTGGAAGGAAATGTGCTAATTTACTAATTTGGTCTACGACCACCCAAATGATCTTCACCTATGGAGTCCTTTCCTCCATAGGGTTCCTAAATTCTTTAATTTCCACAAGTTAGAATCTCCAATTGAAATTAGGGTTTTCTTCAATCTCATGGGTTCCTTCTAATTATGATCTAATTGATTGCATAATGTTTATTTATGCATGAATTGAGTTAAATTCAGTGATTTTAAGATGAAGCTATATGAGCCCATGTTTGAATTATGATTTCCAAGTTATAAGTCTATGATGAAGTTTATGAATGATCAAAAGATGAATTTTTATGAAATTATGCATGTTTAAATTATGAAATTATGATGATATAAGATTTTCTTTGAGAGTGAAGCATAAATGTTGATTGTTGTTTGGTTGTGAAAGGATATTTCTCACATGAAGGATTCATAAGGGTTGAAAGGTTTTCTCAACCAAAGATTTGAATCAAGAATAAGGAGCTAATCTAATGACAAGACTAGTTAAGACTTATTATTAATTCATAGGAACTATGGTTAGCACCGAGTGGATTGAGATGGAAGCTCTCACGTAAGTAGAGGCCGGATTTCTAGTAGCAATCTCCTTATAACGTAACTATGTGCCACCATAGGATGATCATCTTAGATAGACATTAGCTAGTGGATCCACTTAAGCTAGAAGTTATGGTTTTTACCTTGGCAAGTAAGGGCACCTCTTTTCGGTGCCGGGTAGACACCGGATTCCATGTTATAGGTCACATGGTCTATGTCGATTAAAGCTCAGTTCCCACAATAATGAACCAAAGTTTCTTTTAAAGGTGTTTGCAAATGAGCTTTGAAGTTGTTTAACTTGCATTGGCCATGATCATGATTTACATTTTCTAACATGTCATTTATAATAAAGCTTGGTCATTGCATATCATATAAATGTCCCCTTTAGCATGATTTTATAACTTTGTGCATTACTATCATACTTGGTACATTCTTGTACTAACACATACTCTTGCCTACATTTTCTCATAAGTGTAGGGTCCGGCTCCTCTCCATCCACTCATGGCTAATGAGTACTTAGAGATCTTGAAGACTTGTTGGGTTCTCCTCTATTCGGGGACAATGCCTTGTTTATGCTTTTATGTCATTTCATATTAAGACTTGTATGGGTTATGTCCCACTTTCATTCTATTCATGTATTAGATGGCTTTGAGACTATGCTTAGACTTCCACTACTTTTTTTGATTCTTTGATATAAACTGCCTTTTTAACTCTTACCTATTATTGTCTTGTATGATGTATGCTAAGTGGCTTGTATGGGGCCTTTCGGGGTCTTATACATCATGTCACGCCTAGGAGATACTTTGGATCGTGACAAACTTGGTATCAGAGCCAGGTTTTAGAAAGGTCCTAGGAAGTCTCATAAGCCACGTCAAGTAGAGTCTAGTTCCTAGGTGTGAATCGCGCCACACTTATGAATGAGAGGCTATAAAATGTTTAGGAAACTCCACTTCTTTCATCACTCTAAAGTCGTTCGATAGAGTTTAACTCTATATGTCTCTCTCTCCTAATCCCTATCTGATGCTTTTCAGGATATGACCACTCGAAGGGCATATGCTAGGAGAAACACGAGAGAGAATGTAGAATAAGAAGCTCCTTAAGTTCTGGTTGACCCTTTGACCGAGCAAGTGACTAATACGGAGTTTAGGGCTGCTTTTCAAGTTTTGGTCCTCGTGAACCCAAATTTGGGTACGACGGCATCTAGAGTGAGGGACTTCACTAGGATAAACCCTCCAGAGTTTCATGGTTCATAAGTTGAGGAGATCCTTAAGAATTCATTGAGGAGGTGTATAAGGTGCTGATGATCATAGGTGTGACGCCGGTGGAAAAGCTGGAATTGACTGGTTAGCAACTTAAGGGTGTGGCTCAAGTGCTGTTTGAGCAATGGAAGAGTGAGAGGGTTGTTCATAAGGGTCCTCTTGATTGGGAGAAGTTTAAAGTTGCTATCCATGATATGTTCTTTCCCCTTGAGATGAGGGAGGCAAGGGTGCTTGAGTTCATTAACCTTCATAAAGGAAACATGAGTGTGAAGGAGTATGCTTTGAGGTTCAAACAATTGTCTAGGTATGCTCCTACTATGGTTTCCGATCCTAGGGCAAGGATGAGTAAGTTTGTTTCGGGAGTGTCCGAAATGGTGGTTAAGGAATGTCGTACCACTATGCTCATCAACGACATGGAAATTTCTCGTCTAATGGTATATGCTCAAAAAAGAGAAGAGGAGAAACTTAAGGAAAGGTCTAGGGAGGCAAAGAGGGCTAAGACCGGTGATGGTGACTTTTCACGCTCAAGGTCCGATATGTATGGTCGTCTTAAGTTTCGGCAAAGGTTTTTCGGTCAAGGTTCCTCCAATGCTCCTCCTAAGTTCACCAAAGATAAGGTGTCTAACCCTAAGCATCAAGGAGGGAACGGTGGTGGACGTTTATCGACTACTTGTACTAAATGTGGAGAGAAGCACGACGGTAAATGCTTAGCCGGTACGGATGGTTGCTTGGGTTTTGGTAAGAGTGGTCACAAGATAAGGGATTGTCCATCACTTGAGGCTAAGGTAAGAGAAGGTAGACAAGCTCGGCCTAATGGTTCGAGTTCAAATGCTCCCAAGAAAAACCGCTTTTTTGCATTCCAAACTCTTCATGATCAAGAGGGTTCTCCCGACGTTATTACTGGTATGTTGAAAGTCTTTCAACTTGATGTTTATGCTTTGCTTGATCCCGGTGCTACCTTGTCTTTCTTGATGCCATATATGGCTGTGAGGTTTGATATTCTTTCGGATGTGTTGTTAGACCCCTTTAGTGTCTCTACTCCTATTGGTGAATCTATTGAGGCTAAGAAAGACTATAGAAATTGTCCCATCTCCTTTTCCAATAGAGTCGCTCATGTTGATCTTGTGGACCTTGATATGTTAAATTTTGATGTTATTCTTGGGATGGATTTGTTGCATTCGTGTTATGCTTCTATTGATTGTAGGACCCGAGTGATTAAGTCTCAATTTTCAAATGGGCCTATTCTAGAGTGGAAAGGGGGAAAATCTATGCTTAAGAATCGGTTTGTTTCTTGTATTAAAGGTAGAAAGATGATTTCTAAAGTTGCATATACCATCTTGTTCGGGTTAGGAATATGGATTCCGAAATCCCTATTTTTAAGTTGTTCCCCATTGTAAATGAGTTTTCGGAAGTGTTTTCCAATGATCTACTCGGTGTTCCTCCCGAAAGGGAGATAGACTTTGGTATTGACATTCTTCAAGACATGCAATCTATCTCTATTCCTCCTAACTGAATGTCTCCGATAGGACTTAAAGAGTTGAAGGAGCAATTAAAAGATTTGTTGGATAAGGGCTTCATTCGATCAAGTATCTCTCTATGGGGTGCTCCAGCTTTGTTTGTTCAAAATAAAGATGGTTCATTTCGAATGTGTATTGACTATCACCAATTGAATAAGGTTACTATTAAGAATAAATATCCTCTCCCAAGGATAGATGATTTGTTTAACCAACTCCAAGGGGCGAGTTACTTCTCCAAGATTGACCTTCGGTCGGGCTATCACCAATTAAGGGTGAAGGACGATGACATTTCGAGGACAGCTTTTCGGACTAGATATGGCCATTTTTAATTATTAGTAATGTCGTTTGGCTGGACAAATGCTCTGGCTGCATTAATGGAACTGATGAATAGGGTGTTTAGACAATACCTAGATACGTTTGTGATTGTGCTCATCGATGATATTTTTATTTACTCAAGGAGTGAGGATGAGCATACCATTTATTTGAGGATTGTGTTGCAAGTTCTCAAGGACCAACAACTTTTTGCAAATTTTATTAAATGCGAGTTTTGGTTTAGGTCTGTGGCTTTTCTTGGTCATATTATTTCTGGTAAGGGTATTGAGGCCGGTCCTAAGAAGACGGATGTGGTTAAAAGTTGGCCTAAACCTCTATCCCCTTCAGATATTCGAAGTTTCTTGGTTATGGCTGGTTACTATAGAAGGTTTGTTGAGGGGTTCTCTTCCATTGCCTCTCCATTGATGGAATTAACCCAAAATAAAGTTAAGTTTGTATGGTCTGAAGCATGTGAGAAGAGCTTCCAAGAATTGAAAGATAGGCTTACCCCCGCTCCGGTGTTAACTCTACCGGAAGGGTCCGATGGATTTGTAGTGTATTGTGATGCCTGCAAAATTGAAAGATAATTGCTTACGCTTCAAGGAAACTTAAAATTCATGTAAAGAACTATCCTACCCATGACTAAGATCTAGCGGCGGTCATGTGTGCTCTAAAGATCTTGAGGCATTACTTTTATGGTGTTCATGAGGATGTCTTCATTGACCACAAGAGTTTGGAATATATGTTTAAGCAAAAGGATTTGAATCTTCACCAAAGGCGGTGGCTTGAGTTACTAAAGGACTATAATATGAGTGTCCTCTATCACCCTGACAAGGCGAATGTGGTGGCGGATGCCCTTAGTCGGTTATCCATGGGTAGTGTAGCTAATGTTGAGGATAATAAGAAAGAATTAGTTCGAGATGTTCATAGATTAGCTCGATTAGGTGTTTGGTTGATTGATTCGAATGAAGGTGGCGTTATTGTTCATGATGGTTCAAAATTGTCTTTTGTATCAGATGTAAAAGCAAAGCAAGGTTTTGACCCGATCTTGATAGAGTTGAAGGAAGAGATACTTAAAAGGTCCGTTGAGGCTTTCTCCCAAAGGGAGATGGTTTGCTCCGATATCAAGGTCGTTTATGTGTTCTGAATGTTGATAACGTGAGGGAACAAATTTTTTCGGAAACCCATGGTTCCCAATATTCCATTCACCCGGGAGCAACAAAGATGTACCGTGACTTGCGGGAGATCTACTGGTGGAATGGGATAAATAAGAACATTGCGGAAATTGTGGCTAAGTGTCCTAATTGTCAACAAGTGAAAGTTGAGCACCAAAAGCCGAGAGGTTTGTCCCAAGACATTAGTATTCTTATTTGGAAGTGGGAAGATTTGAATATGGACTTCATTGTTGGTTTACCACGCACCCGGAGACAACATGACTCGATTTAGGTTATTATAGATCGTATGACAAAATCGGCTCATTTCATTCCCATCTGGGGTTTCTTATTCGGTGGAAGACTATGCTAAGTTGTACCTCAGGGAAATGGTTAGGTTGCATGTAGTGCCCTTATCCATTATATCCAATCGTGGTACACAATTCACTTCCAAATTTTGGAAGTCTTTCCATTAAGGCCTTGGTACCCATGTAAAGCTTATCACAGTCTTTCATCCTCAAACCGATGGTCAAGTGGAGCGTACTATCCAAACTTTGGAAGATACATTGAGAGCTTGTGCGATTGACTTCAAGGGTAATTGGGATGATTATTTGCTTTGATTGAGTTTTCTTATAATAAAAGCTATCATTCCAGTATTGGTATGGCTCCATTTAAGGCTCTTTATGGTAGGAGGTGTAGATCTCCTATAGGTTGGTTTGAAGTTTGTGAAGTTGCTTTGATAGGTCCCGAATTGGTACATAAGACTATGGAGAAAGTTTGGCTTATTAGAGAAAGGTTGAAAATGACTTAAAGTCGACAAAAGTCCTATGCCAATGTTAGAAGGAGAGATCTAGAATTTGATGCTAATCATTGGGTTTACTTGAAAATCTTACCCATGAAGGGTGTAATGAGGTTCCGAAAGAAAGGGATGCTTAGTCCCTGTTATGTGGGCCCATATCAGATTTTGAGGCAAATTGGTAAGGTTGCTTATAAATTTGATTTGCCTAATGATTTAGCACCGATTCGTCCAATTTTTCATGTCTCCTTATTGAAGAAATGTGTTAGTGATCCAGCATCTATAGTACTATTGGAGAGTCTTGGTGTAAAAGTGAGTCTCTCTTATGAAGAGATTCTGATTGATATTTTAGAACGGCAAGTTCGAAAGTTTAGGAATAAAGAAGGTTTTTCCGTAAAGGTTCTTTGGAGGAATTAAATAGTAGAGGGTGCTACTTCGGAGGCCGAGGCTGATATGATATCCCGTTATCCTCATCTATTCCCCTCAGCTCCTACTCTATGTTGAGGTATTTAGTTCCTCATAGCTCACTCTTTTGGTCTCGTGTGTCTTAGATATTCCCATGATTCCTCATTTATGCATGTTCATGAAAGCTTAAATTTTGAGAAAATGAGTTAACTTGATTAATTTCTTCATGTTATGTGCACTTGGGTATGAGTTACATATAGAATTGATGAAATGATGTTTTGAACATTCTTTAGCTTGGAGTTTATGTTTTCTCCTCAGATATATGCATTTATGTGATTGCATTCAAGTTGGGCTATTAGATTTTAGTTTCTATTCTTCCTATGATGTCTTGATTTTCATTTGAGGATGAATGTTCTCAAGGGGGAGATATTATATGTAACACCCCAAGCTCCCAAGGGATTTTAAAATGCAGAGCTCACCTGAAGACAGTGACCTACGGAGGCCACCTACAGGCTGTAGATAGATTGACGGGCCGTAGGTGGGGACCGTCAATGGCACTATAAAATTTCAGGTTTTCAAAGTTTCTGAACTTTGACCTACGGAATAGCAGGACGGTTCGTAGTTCAGTTCACGGGCCGTAGATGGGTTCCGTAGATGCCTTCAAGACTTAGCCAAATTTTTAGCCTAAAATGAACTTTCTGAATCAATTGACGGAAGAACAGGACGGTCCGTACATCCTGTTCGTCGATTGGCCCCGACAGTATTTCATTAAGGGTTTTTTGGTCTTTTTCCCAATTGTTTACCTATAAGCTAAGTCAGTTATACCCTTAATCTAAGACCTATAAATACTTTCTAAGCCTAATTCCTTTCATTCTAATTCATTCCAAAACTCTGCTCTCTCAAATATTTCTCTCTCGAAAAAGAAACTCTCTCAACTCTCAAGGAAGAAGAAAAAGCTTGAATCCTCTATTGAAGACCTTCAATCTTCTCCAATTTCTTGTGGATTGCTTTGAGGTATGGTAGTGTTCACCATTAGGAGTCTTTTCCTCCTATGGGCCCTTCCTCTTCTTCATGATTTTCAAAGGTTTAATCTAACCCAATTGAATTATGGTTTGTGATCAATCATTATGAGTTCTTCAATTATGATTCCAATTATTGATTTTATGATTCCTAGTGCACGATTTAGCGTGATAAAGTAACTTAGTGTACGAATTTGCGTGAATTACATGATTTGATGTAAAGATTGCATGAACCCCCATGATCCCAAGCTAATTCTCCCCAATGTGATAATCTATGCTTTGATTATTGGGTTGAGTTATGATTTGATGAAGTTTATGATTTTTCTATGAAATCAAGCAAGAATTATGAATGAATTGATGATAATCTTATGAATTTAGCATGATCAAGTCAAAAACATGATTTTCCTCTATTATGTGAGTTCCTTCAAGTATGGGTAAATTGTCCTAATTATGGCTTTCTAAGCATGAGCTTGCATTGAATTGCATGATATGAGTTGAACTTGCATGAACCCATATAAACTCTATGAACTATGAAATATGAGCATGATGACTTAAGGGTGCTTTGAGAGTAAAGTACCAAAGTTATGATATGATGATGCTATGGTTGAGTTGTAAAAGGTTTTCTCACATAATGTTCCCAATATGACTTAAAAGAACAAAGAGGCGATTACCCATGTTCTTAAGGAGCTATTCAAATGACGTAAGCTTGGACAAGGTCCATGGAAGTTGAACGTCTATAAGCAAGATTTTAGCTTGAATTGGTAACCCTAGTTATACCTTTTCAAGTTTAATGATATAAATATGTTAATGACTAATCCGTGAGAATTATGCTTAGCACCGAGTGGGTATTGAGATGGAAGCCCTCCCGTTAGTAGAAGCCTTGTTTTCTAGATGGAGCTCTCCCGTTAGTTGAGGCCGAGTCTCCTAAAGCAATCTCTATCCCATAAACTATGTTGCCACCATAGGATGTTGTCTTTAAGTAGACATTAGCTAGTGGATCCACCTAAGCTAAGAAGTTCATGGTCTTACCTTGGCAAGTAGGACACCTCTTTTTTGTGAGGGGTGGACACTGGATTCTGTGTTGATAGCTCACATGGTCTTACATGTCGGTTAAAGCTTTTCCCACAAGTTATTGAACAAGTGTTCTCATGTTTATCATGCTTTTAGCTTGGCCATCGCATGTCATGATTATGTCTCTCTCTCTAGCATGATTTAGGTGTTTATGTGCATTGCTATCATACTTAGTACTTAATGGTGCTAACGCATACTCTTGCCTGCATTAACTTCTTTGGTGTAGGACGTAGTGATTCACCTTCAACTTGTGGCTAGAGCATTGACTTAGAGTTTAGAAGAAGTCTTGGTGAGTCCTCATCCATCCGAGGACATAGCCTTTTTGGATTTTACAATTTATGTCTTTCCTTATGTTGGATATTGTATTGGGTTGCATCCCTATCACTTTTATTCGTATTCTATGATATTAGAAGGCTTTGAGACATGGGTTGTAGACTTCTGTTGTTTCCTTTAAAGGCTTTGATATGAAATTCTCTTTCGAACTTTTATTCTCTATTATATTGTATGTAATGTATGCTAAGGGCTTGTATGAGGCCTCTCAGGGTCTTGTATGCCATGTCACCTTTAGGGGGTACCTTGGGTCGTGACAAACTTGGTATGAGAGCCAGGTTTTTGTATGATCCTAGGATGTCTCATAAGCCGCGTCAAGTAGAGTCTTGTTCATGAGTGTGAAGCGCACCACATTCCACTTCTTTCATTACTCTTAAGTCATGCCATAGAGTTTAACTCTATATATCTCTCTCCTAACCCCTGTCCTACGCATTTCCGGATATGGCGACCCGAAGAGCTTATGCTAGAAGAAACATGGGAGATAATGTGGAACAAGAATCTCCTCCTCAAGATCCTCAAGTTCAGGCCAACCCTTTGGCGGAACAAGTGACTAATGCGGAGTTTGGGGCTGCTTTCCAAGTGTTGGCTCAAGTCGTGATGGCTCAGCCAATAGAGAGGTGGTGGCTCCCATGAACCCAAATGTGGGTACGGCGGCATCAAGAGTGAGGGACTTTACGAGGATGAATCCTCCGAAATTCCATGGCTCTAAGGTTGAGGAAGATCCTCAAAAATTCATTGATGAAGTGTATAAGGTGTTGAGGATCATGGGTGTGATGCTAGAAGAAAAGGCGGAGTTGGCCGCTTATCAACTCAAGGGTGTTGCCCAAATTTGGTTCAATCAATGAAAGAGTGAGAGGGCGGTTAATGAGGGTCCTCCTGATTGGGAGAAATTCAAGGTTGCTTTCCTTGATAGGTTCTTCCCTCTTGAGAAGAGAGAGGCTAAGGTGCTTAAGTTTATCAACATTCGACAAGGAAATATGAGTGTGAAAGAGTATGCATTGAAGTTCACACAATTAGCTAGATATGCTCTGTCCATAGTTGCCGACACAAGGGCAAGAATGAGAAAATTTGTGTCGGGAGTGTCTGATATGTTAGTGAAAGAGTGCCTCACCACCATGCTTGTGCATGACATGGATATTTCTCGCCTCATGGTTTATGCCGAACAAATTGATTTAGAAAAGCTTAAGTAAAGGTCTAAGGAGACCAAGAGGGATAGGATCGGAGATGGTAACTCTTCGCATGTAAAGTTCGATGGACATGGCTGTCCTAGATTTCGGCAAAGGTTCTCCGGCCAAGGCTCATCCAATGCTCCTCCGAAGTTCAACAATGATGGGGTGTCTAACCCCAAGTCTCAGGGAGGGAATAATGGTGGTTCTTTATTGGCTCCTTGTGCCAAATCTGGGAAAAAGCATGAGGGAAGATATCTAGCCGGTAGGGATGGTTGTTATAATTGTGAAAAGTGCGGTCACAAGATGAGGGATTATCCATCTCTCACAGCCAAGGGAAGAGAGAATAAGCAAGCTCCACCAAGAGGATCGGGTTCGAATGCTCAGAAGCAAAACCGATTTTATGAACTTCAGGCTCGTCATGAGCTAGAGAGCTCTCTCGATGTGGTTACTGGTATGTTAAGAGTTTTCCATTTTGAAGTTTATGCTTTGCTTGATCCCAGTGCTACCTTGTCTTTTGTGACACCATATGTGGCTATGAGGTTTGATGTTGTTCCGGATGTGTTGCTAGATCATTTTCGTGTTTCTACTCCGATTGGAGAATCTATCATGCTAAGAGAGTTTATAGAGATTGTCCCGTCTCCTTATCCCATAGAGTCACTCATGTTGATCTTGTACAGCTTGA
The DNA here is from genome assembly GCA_018342035.1 of Solanum appendiculatum. Classification (NCBI taxonomy): domain Eukaryota; kingdom Viridiplantae; phylum Streptophyta; class Magnoliopsida; order Solanales; family Solanaceae; genus Solanum; species Solanum appendiculatum. The sequence continues at coordinate 283,228 of JAGDQO010002140.1, read as the reverse complement.
TATGCTAGATTTTGATGTTATTCTTGGGATGGATTGGTTCAATGCTTGTTATGCCTCTTTTGATTGTAGGACCCGAATGGTCAAGTTTTAGTTTCCAAATGAGCCTATCCTAGAGTGGAAGGGAGGAAATTTTATTTTTCGAGGTCAATTTGTTTCTTATCTAAAAGCTAGAAAGATGATCTCAAAGGGTTGCATTTACCATCTTGTTAAGGTGAGGGATATAGATTCCGAGATTCCTACTCTTGAGTCGGTCCCCGTCGTTAATTAGTTTCCGAAAGTGTTTCCCGATGACTTGCCCGGTACTCCTCTCGAAGGGAAATAGACTTCGGTATTGACCTTCTCCCAGATACTCAACCTATTTCTATTCCTCCTTATAGAATGGCTCCGGCAGAACATAAGGAACTAATGGAGCAGTTGAAAGGCTTGTTGGATAAGGTTTTCATCCGGCCAAGTATTTCTCCATGGGGTGCTCTGGTCTTGTTTGTAAGGAAGAAAGATGGTTCCCTCCGTATGTGTATTGACTATCGCCGATTGAACAAGGTCACCATTAAGAATAAGTATCCTTTATCAAGGATAGATGACTTGTTTGATCAACTTCAAAGGGCTAGTTATTTCTCTAAGATTGACCTTCGTTCGGGCTATCACCAATTAAGGGTGAAAGAAGATGATATTCCGAAAATGGCTTTTCGGACTAGGTATGGTCACTACAAGTTCTTGGTAATGTCGTTTGGGTTGACAAATTCTCCAGCCATATTTATGGACTTGATGAATAGAGTGTTTAAGCAATACCTTGACATGTTTGTGATTGTGTTTATTGATGACATTTTGATCTACTCAAAGAATGAGGGTGAACATGTTAATCATTTGAGGATTGTGTTGCAAGTCCTCAAGGACAAACAACTATTTGTGAAGTTTAGTAAATGTGAGTTTTGGTTAAGGTCCATGGCTTTTCTTGGTCACATTGTTTCCGGTAAGGGCATTAAGGTAGATCCTAAGAAGACGGAGCAGGTTAAGAATTGGCCTAGACCTTTATCACCTTCGGATATCCGTAGTTTCTTGGGCTTAGCTGATTATTATAGGAGGTTTGTTGAAGGGTTTTCATCCATTGCTTCTCCACTAACGGCTTTGAATCAAAAGAAGGTTAAATTCTCATGGTCCGAGGCATGTGAGAAGAGTTTTCAAGAATTGAAAGATCGACTTACTTCGGCTCCGATATTGACTATGCCGGAAGGATCCAATGGTTTTGTGGTTTATTGTGATGCCTCGAGAATTGGGCTAGGATGTGTTCTTATGAAAAATGGGAAAGTCATTGCTTATGCTTCAAGACAACTTAAGGTGCACGAAAAGAACTATCCTACTCATGACTTGGAATTAGCGGCAGTTGTGTTTGCTTTGAAAATATGGTGACATTATTTGTATGGGGTACATGTAGATGTCTTCACCGACCATAAGAGTTTGCAATATGTGTTTAAAGAGAAAGATTTGAATCTCCACCAAAGAAAGTGGCTCGAGTTGTTTAAAGACTATGATATGAGTGTTCTCTATCACCCCGATAAGGCTAATGTGATGGCGGATGCTCTTAGTTGATTATCAATGGGTAGTGTTGCTCATGTTGAGGATGGTAAGAAGAGTTGGTTTGCGATATCCATAGATTGGCTCGATTGGGTATTAGATTGGTTGGTTCTACTAAAGGTGGTGTTACAGTTCACAAGGGTTCTGAATCCTCTTTTGTGCATGATGTGAAAGCTAAGCAAGGTCTTGATCATAACTTGGTTGAACTAAAGGAAGCGGTACTTAAGAAGTTCATAGAGGTTTTCTCCTAAGGAGGAGATGGTGTGCTTCGATATCAAGGTCATTTGTGTGTTTCCAATGTAGAGGGCTTAAGAGAGCAAATCTTATCGGAAGCCCATAGTTCTCGATATTCCATCCATCCAGGAGCTACCAAAATGTACCATGATTTTTGAGAAATTTATTGATAGAACGGAATGAAGAAAGATACTACGGAATTTGTGGCTAAGTGCCCTAATTGTCAACAAGTGAAAGTTGAGCATCAAAGGTCGGGAGGTTTGACCCAAGATATTAGTATTCCTACTTGGAAGTGGGAGGATGTGAATATGGATTTTATTGTGGGTTACCTCGCACGAGGCGATAGTATGAGTCGATTTGGGTTGTTGTGGATAGAATGAAAAAGTCAGCCCATTTCATTCCTGTCAAGACTTCTTATTCGGTGGAGGATTATGCTAAGTTATATTTGAGGGAGATGGTTAGGCTGCCTGGAGTGCCTTTATCCATTATCTCCGATCGTGGTGCATAATTTACTTCTAAATTATGGAAGTCGTTCCAAAAAGGTCTTCGTACTCGTGTTAAGCTTAGTACGGCCTTTCATCCCCAAACCGATGGGCAAGAAGAGCATACTATTCAAACCTTGGAAGATATTTTGATAGCTTGTGTAATCAATTTCAAGGGTACTTGGGATGATCACTTGCCTTTCATTGAGTTTTCTTATAACAATAGCTACCATTCTAGTATTGGTATGGCTCCATTTGAGGCTCTCTATGTGTAACAGCCCAAGCTTCCAAGGGATTTTAAACTGCAGAACTCACCTGAAGACAGTGACCTGCGGAGGCCACCGACGGGCCGTAGATGGATTGACGGGCAGTAGGTGGGAACCGTCAATGGCACTGTGAAATTTCAGGATTTCCAAGTTTCTTAACCTTGACCTACACAATAGCAGGACTGTTCGTAGTCCAGTTGACGGGCCGTAGATGGGTTCCGTAGATGCCTTCAAGACTTGGCTAAATTTTCAGCCCAAAATGAACTTTTTGAATCAATTGACAGAAGAGCAAGACGGTCTGTCAATTGATGTACGGACCGTAGATCCTGTCCGTCAATTGGCCCCGACAGTATTAAATTAAGGGTTTTTTTGTCTTTTTCCTAATTGTTTACCTATTAAGCTAAGTCGGTTATACCCTTAATCTTAGACCTATAAATACTTTTTAAGCCTAATTCCTTTAATTCTAATTCATTCCAAAACACTCCTCTCTCAAATATTTCTCTCTCTAAAAAGAAACTCTCTCAACTCTCAAGGAAGAAGAAGGAGCTTGAATCCTCCATTGAAGACCTTCAATCTTCTCCAATTTCTTGTGGATTGCCTTGAGGTATGATAGTGTTCACCATTAGGAGTCTTTTCTTCCAATGGGCCCTTCCTCTTCTTCTTGATTTTCAAAGGTTTACTCTAACCCAATTGAATTAGGGTTTGTGATCAATCATTGTGGGTTTTTCAATTATGATTCCAATTATTGATTTTTATGATTCCTAGTGCACGATTTAGCGTGAAAAAAATGATGTAGTGCACGAATTAGTGTGAATTACATGATTTGAAGTGAAGATTGCATGAACCCCATGATCCCAAGTTAATTCTCCACAATTTGATAATCCATGCTTTGATTGTTGGGTTGAGTTATGATTTGATGAAGTTTATGAATTCTCTATGAAATCAAGCATGAATTTAGAATGTATTGAGGATAATCTTATGAATTTAGAATGATCAAGGCAAAAGCATGATTTTCCTCTATTATGTTAGTTCCTTCAAGTATGGGTAAATTGCCTTAATTATGGCTTTCTAAGCATGAGCTAGCATTGAATTGCATGTTATGAATTGAACTTGCATGAACCCATATGAACTCTATGAACTATGAAATATGAGCATGATGAATTAATGGTGCTTTGAGAGTAAAGTGCCAAAGTTATGATATGATGATGCTATGGTCGAGTAGTGAAAGGTTTTCTCACGTAATTCTCCCATTATGATAAAAGAAGAACAAAGAGGCGATTACCCATGTTCTTAAGGAGCTATTCTAATGATGTAAGCTTGGACAAGGTCCATGAAAGATGAATATCTATAGCATGATTTTAGCTTGAATTGGTAACCCTAGTTGTACCTTTTTCATGTTTGATGATATAAATAGGTTAATTACTAATCCGTGGAAATTATTCTTAGCAACGAGTGGATATTGAGATGGAAACCCTCCTGTTAGTAGAGGCCGGGTCTTCTAGTGAAAGCTCTCCCGTTAGTAGAGGCCAGGTTTTCTAGATGGAACTCTCCCGTTAGTTGAGGCCGAGTCTCCTAATGCAATCTCTATCCCATAAACTATGTTGCCACCATAGGATGTTGTCTTTAAGTAGACATTAGCTAGTGGATCCACATAAGCTAAGAAGTTCATTATCTTACCTTGGCAAGTAGGACCCCACTTTACGGTGTGGGGTAGACATCGAATTCTGTGTTGATAACTCACATGGTCTTACATGTCGGTTAAGGCTTTTCCCCACAAGTTAATGAACAAGTGTTCTCATGATGAAGTAAAGAAAGGAAGGAAAGATGATTTAGCTTTCTTTTGCCTTGATATATGCTTTATGTTTCATGTTTATCATGTTTTTAGCTTGGCCATTGCATGTCATGATTATGTCTCTCTCTAGCATGATTTATGTGTTTATGTGCATTGCTATCATACTTAGTACTTAATTGTGATAACACATACTCTTGCCTACATTAACATCTTTGGTGTAGGACGTGGTAATTCACCTTCCACTCGTGGCTAGAGCATTGACTTAGAGTTGGGAAGAAGACTTGGAGAGTCCACATCCATCCGAGGACATGGCCTAGTTGTTCTTATTTTTCATGTCATTTTTTTCAATGTTTGATATTGTATTGGGCTGCGTCCCTATCACTTTTATTCGTATTCTATGATATTAGAAGGCTTTGAGATATGAGTTGTAGACTTCGGATGTTTTGAGTAAAGCTTTGATATACAAATGCGCTTTTGAATTCTTATTTCTCTATTATATTGTATGTTATGTATGCTAAAGGCTTGTATGAGGCCTCTTGGGGTCTTGTACGTGGTGTTACATCTAGGGGATACCCTGGGTCGTGAAAAACTTGGTATTCAGAGCACAAGGTTTTAGAAAGATCCTAGGATGCCTCATAAGCCGCGTCAAGTAGAGTCTTGTTCATGAGTGTGAAGCGCGCCACATTTATGAATGAGAGGCTATAAGATGTTAAAGAAATTCCACTTCTTTCATTACTCTTAAGTCGTGCCATAGAGTTTAACTCTATATATCTCTCTCCTAATCCCTATCCTACGTGTTTCAGGATATGGCGACCCGAAGAGCTTATGCTAGAAGAAACATGGGAGAGAATGTGGAACAAGAAGCTCCTCCTCAAGCTCCTCACGTTCCGGTCGACCCTGTTGCGGTACAGGTGACTAATGCAGAGTTTAAGGCTGCTTTCCAAGTGTTGGCTCAAGCCGTGATGGCTCAAGCCAATAGAGAGGTGGTGGCTCCCGTGAACCCAAATGTGGGTACAGCGGCATCAAGAGTGAGGGACTTTACAAGGATGAATCCTCCGGAATTCCATGGCTCTAAGGTTGAGGCAGATCCACAAGAATTCATTGATGAAATGTATAAGGTGTTTATGATCATGGGTGTGACGCCGGAAGAAAAGGCGGAGTTGGCCGCTAATCAACTCAAGGGTGTTGCCCAAACTTGGTTCAATTAATGGAAGAGTGAGAGGGCGGTTAATGAGGGTCTTCTTAATTGGGAGAAATTCAAGGTTGCTTTCCTTGATAGGTTCTTCCCTCTTGAGAAGAGAGAGGCTAAGGTGCTTGAGTTTATCAACCTTTGACAAGGTAATATGAGTGTGAAAGAGTATGCATTGAAGTTCACACAATTGGCTAGATAAGCTCTGTCCATAGTTGCCGACCCAAGGGCAAGAATGAGCAAACTTGTGTCGGAAGTGTTCGATATGTTGGTGAAAGAGTGCCGCACCGCCATGCTTGTGCATGACATGGATATTTTTCGCCTCATGGTTTATGCCGAACAAATTGAAGAAGAAAAGCTTAAGGAAAGGTCTAGGGAGACCAAGAGGGCTAGGACAAGAGATGGTAACTTTTCCCATGCAAGGTCAGATGGACATGGTCATCTTAGATTTCGACCAAAGTTCTCTAACCAAGGCTCATCCAATGCTCCTCCGAAATCCAACAATGATAGGGTGTCTAACCCCAAGTCTCAAGGAGGGAATAATTGTGGTTCTTTATTAGCTCCTTGTGCCAAGTGTGGGAAAAAGCATGAAGGGAGATGTCTAGCTGGTACGGATGGTTGTTATAATTGTTGAAAGAGTGGTCACAAGATGAGGGATTGTCCATCTCTCACGGCCAAGGGAAGAGAGAATAAGCAAGTTCCACCCAGAGGATCGGGTTCGAATGCTCAGAAGCAAAACCAATTTTATGCACTTCAGGCTCGTCATGAGCAAGAGAGCTCTTTCGATGTGGTTACTGGTATTGAAGAGTTTTCCATTTTGATGTTTATGCTTTGCTTGATCCCAAGCTTCCAAGGGATTTTAAAATGCAGAACTCACCTGAAGAGAGTGGCCTATGGAGGCCACCGACGGGCCGTAGATAGATTGATGGGCCGTAGGTGGGAACCGTCAATGGCACTGTGAAATTTTAGGATTTCCAAGTTTCTGAACCTTGACTTACGGAATAGCAGGACGGTTCGTAATCCAGTTGACGGGCCGTAGATGGGTTCCGTAGATGCCTTCACGACTTGGCCAAATTTTCAGCCTAAAATGAACTTTCTGAATCAATTGACGGAAGAGCAAGACGGTTCGTCAATTGATGTACGGACCGTAGATCCTGTCCATCGATTGGCCCCGACAGTTTTTAATTTAGGGCTTTTTGGTTTTTTTCCTAATTGTTTACCTATTAAGCTAAGTCGGTTATACCCTTAATCTTAGACCTATAAATACTTTCTAGGCCTAATTCCTTTAATTCTAATTCATTTCAAAACTCTCCTCTCTCAAATATTTCTCTCTCTAAAAGAAACTCTCTCAACTCTCAAGGAAGAAGAAGGAGCTTGAATCCTCCATTGAAGACCTTCAATCTTCTCCAATTTCTTGTGGATTGCTTTGAGGTATGATAGTGTTCACCATTAGGAGTCTTTTCCTCCAATGGGCCCTTCCTCTTCTTCTTGATTTTCAAAGGTTTACTCTAACCCAATTGAATTAGGGTTTTTGTTCAATCATTGTGGGTTCTTCAATTATGATTCCAATTATTGATTTTTATGATTCCTAGTGCACGATTTAGCGTGATAAAGTAACTTAATGCACGAATTACCGTGAATTACATGATTTGAAGTAAAGATTGCATGAACCCCCATGATCCCAAGTTAATTCTCCCCCAATTTGATAATCTATGCTTTGATTGTTGGGTTGAGTTATGATTTGATGAAGTTTATGAATTCTCTGTGAAATCAAGCATGAATTTAGAATGAATTAAGGATAATCTTATGAATTTAGAATGATCAAGTCAAAAGCATGATTTTCCTCAATTATGTGAGTTCCTTCAAGTATGGGTAAATTGTCTTAATTATTGCTTTCTAAGCATGAGCTTGCATTGGATTGCATGATATGAGTTGAACTTGCATGAACCAATATGAACTCTATGAACTATGAAATATGAGCAAGATGAATTAGGGTTGCTTTGAGAGTAAAGTACCAAAGTTATGATATGATGATGCTATGGTTGAGTTGTGAAAGGTTTTCTCACATAATGCTCCCAATATGACTTAAAAGAACAAAGAGGCGATTACCCATGTTCTTAAGGAGCTATTCTAATGATGTAAGCTTGGACAAGGTCCATGAAAGATGAATATCTATAGCATGATTTTAGCTTTAATTGGTAAACCTAGTTGTACCTTTTCCTATTTAATGATATAAATAGGTTAATGACTAATTCGTGGGAATTATGCTTAGCACCGAGTGGATATTGAGATGGAAACCCTCCCGTTAGTAGAGGCCGGGTCTTCTAGTGAAAGCTCTCCCGTTAGTAGAGGCCTGGTTTTCTTGACGGAACTCTCCCGTTAGTTGGGGCCGAGTCTCCTAAAGCAATCTCTATCTCATAAACTATGTTGCCACCATAGGATGTTGTATTTAAGTAGACATTAGTTAGGGGATCCACATAAGCTAAGAAGTTCATGGTCTTACCTTTGCTTGTAGGACACCTTTTTACGGTGTGGGGTAGACACCAGATTCCGTGTTGATAGCTCACATGGTCTTACATGTCGGTTAAGGCTTTTCCCCACAAGTTAATGAACAAGTGTTCTCATGATGAAGTAAAGAAAAAAAGGAAAGATGATTTAGCTTGCTTTGGCCTTGATATATGCTTTATGTTTCATGTTTCTCATGTTTATCATGCTTTTAGCTTGGCCATTGCATGTCATGATTATGTCTCTCTCTAGCATGATTTATGTGTTTATGTGCATTGCTATCATACTTAGTACTTAATTGTGCTAACGCATACCCTTGCCTACATTAACTTCTTTGGTGTAGGACGTGGCAATTCACCTTCCACTCGTGGCTAGAGCATTGACTTAGAGTAAGGTAGAAGACTTGGTGAGTCCTCATCCATCCGAGGACATGGCCTAGTTGTTCTTATTTTTCATGTCATTTCTTTTCAGTGTTTGATATTGTATTGGGTTGCGTCCCTATCACTTTTATTCATATTCTATGATATTAGAAGGCTTTGAGACATGAGTTGTAGACTTCCGCTGTTTTGAGTAAAACTTTGATATACAAATGCTCTTTTGAACTCTTATTTCTCTATTATCTTGTATGTTATGTATGCTAAGGGCTTGTATGAGGCCTCTCGGGGTCTTGTATGCCGTGTTACATCTAGGGGCTACCTTGGGTCGTGACACTATGGTAGGAGGTGTAGATCTCCTATAGGTTGGTTTGAAGTTGGTGAAGTTGCTTTGATAGGCCCGGAGTTGGTGCATGAGGCTATGCAGAAAGTTTGACTTATTAGGGAGAGGTTGAAAATGGCTCAAAGTCGACAAAAGTCCTATGCCGATGTTAGAAGAAGAGAATTAGAATTCGATGTGGATGATTGGGTTTACTTGAAAATCTCACCCATGAAGGGTGTAATGAGATTTGGAAAGAAAGGGAAGATTAGTCCTCGTTATGGAGGCCCATATCAGATTATTAGACGTGTAGGTAAGGTTGCTTTTGAGCTTGACTTGCCTAATGATTTTGCATCAGTGCATCTGATTTTCCATGTCTCATTATTGAAGAAGTGTGTTGGCGATCCGAACTCTATAGTGAAATTAGAGAATCTTGGCATAAATGATAGTCTTTCTTATGAAGAGGTTCCGGTTGAGATTTTAGACTGGCAAGTCCAGAAATTAAGGAAAAAGGAAGTTGCTTCCGTGAAAGCTCTTTGGAGGAATCAATTGGTTGAGGGTGCTACTTGGGAGGCCGAGGCCGATATGATGTACCTATATCCTCATCTCTTTCCTTAGAATCCTACTCTAGCTTGAGGTATCTTGATCCTCATGATTCATTCTTTTTGTCTCATGTGACATAGTTGATTTCCATGATTCCTTGATTGTGCATGTTCATGAAGAGTATTATATGATTATGTTCATTTGAGTATGAGTTGCTTAAAGTCTTCATGATATGTTGTGTGGATCATGCTTTAGCTTGGAGTTGAGGTTTCCTCCTTGGATATGTGCATTTATGTGATTGCATGCTAGGTTGGGTTATTAGTTCATGTCTATTACCCTTCTCAAGAGGCTTTGATTCTCATTCGAGGACGAATGTTCCCAAGGGGGAGATAATGTAACACCCCAAGCTTCCAAGGGATTTTAAAATGAAGAACTCACCTGAAGACAATGACCTACGGAGGCCACCTACGGGCCGTAGATGGATTGACGGGCCATAGGTGGGGACCATCAATGGCACTATGAAATTTTAGGTTTTCCAAGTTTCTGAACTTTGACCTACGGAATAGCAAAACGGTTCGTAGTTCAGTTGACGGGCCGTAGATGGGTTCCGTAGATGCCTTCCAAACTTAGCCAAATTTTCAGTCCAAAATGAAAATTCTGACTCAATTGACGGAAGAACAGGACGGTCCGTCAATTGATGTACGTACTGTAGATCCTGTCCGTCGATTGGCCCCGACTATTTTTAATTAAGGACTTTTTGGTCTTTTCCCTAACTGTTTACCTATTAAGCTAAGTCTGTAATACCCTTAATCTAAGACCTATAAATACTTTCTAAGCCTAATTCCTTTCATTCCAAACTCTCCTCTCTCAAATATTTCTCCCTCTAAAAAGAAATTCTCTCAACTCTCAAGCAAGAAGAAGAAGCTTGAATCCTCCATTGAAGACCTTCAATCTTCTCCAATTTCTTGTGGACTGCTTTGAGGTATGATAGTGTTTACCATTAGGAGTCTTTTCCTCCAATGGGCCCTTCGTCTTCTTCGTGATTTTCAAAGGTTTACGCTAACCCAATTGAATTAGAGTTTGTGATCAATCATTGTGGGTTCTTCAATTATGATTCCAATTATTGATGTTATGATTCCTAGTGCACGATTTAGCGTGATAAAGTAACTTAGTGCACGAATTAGCGTGAATTACATTATTTGATGTAAATATTGCATGAACCCCCATGATCCCAATCTAATTCTCGCCAATGTGATAATCTATGCTTTGATTGTTGGGTTGAGTTAGGATTTGATGAAGTTTATGATTTTTCTATGAAATCAAGCAAGAATTATGAATGAATTGATGATAATCTTATGAATTTAGCATGATCAAGTCAAAAGCATGATTTTCCTCTATTATGTGAGTTCCTTCAAGTGTGGGTAAATTCTCCTAATTATGGCTTTCTAAGCATGAGCTTGCATTGAATTGCCTGATATTAGTTGAACTTGCATGAACCCATATGAACTCTATGAGCTATGAAATATGAGCAAGATGAATTAGGGGTGCTTTGAGAGTAAAGTACCAAAGTTATGATATGATGATGCTATGGTTGAGTTGTGAAAGGTTTTCTCACATAATGCTCCCAATATGACTTAAAAGAACAAAGAGGCGATTACCCATGTTCTTAAGGAGCTATTCTAATGACGTAAGCTTGGACAAGGTCCATGGAAGATGGACTTGATTTTGTAAGACATGGGGTAGTCTTTCAACTACCTGATCAAGTATAGCTCTAGTCTGCCTCTGTTCCACCACAAGTGTCTCAAAGAAAGCTACAGGTAATGAAACAAATGGACCTACAGTAGATGAAGCTGGTGGTGCTGAAGTTTGATCTCCTGGGGCTACCTGTGTTGACCTCTCAGTATGCTCCCCATCCACTTCCTCATCTCGGGCCGGCTCAACCGGTACATATGGCAACACTACTAGTAATGCTGAAGGGCCTGCTCGTGTGTCGTACAGTGGGTTTGCCACATCCTTGATTTTAGAAACAGAAGTGAACTTAGTGGCCACAATGTATCTATCCACCAACTGACTTGGAGGTATCTGGACGTGCTAGCACAATCTAAGAATCATATAAGGAAAGGGGAGAGCTGCTTTTTCATTGAGGGCCCAGTCCCTCATTTCGGTGGCAATTAGTTGACCCACATTCAGTATGTAACCTTCCATGATACAAGCTATTAAGGAAGCCTGGGGTGAAACAGTGTTATCATTCACTGTCGGCTGCAACTGTGCACGAACCAATGCCCACCGAAATTTGGTTGGGAATGTCAAAGATGACTTAGTGATTTGTAGCTTTGGGTTAGCTACCCATGTTGCTGCCTCACCATTAGTTGCAATCAGTCTAGCTATCCACTTCATAATCTGCTCACGAGAAATTGGGTCTCGCATCACCAATTCACTAGTCACTGAGTGGTGACGTCCCTCATACAGACCAACCGCAGTAGATGCAGTGTACGCTGGGCCATGGAGAAACCTGTTAATTGTTGTCTCCAAAATTCCACCATGGTACCACGAATAAACACCTCATCTAATAGTGGTAACTTTAGTGCTGCTTCTTTCTTCCCTCTTTTAGATGTCTCAGAAGTTACAACGGTAAGTTGTGTAGCCGCATTTATGGAATAGAACTCTTTGGTTTAATGCCTTGCAAACTGCCCCAACTTTTTAGTCATCCACTCAAAGTGGTGCCTCTTGAAAAGGTCATAAATCTCCGGGACTGCTTGCAAATTAACCTCAGCAATCCTATTTTCTGGTATAATGGGCCTCCGGCCTATGCCAATGGATTTGGACACTATGCCTGAGTCAAAAATAGCCCTTGACCCATGATTTTCCCATGTGTTGCTTATAACCTCAATGAGTTGTTGTTGGACCACCGGGTCAGATTCCCTTACTCGGGCAAACTTCACAACAGAGTCATCACAATCACTTGCATCATTTTCCTCCTGCTATCCCTTTATTCTTCCTCTGCCTCAACTGTAGGTGGGTCACTTTCAGAAGCTTGAGATGCACCATCAGACCCCTGCTCACTCTCAAAACTATCTCCCTCCTCTTCAGACTAGGAAGGAGTGGTTTTATGTTGTTCTTCTGCCCTGGCTGTCCGAGACCGAGTTGCTCAAGGTGACTATTGTTCGATTTCGGTGTTTACTTGGACACCAGGGCTACTGGGTGACTCTTCACTGGAGCTTTGTACTGGAGAAGCAGGGGGTGTGACGAATATTTGTGTTGTCTTTTGCCTTGATTTAGCCATCCTACCTGTGAGACCATGAGATAGAATTTAGGTACATTAAATTACTACACGAACGAGTACTCAGACTTCCCCTGTGTGTTTATCCAAAGTGACACTTTTCGTAAAAATGTTGTCACTCTGTCCATCATTTGGAAAGGCCAAGCAATGAACAAAGAATGAAATAATGAAAGAAAATATTTTTGGTATTTTTGACTATTTGTATTTTTTTATATACGAGGGGCTATACGGTCCATGAGAAGGACCACGGCCCATGTTAGCCTTCGTGAAGTGATGTTGCAGTGACCAACACCTAAGTGTTGTTCAGGAGGGGTTTCACAGCCCGTGAAGAATTATACGATTTGTGAAGCCTCGCGTGAACTTACACTTTGGTGTATTTTTTGCATTGTCTTCCGAACTACCCATACATGTCAACAATATCACGCATACAACATGATATCTCTTCTTTCTAAGCATCTCATATACATGACTTCGCATTGTTTTCAACACCCAACAACTATTCAATTAAGTTCACGCCCCAATCATGCAATTAGTCAAGTTTCAAACATCCCTCAACCAATGCACTCAAGGAATTCGAAATAAACAGGCACATAATGAACTCATCAACAATTAACACTACCCCAATCATAATTTCAAAATTGTAAGTGTAGATCAACACAAATTGGGGAACTTAATTTAATTTTACACCACAATGCACAAGAGATGAGGAGTGATTCTTGTTGGATGATGGAGAATGCTTAGAATATGGGACTTATGCTTTTGATTTCCTTGATTCCTTTTTATAAATGACTGCGAATGACTATTTGGTTGCCAAGAGACGTTAAGAATTCGAAGGTAAGAGGGAAGAACTGGTCTCTTGGCGGTTTGGTGTCTTTTATTAAAACAAAATAGGGTTTGGGTCACGCTAGGTCAGGTTGGGTTTACTGGAGCCGACCTACCTTAGACATGCCGTGAAGTGGTTCGTGAAGAACAAAATAGCCCATACAACTACTCGTGACAATGTACTTAGACAAAAAACAATCGAAAACTTACCTCAATGTTCATGGGAGGCTAAACGGTATCAAACGGGTTGTAAATCCTTTCATGAACATTTTCCTACTTGAACTGTGAGTCCACGACAGGTTTTGCCACAACCTTTACTGTTCGTATCTGCTGGCCCGTGGTGGCAACCTTTTTTATTCAAGTCCTTCCTGAATACATTTAACACATGGTGACCCTATAAAAATTAAAAATTACAAGACTTTTACTACTTAGTACAATTATATCTTGGGTTGCCTCCCAAGTAGCGCACAATTTAACGTCACAGCGCGATGCAGATTACTTGATTACTCAAACTTCATCAAGTTTGCATTCCTCAACTATCTTCTCTTCTTTTGGGATCCACATGTATGCCTTGACGCGCTGTGCATTTCCCTTGAACTTTTCACCCTTTTCATTTTCAAGTTCAAAGGCTCCCAACTGAAACACCTGGGTCACTTAGAATGGTCCTGACCATTGGATCTCAGCTTTCCCAGAAACAATCTTAGCCTTGAGGCAAACAAAAGCACCAAATCTCCAAGACTGAAAGTTCTTTTCTCAATATGTTTGTCATGATACAACTTCATCCTCTCTTTGTACAATATATATCTCTCATAAGCCCTCAGTTGAAACTCATCCATCTCATTTATCTGCTCTAGTCGCATATTTATTGCTTCACCCCAACTCAAGTTTAGCTTCTTCAGCGCCCACAACGCTTTGTGTTCCAATTCCACAGGCAAATGACATGCCTTTCCAAACACTAACTGGTGGCGTTGCTACTTTATGTTGTTTCACCCCATATTTGGCCAGTAGAGTGCTAATCACTTTATTGCAAAAATGTGAACCCCTGTAACTAATAATCGCCCTAGATGTCCCAAACCTAGAAAAAATATTTCTCTTTAAGAATCCTGCAACACTCTTGCCATCATTTTCTGCCAAAGCAACAGCTTCTACCCACTTGGAGACATAGTCGACTGCCACCAATATATATTTCTGCCCATATGAACTCACAAATGGTCCCATGAAATCGATGCCCCATATATCAAATAATTCAACCTCCAAGATAGGAGTCATAGGCAACTCATGACGACGAGATATACTCTCTTGCCTTTGACACATGTCACAGCCTTTTACCTGATCAAATCCATCATGATGAATCATGGGCCAGTAATAACCACTTTGAAATACTTTGTGGGCAGTGCAAGCTCCTCCATGGTGTCCACCAACTGGAGAGGAGTGACAAGCTTCAAGAATACTTAGCATTTCAGCATCAGGTATGCACCGCCTAATTATGTTGTCCGCACACACTCTGTATAAGTAAGGTTTGTCCCAAAAGTACTTGCTCACATCATGCAAGAACTTCTTCCTTTGTTGAAAGGTCAAGCCTTCAAGCATCAAGTCACTGACAAGACAATTGGCAAAGTCAGCAAACCAAGGAATAAGATCAAGAGTAGCGGCTAATACCTGCTTATCCGGGAATGAGTCATCAATGTCAACCTCAGCTTCCCCTTTCTTCTCAGCTTCCCCTTTCTTCTCTGCTTCCAATCTGGACAAGTGATCTTCTACTTGATTTTCATAACCTCTTCTATCTTTGACCTCAAAGTCAAATTCTTGTTACAACAGCACACATCTTATCAATCCTAGCTTGGCATCATGAACCTTCCTACTCAATACTTTGTCAACTAAACCCTTAAACTCATTAAAATACAATATTTTAAACCCTTTTCTCATCAGATCACAGTGTATGTAATCCAACCTCTTACACATGTAACTCCATGTCATTTTTTAGTGACACCTAAGAAATTAAATATTAAGAAAATAAAAAAATAAAATATTTAACTTTTGTAAATTCTGAAAAAATTTAAATAGTCATGTTCTTCAATCATCATATATATTCACAACTTGAGCACCAAATTCATGTCGAATAGATGAAATTCTTGCTTTTTTGACTTGAAATTTCAACTACAAGTTCACTAACATAAATCTAACAAGCCTCAATCACAAATTTGAAATAATTTCACAAATTCATAAGAGCCATTTTTTATTCTTCAAGCTTTCTCAAGCTTATCAATGGAGTTTTTAACTTTTTCAATACTGACCATCACCCTTTAGGTTAATCCATATCATACCTCCTCTTTAAATTCAACTAACACAAATAATGGTTTCAACTTTTAAAATAAAAAACACTAAAAATTTAGAAAAATTTGGGCTTAAAAGGGAAATTAGGGGTGGATTTTGATTTGTTGCAAAGAAGAAGAAGAAGAAAAGATTGTATGATGGATGATTTCAAAGAAAAAGAAGAGAATGAGTGTGGTGGGTGATTTTGTTGAAGAAAAAGAGAAGAAAGTTTAGGGTTAGGGGTGAGAAGAGTGCTGGAGAGCGAGAAGAAGAGAAATCTGGTTAGGGGTGGGGTGGGATGGGAGAGGGTTAATGAAGAAATAAATTTTTTAATTAAAAATAATATCTTCTAAAAATAATGTTTTTAAATATAATATAGTGTATTTATGCACTTGGAAGCGAGTGTATTTACACATTTTTCCAAGTGTGGTGGGTGATTTTTTTGAAGAAAAAGACAAGAAAGTTTAGGGTTAGGGGTGAGAAGAGTGCTGGAGAGCGAGAAGAAGAAAAATCTAGGTAGGGGTGGGGTGGGATGGGAGAGGGTTAATGAAGAAATAAATTTTTTAATTAAAAAATAATATCTTCTAAAAATAATGTTTTTAAATATAATATAGTGTATTTACGCGCTTGGAAGCAAGTGTATTTACACATTTTTCCAACTCAACAATATTTATGCCACATAGATTTGGTCAATGGTCAGAGGGGTTTCAAATATTGCATTTTAATAAGTTTAATGGTCCAGTTGATAATGTATAGAGTAAGAGGGTTCATAATACAAACTCATACAAGTACAAGAGTCCATCAAATCATTTCGCCTGCTGCATGGTCGGTGTGAACTATCACTTTTGTTTCTAGCAGGTATGCTCTGAATTTCTCAATGGCATACACAACTGCGAACAGTTCTTGCTCAATGAAAGTGTAGTTCTTTTGAGCTTCATTCAATGCCTTGCTTGCGTAGTATATCGGGTGAAAGATCATATTGTGCTTCTGCCCTAGCACAACTCGTAAAGCCACACCACTTGCATCACACATTACTTCAAATAGTTCTGACCAATCTGGCGCAATAATCACTAGAGATGAAACTAACTTCGCCTTAAGACATTCAAAGGCTTTGGTGCATATTTCATCAAAAGTGAATTTTATCTCCTTTTCTAACAACTTACACAAGGGATGTCAATTTTTGAGAAGTCTTTAATGAATCATCGGTAGAACCCTGCATGACCTAGGAAGCTATGGATCCCTTTTACAGAAATAGGTGGGGGTAGCTTTTCAATACTTCAATCTTAGCTCTATCCACCTCCAAACCTTTCTGGGAGACTTTATGGCCTAGTACTATGCCTTCCTTGACCATGAAATGACATTTTTCCCAATTTAGCACTAGGTTTGCCTCTTCACATCTCTGTAGTTCCCTGCTAAGATTTAACAAACAATCATCAAAATTTTCACCTACCACAGAGAAGTCATCCATGATTACCTCAAAAGTGTCTTCAACCATGTCTGAAAAAATGGACATCATACATCGCTGGAAAGTCGCAGGAGCATTACATAGTCCGAATGGCATGCGTTGGAACACTAAGGTGCCATATGGACATGTGAAAGTGTCTTCTCCTGATCTTAAGGTGCAATTGAAATCTAGTTATAACCAGAGTATCCATCCAAGAAGCAGTACCACCCTTTTCCTACCAACCTATCCAACATCTGATCCATGAACGGCATCAGAAAGTGATCTTTCAAAGTCCACTTGTTCAACTTTTTGTAGTCCATGCAGACTCGTCACCCTGTGACTAGCCTTTGCAGGATCAACTTGTTCTTAGCATTTGCCACCACTGTTATTCCACCCTTTTTGGATACACACTGCACTGGGCTCACCCAATGGCTATAAGAAATGGGGTACACCACTCCTGCATCTAACCATTTTATGATTTCCTTCTTTATCACCTCTTACATTGGTGGGTTCAATCTTCTCTGCTGCTCTATACTTGGGCTGCAATCTTCCTCCAATTGAATTTTTTAAGTGCAGATACCGGGAGGTATCCCAATTATGTCAGCAATGGTCCAACCAATTGCTTTCTTGAACCTTTTTCAACACCTTCACCAATGCTTGCACTTGTTCAACAATAAGATCTGCTTCCACAATAACTTGCAAAGTGTTATTTTCACCTAGAAAGACATACCTCAAATGGCCAGGTAGCTGCTTCAATTCAAGCACACATGACTCTTCAATAGATGGCTTTGCTGGAGGACTTGGCCTCTTCTTCAAATCCAGATCTAACTTTTTAGGAGAATATGAAAGTGATCCCATGCCTTATAGTGCATTTAGAGTCTCTACATAATCTACTCGAAGGACCTCATCAAAGTTCAATATTACTACAGCTAGTGTCTCTATAGTAAACCTTCCCTTTATAGATGCTTCACTGGCTCCTTCCTAAACTATATCAATCGTGGACACCACACTTATATCTTGTGGTTGCTTCATTGACTTGCACAATTTGAATTTGACCTCCTCATTATTCCATCGAAACTTTAGCTCTCTGCTCTCCACATCAACCAATGCTCTACCAATGGCCAAAAATGGCCTTTTGAAAATTATGGGAACTTTGAAATCCTTCTCGCAGTCTAGAATTACAAAATCAGCTCGAAAGATTAACTTCTCTACTTTGACAAACACATCACAGAGAATGCCAACGAGCCTCTTTATTGTCCTATTCACCATCATTAATCTCATAGTCGTGGGCTTCGGAGTTCCTAAGCCCAGTTGCTTATATATTGCCAACGGCATAAGATTTATATTGGCTCCCAAGTCACATAGAGCTTTGGCAAACTCGAATGCACCAATTGTGCATGGTATGGTAAATGCACTTGGATCATCTTTTTTTCTGTAGCAATAGCACTACAATGGTATACATTATCTGTAGGTTCAAAACTTGCTTCCCTCTTCTATGTTACTAAGTCCTTCATAAACTTAGCGTAACCTAGCATCTGTTCCAATGCTTCCACCGATGGAATATTGACTAATAACTGACGACGCATGGATTCAAGAACTTTCCATCTACAGCTTTCTTCTTGAGTCTTTGAGGGAATGGAGGAGAAAGTCTGGGAATCTATTGTAAAGGCTGTGACACCTCTACTGTAAATACAGAATCCAAAAGATAATTACAAGTCTCAATGTCTTTGTTTATCAAATAGAACAAAGCATAAAGTAAAGAAACAAGAGGGCCCATCGGGATGACAAGTAGCTACTTCTCAAAATCCTTCAACAAGCCTCAAAATCAAAAGAAGAAGAAGATCACACGAGTTCGGGATCAGAACCTACACAAGTGTAGAAGCAAGGAGTGAGTACCAAAAAACACGGTACTCAGCAAGCAACATACTAAAGAAAGCAAAACTAGAAGAAATCGTGTACTCCTTTCATCCCAACTGAACCTCCTCAAACTACAACCTGCAAAGAAATCAGTCCAACCTAGCAGTTTCACAAATACAAAGCTCGCAAGGCTTAACCACGTAGTTCAATAATCAAAGATAAACAACCAATACGCACTAAGTATGCCAATTCATAAGTAACATGTAAATCAATCACCAGTATCAAAAGGCATTAAATCACATTGAAGGGATCTTGTCGGAACCATTTTCCTTCGACACAATACCACTAGCTGAAACCATTTCCCATCGACTTTATATCTCATCACTAGTCGTAACCATTTCTTTTCGGCTTTGTATCACATCACTAGCCGAATCCATTTCCTTTCAGTTTTATATCAAATCAATATCCAAAACCATTTTCCTTCAGCTTTATATCAATTCACTAGCCGGAATTATTTTCCTTTGGCTTAATACAAATTTACTAGCAAGAACCATTTTCCTTCTACTTTATATCAATGCGCTAACTTGAACCATTTCTCTTTGGGCTTATTTCACATGTCTCATCATGATATACAATAATCAATACAAATAAGCAATTTCACACCATAAGGAAAAGACAACAATCCAACCAATTCAAGTGCACATTTATGCCATCAAAGCATTTCATCAATTAATCAAATAGGGGCCACAACAAGGCGATTCAAAAAGCAATATGATCAACACGTTGCGTTTTCATTAATCTCTTTTTATTTTTTAAGATTAATCAAGTGGAACAATGAACTCTTCCACAATCCCATTGCTCCCCAATACACATAATGAAGGGAAAATACACGAATTCAACTAGATTTACAAGGTTTAGGAAAATCCTTGCCTTATAGCAATCAATTAGTCAATCAAAAACTTGAGTTTTCCTTTTCTGAATGCTATCCAATGCCCCACAATCTATTTCAATCAACTAACCATAATAAGACCCCAGAAATAATAACTCCCAATTCATGCATTTGAAAAATGGGTCAATCAACTCAAAACCTCCAAAATTAAAGCTTAAATCCAAAAGTCTTTACTTGAAAATATTACCCAAGACATTAGAAACTCATTAATAAAAATCATTTCAAAAAAGGAGTTAAAATCAGTTCACAATCACCATTTTAGTTTAGAACTCAAGTTCATGAAAAACCTTGCCATTAACCAATCAAAATCCCAAGTTTTGATGTTAAAATTCATAAATAATCAAAGGGTAATGAAGTTTTAGGGTCACAAAAGCTTACCCAAAAGATTTAGCACAAGAAATCTTTTCAAAATCGCCTCCAAGAGTTTTACAAACTCAAAAATGAAAAATGGGTCTTAAACCCCAAAATTGGCAGGTCGAAACCCCCCTCTGATGTCGCAAAAGCAAACTCTGGTATACAAAAGCAAACCACGGATAAAAATCCCGCCTTCACGAAGGATGTAGTGTAGCCTTCGAAAGGAGGCAAAAGCAAGGATCTGATCGTAAGGGCCAAAGATGTATCTTTATAAGGTTAAGAATTGGGTTCAGAGATGCGTGGTTTCATCTATTTTGTTCTGGGTATGGTAATAGTTTCTTTGGTTCATCAAATTGGTTTAAAACTGTTTGATAAGAATTGAGAAAGGATTCTAGTACAAACGTTTGATTTGAGTGTGGTCATAAGTTTTTTTTGGTGGTTTCGAGTTTGGTAAAGTGTACAATTGATATTTTAGCGAAGAATATGATAAAATCAATGGAAAGGCAATCAATGATAAGCTAAGATACGTGAATTTATAAAAATCTTCAAGGTATGAGATAATGTTGATAGTTGAGAGGATTGGGTTACACAGTTGGATTCAAAATTCAAGTTTTTCATTGTAAGCCTACGTTCATGGTAGCATTTTTAGTCAGGGTATGAATTAGTAAGGTAAGAAATGATCGATCACATCGATATGATCATTTTGAAGTACTTGTGCATGGTTTGGGTCATAAAGTTTGTCACTTTAGATTGTTAAAGGACCTAAGGAAGGGTTTCACTTAAAGTTTTGATGTAGAGGATAAGGTAAAATGTCATGGGTTGTTTGTCAAAGGATAAGAGTGGTAAGCGAGCTATCAAAAAGAACAAGAGTCTGGTATTGAAGAGTTTATGGTATTTGAAATTTGTTTCATGGGAAGAATATAAGAAAGGTGAAAGAATAAAACATCTCGTATAAACCCTTGGTTCGAAGTTGAAGGTAGAAGGGATTTTTGCCTTTGAGTTTAGAAATGACTGTGCAAGGTGGACTGGTTCGGTACAGACTTACTAGGGGTTTATCAACAACTTTTATGAAGATTAGGTTTGGTTTAGGTGATAAACGGTGATGTATGGAAGATTCTATGTATTTTTATGGGGTTAGATTGTTCAAATTATTGTAATTGACTTATGGATGCACTATTGGATGGGATACAATTCTACATGATTATTAAGAATTTCGAGTTGGATTGATACTATTCTATTTATGGGACTATACATACTATTGTGATGTGTTACATAGACACTTGATGGTAAATAGAGATTATGTGCTCATAGTATACATAATTATTGAGTGATCAAGAATTTCTCTAAGTGTTGGCATGAGGTATGTGATGGTTTGGAATGGTAGTTGAAGCATGGTATGTGAAAGTTTGCATGAAGTTGAATTTGGGTGTGATTTAATAATTTTACCTCAATGGAAAAGTACTATCAGGTTTAAAATTAGTGTTATCAGTCTTGTGTGGAATCTTTATTTGTCACGAAATGCTTACATGAAAAAAAATATAGTCATAGTTTGGAAATTTTAGAGGCGACAATGTGTTTGCTAAGAATATTTTGATACTAGTGATAGTTTGAGAGTAAGATAAATGAACAAAGTTGTTATGATGTTTTGTTAATATTGAGAGTGTGGGGTTTAGTGGAATAATGTGAAGTGTATGTGGGGTATGATAAATTCAATATGGGTACGATCGTAATAGGGACCTGACCGGTGGATTTTGGGTAGCTAAAAATAAAAAAAAATGGAGTCAACTGAATGAAAATGTTTGATATGGGCTCTTATTTGGTGTTATGCAATCTTGGTTTTGTACAATCTTAGGTGACCATCTATTTTGTTCTAGACACGATTTGGAGTATGATTCACTACCTATGCCCACGTGTGTTTTCACTTTTGTGGGTGGATCCCTAGTGGTGGATCAAGAGTACCGATCCTGCGATGTCCTCTTGATAGGGGAGGATGCTTGGGCAGACTTGGTTATTTTAGATATGACATATTTGGTGTTGTCTTGGAGTAGTTGAAGTATTTCAGTGGTTATACATGTACCACCTTTCTTATGAGAATTTATAGAAGAGTTATCATGGGTGTTTATAGTTGACCGACAATTTTAATATTCATCTAGTCGTTGAGGTCACGTTGTGGTTATATGTGGTTGATTGTGGAGTCCATTGGGTTTAGTTCTACTGTTCTTATGGGTTGTCTACAATCATAACTATTGATCTAGCATTCCGACAGTGTTGTTAGAGGTTCTGTATTCTTGGGTGTATCGCTCGCTGGATGGATACTTGATCCTTTCCTTCTTTAGTTTGATTCTCCCTTGATGAGTACCCGATGTCTAGAGATTCAATTTTTATAACTTAAGCTTGTGAAAAGATTATGTTGTGAGAAGGGAATCTTGATAAGTGATTTGTGCATTATGAGTGCGTGGTGGTTGGTTCAGGCTCACTTCTAGCCAATATTGATTACGAATTTTATCGTGATTATGTGAGAAAGATCCGTCCTAACGGTTGTGTTATGGTCTAGAGGGTTTCAGTTCAAATTGGGTTCATGGGTTAGTTTGTGAGTTGTTAATCACTTCTGATTTGTAGATCTACCAAAGTTTAAATCGAAAATCCAGTTCTTAGTAGTTGATCTTGATGGAATTGTCTTAAAGAGGAGCTTACTTGGTGAGATGAAAACCAACTCAGGAAGATCATAACTCAGGCTTTTGGTTAAGTTAGTTATTCTTCCTTCTCTTTTTTTTATGTTTGAGGATGAACATGATTTTTAGTGGTGGATAATGTAACGACCTGTTAGGCCATTTTAAAAACTAGTCCTCTCTCTTTCATAAAAGATCCCTTCCGTAAATTTGAAATAGAAATTTTGAACTATTCATTTAACTACGGTCTTTTAATTGATGGTTAATTTTAGATAATTAATTCAACTGGTGGTTAATGGGCTAAATTGATAATTTATTTAATACCCTATATCACTTGGCCCATATATATTGAAATTAGTTAATGGGGTTTGCCATTTATGTTACATATTATTTTATTTAAAACCAAAAAAAAAAAAAAGGAGAGCAAAAATAAACCTACGCGGAAGAACGGAAGGAGCCGTACTTCAGGCTACAGGTAAGAAGCAAGTAGAAATCCTTTTGATCTTTATATGGAAAATAATAACCTTATTATTATTATGTTAATGTGTTGGATGGATAGAATTTTATTTGGCTAATTATTTGTAGGGTAGGTTATGGCTTGGAAAAGAAATCAATTTTTTTTGGAATTCTTGATACTGCAATATGATAAGGTCTTTTGGGGGATAACTAAGTGGCCATACAGTAATGATTGGTTCATCATTATAAATTATGATACTTTATGGAAAGAAACCGACGTCTGGTTGTTGTGAAAGATTAGTTTTTCTTGTTAAATTTTTCTTTCGGTTTCTTTCGAGATTCTTGCAACTATTGAATATTAGGTGTATTATATTATATGAATACCAATAAATAAATATTATTTTGAGAAAATTAGACCTAACCTTAAGCTTGAAAGTTAGGAAATAGGAGATTTGATATGTTAATTGACATCAAGATTAGAAACTTGATTATAGATTTAGGTGAGTTTTTTGGTCTAGACTAGACATATAGTAATATGGGTGTTGTTAATTTCAAAATCTTACTGTGATTATTTATTTGAATAGATTGCATTGATTTCAAAGCTCAACGAAAGGGGAAGGCTCAAGTCCCAGAGTGATTGTTCGATTATTTGAGGCAAGTGGATTACTCAACCTTTGTTAAGTGTATAGAATCGTGTATTTTCTTATGGTATGTGTTGGGGAGTAATGGAACTTGGTGATGGTTTGACTTGTCCATATTGAATAACTATAATGATGAAAAAGGTGTAATAAAATGCAACGTGATTAATTATTGGTGTGTGATGTATTGAGAATGGTTTTGAAGGCTTATTAACTCATTGTTGATGTTGTATCACGATTGTGTTGTTGTGAAGTGTGCATTGTTAGAAAATGGTCATCTCCTCGTTATTTGTATGAACATGTCATTTGCATTGGTTCTGAGACATGGTTGTGACAAGTGTTATGAGAATTGAGGAAGAATAAGCAATTAAAGAGGATGTACCATTTCGAGGGACGTGTCGCATGCCGCGACGGATATTATGATTTGAGGGACATGTTGCATGCCACAACGGATTCTATTATCGAGGGATGTATCGCACGTCGTGACGAATTGTATTATCGAGGGTCGTGTTGCACGCCGCAACAGATGCATGGACAGATATGTCCCCCATGGGTCCCGAACTGAGAGACAGCAGGTGTGTATCGTTAGGTCAAACATGCATCACTATACTTGACATTGCATTTCATTGTACTGCACATCTTTATTATTTGTGAACTTACAAGTACTTTTCTAAGGAACTTGTGATTTGTGAACTTGATTTTGCGTGTTGTTGATATGTAATTGTTGAAGTGATGTGGTTGAGCTATGTGTTGTGTAAATTGTGAACTATTAGGTTGAGCTGGTTTTTATGCAGGTTGTAGTTGTGGAGGTTCGGGTTGGGTGTAAGGAGTTGTCACGACTCAGGGTAGCCCCTAGATGTAACACAGCGTACAAGACCCCGAGAGGCCACATACAAGCCCTTATCATACATAACATACAAGATATAGAGAAATAAGAGTTCAAAAGAGCATTTTCATATCAAAGCTTTACTCAAAACAGCGGAAGTCTACAACTCATGTCTCAAAGCCTTCTAATATCATAGAATACGAATAAAAGTGATAGGGACGTAGCCCAATACAATATCCAACATAAGGAAAGACATAAAATGTAAAATCCAACAAGGCTATGTCCTCGGATGGATAAGGACTCACCAAGTCTTCTTCTCAACTCTAAATCAATGCTCTAGCCACGAGTGGAAGGTGAATCGCCACGTTCTACACCAAAGAAGTTAATGTAGGCAAGAGTATGCGTTAGCACAATTGAGTACTAAGTATGATAGCAATACACATAAACACATAAATCATGCTAGAGAGAGACATAATCATGGCATGCGATGGCCAAGCTTAAAACATGTAAAACATGAGAAACATGAAACATAAAGCATATATCAAGGCCAAAGCAAGCTAAATCATCCTTCTTCTTTTCTTTACTTCATTATGCGAACACTTGTTCATTAACTTGTGGGGAAAAGCCTTAACCGACATGTAAGACCATGTGAGTTATCAATACGGAATCTGGTGTCTACCCCACATCGAAAAGGGGTGTCCTACTTGCCTAGGTAAGACCATGAAATTCTTATCTTAGGTGGATCCACTAGCTAATGTCTACTTAAAGACAACATCCTATGGTGGCAACATAGTTTATGGGATAGAGATTGCTTTAGGAGACTCGGCCTCAACTAACGGAAGAGTTCCACCTAGAAAACTCGGCATCTACTAATGGGAGAGCTTTCACTAGAAGACCCGGCCTCTACTAACGAGAGGGCTTCCATCTCAATATCCACTCGGTGCTAAGCATAATTCCCACGGATTAGTCATTAACATATTTATATCATCAAACAGGAAAAGGTACAACTAGGGTTACCAATTCAAGCTAAAATCATGCTTATAGACATTCATCTTTCATGGGCCTTGTCCAAGCTTACATTATTAGAATAGCTCCTTAAGAACATGGGTAATCATCTCTTTGTTCTTCTTTTATCATAATGGGAGAATTACGTGAGAAAACATTTCACTACTCAACCATAGCATCTTCATATCATAACTTTGGTACTTTACTCTCAAAGCATCCTTAATTCATCATACTCATGTTTCATAATTCATAGAGTTCATATGGGTTCATGCAAGTTCAACTCATATCATGCAATTCAATGCAAGCTCATGCTTAGAAAGTCATAATTAGGACAATTTACCCATACTTGAAGGAGCTCACGTAATAGAGGAAAATCATGCTTTTTACTTGATCATGCTAAATTCAGAAGATTATCCTCAATTCATTCATAATTCATGCTTGATTTCATAGAGAATTCATAAACTTCATCAAATCATAACTCAACCCAACAATCAAAGCATAGATTATCAAATTGGGGAGAATTAGCTTGGGATCATGAGGGTTCATGCAACCTTTACATCAAATCATGTAATTCACGCTAATTCGTGCACTAAGTTACTTAATCACGCTAAATCATGCACTAGGAATCATAAAATCAATAATTGGAATTATAATTGAAGAACCCACAATGATTGATCACAAACCCTAATTCAATTGGGTTAGAGTAAACCTTTGAACATCATGAAGAAGAGGAAGGGCACATTGGAGGAAAAAACTCATAATGGTGAACACTATCAGACCTCAAAGCAATCCACAAGAATTGGAGAAGATTGAAGGTCTTCAATGGAGGATTCAAGCTTCTTCTTCTTCCTTGATAGTTAAGAGAGTTTCTTTTTAGAGAGAGAAATATTTGAGAGAGGAGAGTTTTGGAATGAATGGAATTAGGCTTAGAAAGTATTTATAGATCTTAGATTAAGGGTATAACCGACTAATCTTAATAGGTAATCAATTAGGGAAAAGACCAAAAAGCCCTTAATTAAAAACTGTCGAGGCCAATCGACGGACAGGATCTACTGTCCGTACATCAATTGACGGACCGTCCTGTTCTTCCGTCAATTGATTCAAAAAGTTCATTTTGGGCTAAAAATTTGGCCAAGTCTGGAAGGCATCTATGGAACCCATCTACGGCCCGTCAACTAGACTACGAACCGTCCTGCTATTCCGTAGGTCAAAGTTCAGAAACTTGGAAAACCTAAAATTTCACAGCTTCATTGACGATTCCCACCTACGGCCCGTAGGTGGCCTCCATAGATCACTGTCTTCAGGTAATTTCTGCATGTAAAAATCCCTTGGAAGCTTGGGGTGTTACAGGAGTACCCGTATTCCATACCCTTAGCTTGTGTTTAGAAGTTTTCTTGCTGAGTACCGCGTGGTTTGGTACTCACCCCTTGCTTCTACATATTTTTGTAGGTTACGAGCCCGGATCTTCGCAATACTTTCTATTCTCTCCTTTTCCGAGGCTTCCTATGGAGATTTGTGAGGTAGTTTTTCGTCATCTTCAGCGGACCTTCTTGCTCCTTATTTATGATCTTGTTCTATTCTAGAAACAACATCATTTGAGACTTGTGTTTTCTTTCAAATCTATTGTAATACATTAGAGGCTTGTGCATGTGACAACCTGGTTTTGGGGGTATATTTAAGTTGATTAAAAATTTCCACATTATTTTATGGTATTGGACTTTTATTCTGATTTTACTTCCTCACTTATCGATTTAGTTGGATTTTACGCTGACTTGTTTTGGCGGGATAAGACGAGTGCCATCACATCAATTTTTGGGTCGTGACAAGGACTAACCTCTCATGAACGCGAGTAATGCTTCACTGAAGCGATGCTCATAAAAGTGAGCCATTCATCACTAAAGCAACGCACACAAACACCAGAAATATAAGCCAACTCTCAAAACATCAAAAGGACCCTCAATATTTGTTCGTAACCCCGTATACACAAACCATTTAAGCAAATCAACTTTACTCGACGTTCTGAACTCAATGGAACCATCGAAACATGAATTTGAGGTCTCCTTGACCCGAAACTCATGAAAGTCACAAGAATGGAACGTAACGCCTAAAAGGTCAAATCAAGCTCGGGACCTCTAAAAATTCAATAAAGAACTCATTCAGGCCTAAAATCATCCTCTGAATTCAACGAAACTCTCAAAATTCAGATCCGAGCATCCAAACCCCGAATGACACTAAAAACCATCTTTTAAGCAACTTAGCCCTTCAAACTCAAAACTTAAAAAATTCTCAATTTTTTACTCAAGGTTTGAAATCAACTTTCAAATTTAATCAGAAATAACTAATTTAGAAATAACTCTGGGTCAAATGTCAGGAGGGGCAAAATGAAAATTTTATGAATTTTTCTAAAAATGACTAACCGGGTCATTACATGATTCGAGGTAGGTGATGGTTATTTATTTTCAAAGTTATGTAATGTGTGCATGTTATCTGCTTTGTAGTATTACTTGAGCATTGCATGTTGGGAAAACCTAAGGGATGGATGTGAAATGACATCGTGCTGATAAATCTCATGCAATGAACCTGTTTAATTTACTTATGGCTTCAAGTGTGGTTGTTCATTGTGATTTTGATTGTGATTGAACATGTGGCTTATGATTGTTGATTAGCATCATACAATCTCAATTAATCATGGGTAAAGTCATATTTGTCTCGGATTCTAAATCATCCACCTATTTCTCATGAATATAGGCAAATATTTCTCTACTAGTTCTCACGAATCCAATCAAGTGGCAACACAAGCAATCCGATTAAAGGCAATGCTAGGACTTACTATTACTAGCCAAAATCTGACAAATGAGTAGTTACACCTCAAATAATGCACCAATTAATCTTTCCCAACCTCAATTGACTCTTACAAACTCAATCAAAGTGAATGGGCAAGTCCTAGGAATGATCAATTCCATTGGAAAGTAATTAAAGCATAAGATCAATTGGATAATCAAAAACCCACTTCATATAAGAGAAAGCTTTCAACTAATAACAAAAACACAAGATAGAAATAAATAACCCAAATATTGATTATGTTTAACATAATATCCAAATCACTAATCAACAATTAACACCTAGAATTCAACAATACAAAGCAAAGCGTTGAAGAAAGATGAAAAATAGTTACAACCCAAGCACACAATCTTCACTCTAATGGTGTTTGTTGAGGAATCTTGCTCTCAAAGCTATGCCCAAGCCTCAATCCCCAAAGTTGCTCTCTCTATTTTGAGTGTCTATGATCTGATCTCTGATCTTCAATCCTCTACAAATTGGCTGTGTTTCAGTGTATATGGTGAATTAGGGTCAAAATGTGAATTTCTAGAACTGCCCAGACCCCTGGCACGATTTCTTCATCTCATTCGCGGAGCTCAGCATAATTGCACTCTGCATTCGCGGTGGATGCCCTGTGTTCATGGTACTCAGCATGATTGTACTCTACATTCACGGATGATGTCCCACGTTCGTGCTTCACATGAGACTTGGCCTCCACGTTCGCAGAGAGTACTTCACTACCAGCTTCAATTTCTCTGTTTTTAACTTCATTTTGCCCCAATTGCCATTCTTTTTCATAAAAACTCCTTTTAAACCTTCATGTACATGAAACAACCATATTCAAAGAAAAATTAACCTCTTTCTCTACTTAAGTGCCACAAAATCACAAGAAAAGGACTCCAAATGAGTGAAAATCACCCACTCATCAACACCCCCAACTTAGAAACTTTGCTTGTCCTCAAGCAAAACAAAATCAAAAGCACAAGAGGCAATCAATTTAAGCACAATACACTCTCATTTCAACTAAGGATCAAGATTATGACTTTGGTTGGTACTAACAAAAGTCTTCAAGCAAACTTTTCACAAAGTCAACCCCACATTCTCATGGAACATTTTTCAAAAACCCAAGAATCATTAAGTGACAACAACTCAAACTCAAGAAATGACTCAACTCTTTAGCTCTTCTACATGCTCACTTGATGCGATTAGGGATTTTCAAAATCACCACTCAAGCAACATAAATGCCCTCACAAGAAAAGAAATGTCCCAAAACACTCACAAAGTATTTACAAACAAGGGACAAAAGCACAAATACTCACACTCACAAAAGAACATCTCATGAACACAAATGCCACACCATAGGCTTGCCCATATTTTCAATCCACATTGACTCAACTTCATTTGGTTAGGAATCACAAAGGAATTTGTTAAGCTTGTAATGTAGGCTTAGGAAAGGTTAGGATATCATTTGGGTATAAGTGCCTACATCCTCCTTGAACTCTACTCACAACTCATCATTTTCCAACTTTTCCACATTTTCTTCACTTTCCAAACCAATGCACAATTCACATTCTCTATTTCTTATTTTCACTCTAGATGCCCCACATGCAACCATTTTCAACATTTTGGAGGATTCAAGATTCTTTTATTCACTTTCTTTTTCACTACTTTTTCTTTCTTTTTGACTTTTTCCTCCATTCATCCTTCTCTCTTTTTTTCTTTTTTTTATAACAAGCTCTTACGTGATAGGCATCCGTTATATGAATTTCCCATAACACCCCCAACTTAGGCTTTTAGTCTCAACTCTCACAACTTCAAGTTCAAGGAGGGAAAGGGTTCAAGAGAGATGTATATTTTCAAAATGGGTAAGGCTTGTAATGAGGTTGCCAATAAAAAGGATTTAGGCTCAAAGGGGACAACTACGGATACATTTAGTGCAAAGATGGGATTTTTAGTCCAAGTGGACTTCAAGAACAATCGAAGAAAGCCTAAGATCATTTTTCCAACCCAGCTCAATCAAGACCAATATTTCAAGACCAACCGGGCAAGTTCTAGGTAGCATAAGAAAACACAAGGCATTATTCAACAACTCACCACACATAGCATTAAATCACTCATGATGGATCAAAATATTATTTCCTTTTCAACAAACAAGTGGCAATGAACAATTAAACTGCCAACAAATCAAAAGTCACAAAAAGAGTCACAAGAGTTGTCACAAAATCATTCAATATGCTCAATTTTCAAAACAGAGGGGTATGTTCAAGAACACATTTTTCACAAGCAAGGCTATATTCTTAGTACCAAACAAGCCACAACCTCCCAAAAAACCAACAACAAATTTACCCTTAAGAAAGCCGTCAACCAATCCATCATTGGGCAAACTCATACATCAATTTGGGATCGACTTCACCGCACATCAACAATGGCTACTCAGAATTCACCACACAACAACAATGGCTACTCAGACTTCACCACAAAACCAACCGATGCTTTACCCTTAAGAAAGTCGTCACTCTATCCATCATAGGGCATCGCTAATCAACAACATCTCCAATCAACAACACCATCACAAAATAAAAGTAACAAAATAAAGAAGCTATCAAAAGCAATAAAAACTAATAAAACAAAAACAACTAATCCAACATGATTCGTGATTAAGATCCAAAAGCCCGACAAGGGCACAACATCCATAAACAAAACAAACATCTAACAACATAATCCTAAACATCCAAAGCAAGAAATACAAAACAGGAGTAACAAGGGAGTCACCCCCAACTGAAAATCAAACTGTGTCCTCACAGTACAGATATCAAAAGAGAATACGAGGGACTCCCTAAAATACAATCACTAGAGCTCTCATCGAAGGGAAATGTGAGGTCCTCATCATCTGAAGCACCAATGCCGCATAAGCTCTGAAGCTTTCCCATCATCTTGCTCAGGAACTTGCTCTTCCTCTTCTCATGCTCTCAAAAGTTCCTATGACACTGCTTGATCTTCCCCTGCCTCCGACTCATATGCTCGAGCTTGTCGGGCATAGCCTTCTGTACAGTAGCAACAGAAGAAATAGTAGGTGCACCCTCAGAAGTGGCAACCCCAGACGGGCTAGAAGGAAGGCCAGCGACAAACTCTCTAATCTGTGCATCGACTCCAAAGATCTGGGAGGATATGTGGTGCATAGTGGCAGGTTAGAATTAGAGAGGTCCTGCAGAAGATGAAGCACCAGTAACAGAATCGAGCTCGATGAATTGTCCAAATTGTTAGTCAAGCATGTCGATCTTCCTCTTATTGTGCCTACGCCCTGTGCACCCCTCTTCTTCAGAGGGTGAATCTTTATGCCTGGCTTCTTCTCCTCATCAGTTGGCAGTCTCAACACCCCGGCACTATAGCACAACTGAGTGATCAAAGAAGGGAAAAGAACGCTCTTGGCTCTCTTTGAGCCACATCGATGATATGATCCACAATTAGCTGCCCCACATTCACCTCCAGCCCATCCATAATATTTGCAATCACAAGCGCCCTATCCAAGGTGACCTCGATATCATGGGTGGAAGGTATGACCTGAGCACATATGATAGAGAGCCAAGTCTAGGGCTCAACTGTGAACTCATGGGACTCCACTCCTCTCTTAGTCTCGAACCACTCTGGAGGCTCACCATTATGCAACTTATCCACGAGCCACTGATTACCCAACTCTTTGTAGCGGTCCAAATATACCCTGTTGCCAGCATTCGGGAGACCTTAATAAGCATTAATCACTATCGGGCTGAAAGACACCTACAACCCTCGGACGGTAGTCACCGCTGCTTCATTAAAGTTTGTCTCCAAGGCATTAGCATAAAATTCTGCTACCAGTGTGTGATTAGCCTTAATAGGCTCAGCAACAAAGACCATCCACCGACTAGCCCCAAGCTGATTATAGATATCCGGCATTCCACTCTCAAGCTTTTCAAAACAAATGCCCTTCTCCTTCACCACAGCTCTGCCCAAGTATTCATCATATTTGCAGGCGCATTTGGATGACAGGAATCTAGTTGCATCACAGTAATCCTCCTCCTGTACAATTTTGGACTCTCGAGGAATGTTGACGGTAGACATTTTTAGCTTAAAGTACCTACAAAAGGAGCCAACATGTTAAAAGTTCTTATGGACACTTAAAACAATGTATTAGGAAGTATTTAGGTCAAAGAAAATAACTAAAAGCGGTCCTGATCTATGCGTTGCAAATTACTATTTCGAGATAGAATTGATTTATTCTCCGCGTTCGCGAAGAAGCAGACGCCATACCTCCACGTTCGCGGAAAGGCAGCCGCATTCGCGGCTCAGCACATACCAGATCTCCGTGTTCATGGACCAGTTGTCCTCGTTTGCAGAGTACAAAGAGATAGAGACCTCCGCTTTCGCGGACATAGGTCTACGTTCGCGGAGATGCCGTCGTCCCCAGAAAAATAGTTCACTAAGACATTTCAACAAACAGCTTGAGGGCAACGAAAATTCAACACTTTCCTACCAAAATTCGCCCCCAATTTATACCCCAAACATCAATTATCAACAATCATCAAAAGATACATCTATGCCTAGCCCCTAACTCAACAATTAAGCACAAAATAATCAAGATCAACTCAATATAAACTCAAACACCATTTCACAAGTTTAAATCATCAAAAATAGATTAAAGACATACCTCAAGGGTTGATGCAATTCACCAAGTACTAGACTAGGAAGCAATGTAGATTAGGGGAGAATTTAGGGGGAATTTTCGATTCTTTGAATGAGGGGACGAAATTCTTTTTTTTAAAGGGCCTTTTTGAAACCTAGATCAACCTTTGGCATTTCTGCCTTTTAAAATACCCCAACCCTCCGTGTTCGCAGAGGTCTTGACGCGTTCGCACCCTGTGAGATTCGCGGAGTGTCTGCCAGATTGACCTCCGCATTCGCGAACCACCTTCCGCGTTCGTGGAGAGTAGAGGATGCCTGAACCCCTGCAGCATTTTGAAGGTAGTTCAACCCCAAACTTCAATCCCAAGTGCATTTTTGCTTCCAAACCTGTTCAAAACACTTCCAAACACTTTGAAATCATGAGGATTAGTCAAAAATAAAATTCTAATCTATCCTAAAAATAAAAATTTACTAAAAATAAAAAATTTGGATACCGATGGGTTGCCTCCCATCAAGCGCACAATTTAACATCGCAGCGCGATGCCGGTTACATCAACCTTTATGTTTCCACTTCGAGGCAATGTACCTTCTCCCCAACTTCAAATCATTTTCTCTACGAAGCATATGGGGATGATATGAGAGCATCACGCGTTTCACTCGATCTCTCTACTTTGAAGATTTGAATTTCTTGCCCAACTTCACATAATTTTTTCGTGGAGGTGCATTGGGCAATAGTGATAGAGTCACTAGGCCATTTGAGCATCGAACTTCGTAATTCTTGGCCTTCAAGTGAATGACACTATCACTTTCAAATGAACTAGAGTTGTCATATATGATCTTTTTGGCTTTTTCTTGCAACTCTAGTATCATTTCTTTGATTTTGGCATCTTGGAATATTATTGGCTTGGTTTGGTTGCAAATACCCAAGATTTCGTCTATGCTAATCACAACCCCTTTTTCTTGCGATTCCAACTCCAACTCGATACTTTTGACCATTTGGCAAGGAGTATTACATACTCTTCTTCTTGATCTCACATTGGTCTTCAAAGTGGCGATTTCAAACTCAAGTTGGATCATTTCATGGCATCTAGCTAGTTGCAAGTTGCGGAATTCATCCCTCATTTGGAACATTAGATCTCTTAGCATCACACCCTTTTCAAGTCTTTGAGATAGGCACAAGAGCCAATCTTGACTCACAACACCCATCTCTTCACCTAAAGAGGCGTCCACACAACTATTCTCAACATGAGGTCTTCCACAACAAGGTCATGGGTCATCAACGTAGGGTTTGCAATCACCAACCATTGTTCCTTCACAAGAAGCCATAAAAGCAAACAAAAACAAAACAAAGAAAACAACTATTCACAATTTGGATAGAAGCTAGTAAACTATAAATTATAAATCAATTCAATACGCCAAATCGCTCCCCGTCAACGGCGCCATTTTTTTATAACGCTCATCACACCTCTTAATATTGGAAGTGTGGGCGGTCGCTAGCAAGTATAAACTCAACAAAGAGTTGGGATCGATCCCACGAGGAACAATGTGCAGGGCAATTGAAGAAATAAAGAATATCTAGCTACTAGTTTGAATCCGAAATGAAAGGCACAACTATAAAAAAAAAAAATTCAAGTAACAATTTAGGATAGGGGATAGAGGAGAACAAGGGACAAATCCTTTTCGAACAAGATTACCAAAGGGATTTGGGAATGGAAAATCAATTAAAACCCATACGATCCATTGCACATTAGCATCATACAATCTCAATTAATCATGGGTAAAATCATATATGCCTCGAAATCTAAATTATCTACCTATTTCTTACAAATATAGGCAAATATTTCTCAACTAGTTCTCACAAACCCAATCAAGTGGCAACACAAACAATCCGATTAAAAACAATGCAAGGATTTACTATTACTAGCTAAAATTCGATAAATTAGTAGTTACACCTCAAATAATGCACCAATTAATCTTTTCCAACCTCAATTGACTCTTACAAACTCAATCAAAGTTAATGGGAAAGTCCTAGGAGTGATCAATTCCATTAGAAAGCAATTAAAGCATGAGATCAATTGGATAATCAAAAACCCATTTCATATAAGAGAAAGCATTCAACTAATAACAAAAGCACAAGATAGAAATCAATAATCCAAATATTGATTATGTCTAACACAATATCAAAATCACTAATCAACAATTAACACCTAGAATTCAACAATACAAAGCAAAGAGTTGAAGAAAGATGAAAAATAGTTACAACCCAAGCTCACAATCTTCACTCTAATGGGGTTTGTTGAGGAATCTTGCTCTCGAAGCTATGTTCAAGCCTCAATACCCAAAGTTGTTCTCTCTATTTTGAGTGTCTATGATCTGATCTCTGATCTTCAATCCTCTCCAAATTGGCTGTGTATCAGTGTATATGGTGAATAGGGTCAAAATGTGAATTTCTAGAACTACCCAGACGCCTGGCACGGTTTCTTCTCCGCGTTCGCGGTACTCAGCATGATTGTCCTCCGCATTTGTGGATGATGTACCACGTTCGCGCTACACAAGTGACTTGGCCTCCGCGTTCGCACCAACTCTCCGCGTTTGCGGAGAGTAATTCTCTGCCAGCTCCAATTTCTCTGTTTTTAGCTTCATTTTTCCCCAATTGCCATTCTTTTTCATAAAAACTCCTTTTTAAACATTATGTACCTGAAACAACCATATTCAAAGGAAAACTAGCCTCTTTCTCTACTTAAGTGCCACAAAATCACAAGAAAAGGACTCCAAATGAGTGAAAATCACCCACTCATCATTTTCTATGTTTGTTAAGTCATGATTTGTGACTGGGAGTCTATGTCTGTTGTGACTTGTTGATATATGTGTTGGTTGGTATTATTGTAATT
This sequence comes from Solanum appendiculatum, assembly GCA_018342035.1. Lineage (NCBI taxonomy): Eukaryota > Viridiplantae > Streptophyta > Magnoliopsida > Solanales > Solanaceae > Solanum > Solanum appendiculatum. Next base: position 246,969 of record JAGDQO010002140.1, on the reverse strand, counting down.
CAATTTTATGTTTACATTCATAGTCTTGGAACTGGCCGATGATCCTATCAGTACACTGTGGTTGTATACTGATACTGCACTTAGTTTTTCTTTGTTGAGTACAGGGCATATTCAGTCGGTTGCATCGAGACCTCAGTTGTGAGACAAGCGACATTTGAATCCAAGAGTGAGCTACTTCTTCCGGGCAGCCATGGATTCTTCTCTACCTCTTAATCCATCTTTTTGGACTTAGACATTATAATTTATTGTTCCTAGTTTTGAGGTTGCATCCCCTATTCTTGAATATTTTAGAGTTTCGGTACTTAAACTTTCAAGTTCTTGGGGAAAATAGTTCCGCATTTGTTTCGTAACTTGGTTATGGTTTATGAAAGTTGCTTTTAAAGAATTAAAACTAGTTTATTTATTTACATCATTATTCTAAGGTTGATTTATGGTTGGGGTGTTAGTATATAGTTGCTTCTCCCACCCGGACTTGGTGTGGGTGACACTCATGGCCTATCAGGATCCTGACATCTTTGCTGCCTATAAATAGAGGGGTTTCTTCTCATTTTTAAACTAGAAATTTTATAAGTTTTCTACTCTTCTCCTTCTTACAAAAACTTAAATTGATTTGCAGCCCTTGAGTAGTTCAAAGTTCAACAAAATTTGAAGTATGCTTGTGTTTGTTCATGATTAAATTTGATTGTGCATCAATTTTTTCTACAGTAGACCTTTTTGAGGGACTTTCACAAATTATTTTTCAATTATTCTTTGTATTATGAAAGAACATTTTGACGTAACTATTGAATGGTCTTAGATATAACACATATACATGATTTGACATACCCTTGCAACACACGTATTAAGAAACTAGTTAATAGTGTAAGATAGACTAACTACTCTTCCCTCGGTGACTAATCACTTAGAGGTCGTTTGATAGAGCGTACTAGAAAATATAATGCATGTATTATCTTTGTGTTTTACTAGTACCTTGTTTGATATATTTTTTTAATACCTAAGTATAACTTATGCTTGCATTATTTATACACTCTATGTGGCATTAAGGTGTGTATAACTAATGCATGAAAATTCATGATATATGCAATGGGTTCTGATACATGCATTAGCATAGTTAAAAACACAATTGTCCCTCAAAACCTTTTCCACATCCCTTTTCGTCATCTTTGTGGAGAGTTTTTAAAAAAAAAAAAAGAAATTATGTATTACATGTTATTTTATATACACTAAACCAAACACTGTATAAGAAAAAATCTCAGCACAACTAATGCAAGCATAACTAATATAAGGATTACTAATACACAATATTCAATATACGTGGAGCTAATCATGTTGATAATACTCTGCAAATTTAAAACATTAACTGAGAGATGTGTATATATATATAGTTCAAATAAGAGAGAAAAATAGGTGGTCATGACGAACAAAAGACGTTTGTGTTAGTATTTGTTTAATTGTTTTGTGGAACATGAATGCAATGGGTAAGTGGAGAAGCCATGCTGCATATACATATAAAAAATGAGAGTAAGCATGGTGTCAACTTCTCTCCATATTAATTAACTAACCGACAAGCTTATGTCTTCCACAAATTATAATACAAGTGAACACGAACAAGCAAGAGTCAGCATGAAATCGATTTCTTTCTACTTTTTAATATTTTAGTCATAATTAGTTGGATTAATTTATATTCACACACACGAGATACATCATCAACTCCTTGGCAAAATAAATTATTTATTAATTTGAGTTCACACAATGAAATCTCAGCCAACCCCTCGTGATGATTGAAAGGGCCAGTTTACACTTCTTCTTTTTTTTTTTCCTTTCAAGTTATTTTGCATAAGCAATTACAGTACAACCTCTGATGAGAACAACCACAAGTAAACAAAGTCATTTATCTTATGGATAAAACACAAACTCTTATTCATAACTGGAAAAGAATAATGTAGCCAGTTACCCCTTTTAGGCTGTTCAATATTGTCTAATTGTTCCACTCCCTTATATGGTTATTGCCATACTAACTATATATTTTATTGTTCTATTTTGATTCATTCATATTGTCTTGATATTTCTTTTAAAAACTTAATGTTAGAACTTATAATATAATTCAAATAAAATAAATTTAAAAACAAAGTTTTAATTAATTTACTAAATATTAGGAATTCTTACCTCTCAGAAAAATAAGTAAAAATGTGATTTAGTAGGGTGGCTAGGAGATTGGTCTTTTTCTTCTTGCTATTTACTGTGCTACCAATAATAGCTTTTATGCGATGCAACTCTCACTTTGGTTTAAAATCTGTTTATTTATCGGGGAAAAAATTATTGCTATTAATTAATGTTAAGGTATTAAATATTAGAATAATAATTAAATGATAATTATTTAAAACAAATAGTAGTAAAGGACAATTTTATTCATTCTACAATCTTTTAACCCAAAATGGATCTAAAATGTCCTTAAACTATGCAAAATTGAATAAAAATACCTTCTGTTAAAAATTTGGTTCAAAAATACCCGTGTTGTTGATACTTTGGTCCAAAAATGTCTTTGTTATTGGTATTTTGATCTTAAAATGTCCTTACTGTTAATAATTTGATAAAAAAATACTCATATTATTACTTTTCTTCAAAAATATCATTTTTCTAATAAATATATATTTTTATTTTTAAACATATTAATTTTCTAATAAAATAATACTTTTAAAGAAGCTTTTTCTTTTACTATTTCATTAATCTCTTTTTATTACCCCCGTATACCTTTTAAACTAATACAGGTCATATATATAAAACCATACTAGCCTCATCATTAATTTTTATTTATATATAACAATGATTGAAAAAAATTCATAATAAATAGGAGTTTTTCATTTCTTAATTTTTTTAAAAATAGAAGTAAGATAAGCATTTACTAATAATTCCTTGATTTAAAAGTTAATATGAAAAAGGTTAATAATAATTCTACCAACCATATTTTAAAGATAATTTGTGATTCGAAATAACATAATATTTTTTTGTATTTTATGATATTATGATTGTTGTATTTTAATTTTAAAATCAAGAATTATATTAGCAAATAATTATTCTCTCTCAATTTGAAAAAATTAAGAAATAATATTTTTTATTTTATTAGGATATAGAATTTATCGTATTTAAATGAAAATCAATGATGGATTACTATGATCTTATATATATGAAAAATAATGATTCATTACAGTATTTTTATTAAGAAAAATATGTTTAAAAAAAGAAAAAGAAACAATATATTTATTATGAAAAGAACATTTTTGGAGTAAAGTATTAACGACAAGAGCATTCTTGGCCCAAACTATTAACGGAGGATATTTTGTTCAATTTTAAACAGTATAAGAGAATATTTTGATTTTTTTGGCCAAAACCATCCTTAAACTGTACTCCAAATTTAGATTATATCCTTAAAATATTATTCTTAGCAGAAAACATCCTCCAAGTATTTAAAAGTTAATAACTTTCATCCCTCTGCTAGAATTTGTCAGAGAACTAACAGATCCCACAAAAATCAAGTCACCTCTTCGCATTTATTATTTTGAGATATGCTAAAAATATTATCTTGAACTTTTTCGGCAATTGAGTTTAGCATTATGCAAAATGTTTTAATTTGACAGTTTTTTTCATTTGTTTTTCATGTGATTTAATATTAAAAAAATAATTAGTTGAAATATGTTTCTTCTCAATTGAATCTGCTAGAAGCGGTTTTTGTTGAAGACTTCCACTTCTAATAATGGAGAATGAAACTCGAATGCCAGACATAATCAAAATTTTGATCCCCTCAATATCTGATTGTCCTAAAAACTATTGATCTAACTACAATTTGACTTTGAAAAATGTGAAGTTAATTAAGCTCTAGCTTCTTTCCTTTTGTAAATGAGAAAAAGAGCAGATCATGTGCATCCTCACACCTTCCTAACATTTTTTGTTTCAACAAGCAATGGTGTCCAAGATTTTTAATATTTATTTTTTCAGGAGCTTTTTATAGCATGTAATGAAATTATGCAGGGAAACTTTTGTTGATAGTCATGTGAATTACACATGTTTTTGTAGGATCCCTTAGTTTTTTGACAATATCTAATAGAAGGATGGAAATTGTTAACTTTCAGATACTTGGAGGATGTTTTCTGCCAAAAAAGATATTTTAAGAATGTAATTTAAGTTTGGAGTATAATTTAAGAATGTTTTTTACCAAAAACTCACATATTTTTCCCTTTTCTTGTAGTTTAATAAAGTAAAATAAATTTAATCAATAATTCTAAAAAAAATTGCGCTTTTAATATAGTATAGAAAATAGATAGACGTGTTTCACGCAGAGCAAAGAGTCAGCATAAAAAGGTTGGTTTACTAACCTATGGGAACCTCTCTTTTAGTTTTGCTTTTTAGTTAAATAGTTTGCGTCGACAATAATACAACTAGGAAGATCCAAAAAGTTTCATCTTATGGATAATCTCTCTACGGCTATGCATTTTTATTTTTAATCTCCATAGTTCAAACATTATACCAGCTTATCAATCAAAAATAAATAAATAGTAATAAGTCATATTACAAAGGCTAAATATCTAGATAGTATTTTGAAATTTGGCACAGTTTGTTGGCTAGAAACATAGTAACCCTAAAATTTGGTGCGGACTAATATTTGGAATTTCAAAAAAAAAAATAGCTGAGATTTTCAAAAATTAACAATTTCATGAACAAATATTTTTTTAAAATAATTTTTTTTTTTGGAAAATCTAGTCCCAAAATCTATTAGCCAAACAAGAGCTTAAACCCAGTTACCAAATAGACACTTCTACTTGACGATAGATATGTATTTCTTGAACATATATATATATGTGCTTACTTTTTCCTTCCACCCTGAAAATAGCAAAATGCATCCTGGGATTCTCTTCATCTTAAAAGTGTATTTCCCTTCAAGGAAATTTTATTATAATTACAAATATTTATGTAATGAAGATTTTAGAATGCTTGGAGATGGTGTGTCACATGGGCACTTTCTAGCTTCTCGAGAATTGTGACACGAGTTTCTATCCTAGCCTATTAATCAATGAGATCATATGATTGCGACTCATTCGCCGCTAATGTGTCAAAGAAACAAATCAATTAATGATACCTATATATATAAATGACCCTGAAGGTAATTTTTGGTAGTTTTTGTAAATTGATCGTTTTTCCCTTCCCGAGAGTTTCCCCGAGTCACATTTGAAATGTTTCCGAGTTTGGTTTTGTGAAAGTTGAGTTAAAAATGAAGTTTTTGAAAAGTTTTGAATTATAATGACTGAAGTTGTCAATTTGTGGTTTTAGAGGTCATTCGAAGTTTCGGGACTCAAATGGGAATTCTGTTGATTCCATCAATTCCGTAATGTGGATTTTGGCCCAGGAGAGTTGACGGGGTCAGTTTTGGGGCTGTATCGTGGATTTGAGGGCCTAAGTTGGAAAATTATGGAATTTTGATCATTGGGTTGACTTTGGTCAACATTCGGAGATCCGATGCTCGGATGTCGACTCCAACAACTCCGTTGGATTCAGGGGATGATTTTAGGCCTAGGGGTGGCCTTCGTTGAATTTTTAGAGGTCCCGAGCTTGTTTTGAGTTGTTGAGGCGTAAGTTAGTTTTGTTGTGATTTATCGGGTTTCGAATTCCGATGGTTCCATTAAGTCCGGAACATCGAATTTAGTAGGGTTGTATATCTAATTTGTGTGCACGAGGTTCCGAACAAATTTTGAGGGTCCATTTGGAGACTTGTGAAATTTTCTAAATTTTGTTGTACCGGTGCATGAGATTTTGGCCTCCGCGTTCGCGGAATGTTGGGGAGCTGGTCCTCGCGTTCGTGGGGGGTGTTCCGCGTTCGCGGAGTGTGGAGGACCTGGTCCTTGCGTTCGCGGGGGTGTTCCACGTTCGCGTAGAATTGAGAACCTGGTCCTCACGTTCGCGGAAGGTGTTCCGCATTCGCGGAGGTCATTTAATGCCTGAATAGTGTAAATTCGGGAAATGTCCCATTTTCAACATTTTGGAGCTCTCTTGGGCGATTTTTGAAGAGAATTTTCTTGGGAATCAATGTGGGTAAGTGATTTTAACCCTTGGCCTTGATTACCCAATGCTTTAAACATGATTTTGAATTGGAATTTGAGATTTTAAAGTGTGTTTTTGGTGATTTTGAAAGAACTCCAAAAATTTGATAAAATGGAAATGGAGGGCTATTTTGAGCTTCCTTTTCAAATGGGTTTCTCACCATTGAGTTCCTATGGTATTGAGGATGATTTTTATGAAAGAAATCCCGAATTCAAACCCCATTTTGAAATCAAATTTTTTTGGGTTGTTTTACCTTTTCTTTTCGAATTTCATGTTCTTGGCATTGTTAGGCCCGGATTGTGATTGGGTTTCCTTATTTGAATAGATTGTGTTGCCTTGGATTGCTTACGGAAGGGAAAATCTTCAATTGTTGATTGATTTCGATTCGATTAAGGCAAGTTAACTCTTAAAACCTTGAAAGTCTTTTAGAATTTTGACTTCCTTACTTGATTGCATTGGGGAGTAATGGGATTGAGATATTGGGTGAGTTCTTCCGTGAATCAATCTAATAATAACCGACAGGGTTAATAAAATGGCTTGTATGCAAATATGATAGGCCAACGTGTGTTTAGGCCATGGACTTGATATCATTGTAAGTTTGATGTATTGCTAGGATAGTCTCGATGTGATTGTGAACATGTTGAATATGTCTTTTGCTCATTGTTGATTATGGGACTAGACTTGAGAACTCTTGTTAGCGATTGATCTTACTTGTGATGAAATGAGTAGAGAAATGGACACTAACCAATTGACATCATTGAAATGTTGTGGATATTGAGATTTTGACAGTTGTTGTTGATATATTGTTGACAGTGTGACGTGATTTGCATTGATATGAATTGCATTGTGATTGTGAGCACTATCATTCATTCTCATTATCTATGTGAACATGCTTGTGTGCATTGGTTCTGTAAACACTATGATGAGACACTTGATGATTTATACCGATGGGAAATGGTTCTGGTAATGCCGATGAGAAATGGTTCCAGCGGATATATGGTCCATGTGTGGCCAGTGATGATTTATGTCGATGGGAAATGGTTCCGGCGGGTATGTGGTCCATCTGTAGCCAGTGATGACTTATGCCGATGGGAAATGGTTCCGGCGAGAGATGATTTATGTCGATAGGAAATGGTTCCAGCGGATACATGGTCCATGTGTGGCCCCCATGGGTTCCGATATGAGATTCAGCGGATGTATATCGTAGGACAGACATGCATCATTCTACTTGTCATTTCATTGCATTGCATTGTCCTACTCTTGATACTGTGATGCCGAGGTTTATGCCGGCGATGTTGTGATGCCGAGGTTTCTGCCGGCAACTGTGATGCATGCATGAACATTGCATGCGAATTAACATTCATGCATATTATTGAGTGATGAACATGATTCTTGTGATTGACTTTGTGATTACTCGTGAGATATGACTTATGATTCTGAACTATGACTGTGGAGTGGTGTTTTTGCCTTGTGACTCTGGGATTGATATACTTGATACTGATGTGAGTTAATTCGGTGATGTTGTTAAACTGTTGTTGACCCATGTGTTATTTGAGCTGTGAATTGGAAATCTCTTAGGTTGGGCTGAGTTTCTGTGCAGGTTGTAGTTATTGGAGGTTTGGTTGGAAGTCAGGTTTCATGATTCTTTTAGATTTGCTTCGTTTTATTAGTTGATTTGCTGAGTACTGTGTTGTTTGGTACTCACCCTTGCTTCTACACTTGTGTAGGTTCCGAGCCCGGACCTTGAGCTAGTTCTTCCTTCTTCCTTCTCCAAGGCTTTTAAGAGGTAGGTTTTCGATGTTGGCTAACTCTCTTGACCCTTTTACTTATGTTTGTTCTATTTGAGATACAGACATCGAGACTTGAAGTTTTTCATTTCAAATTCTGTAATAGAGGCTTGTATTTGTGACAACCAGTCTTGGGTTGGTTTTATAGATGAAGTCTTCCGCCTTTAGCTATTTCTGTTATTTTCTTTCGCTTGTTGGGTTTTAGGCTGACTTGTCCTGGTGGGATAGAACAAGTGCCATCACACCCGATTTTGGGTCGTGACAAATGGTATTAGAGTCCAGGTTTTCATAAGTCTCACGTGTACAAGCCAAGTCTAAGTAGAGTCTTGAGGATCGGTACGGAGACGTCTGTACTTATCTTTGAGAGGCTATGAAGACTGTTAGGAAACTTCTTTTCATTTCATTCTCTCTTATCATGCGTGGTTCTATCGCTTGTGCTTGGTGTCGCATGTTGTTTTTGTGGATGCCGAGAACCAAAGCTTCTGTTTTGAGCGATGGAAGGGAGGCAGTCCCCGAGACAGTGGTTGAGGCCCCAGTCAGAGTTCCGGGTAGAGAGGTTCCCTCCAGGATTCTCAGCACCGTTCTTTCAGGAGACCTTATTGAGGAAGTTGGGAGTGATGGAGAACTTTACTCAGGGTGATACAGGCACGCCACAGGGTTCATAAACTAGAGCAGGAGCACAGACCCCAGAGCAGCATCAGGGTCCGATTGTTCAGGATCCGGTGGGTCAGCCACCGTTGGTTCCCGCGCCAGCTGTAGGTGCACAGGATGATCAGGATGTAGTTCTGACAGTGGAGGACCAGAAGTGTTATGAGAGGTTTCAGAGGATGAAACCACCCCAGTTTTAGGGTGGTAAGAGTGAGGATGCTTATGAGTTTCTGATTTTGTGTTGTGACATGCTCGAGGCAGTGAGGATGGTGGATGCGAGGGGTGTTCATTTTGTTGCTCTCCAGCTCCATGGGCCAGCCAGAGAGTGGTGGAGGACTTATGTGAGGTTTAGGCCTTGGATCTCCTCCGATTGAGTGGGATGTTTTCTCCAGTGCTTTTCAGGATTGCTTCATTCCTTGGAGTGTGTGTGAGGAGGACAGTTTGAGGTTTGAGAGTTTGACTCAGGGTGGCATGTCTGTTGCGATGTACGAGGCACGCTTCAGTTAGGTGTCTCTTCATGCCACGTCTTTGGTTTCAGATGAGGCCGAGAGGGTCCGTAGATTTCTGAGAGGGTTGACTTCCTCCTATGGGTCTACCTACCTTGCATCTGAGTTTGATTTGGCATGTGATCGTATGCCTTTGCAAGTGCATGTTTCTACACCCGTGGGTGAGCCCTTAGTGGTGGATCGAGTGTATCGATCCTGTCTTGTTTCTTTGGCTGGGTACGACACTTGGGTAGATTTGATTATTCTGGAGGTGGTAGATTTTGATGTGATATTGGGTATGGATTGGATTTCTCCCCATCATGCGATCCTTGGTTGTTATTCTAAGAATGTCACCTTAGCGATGTCTGGTACTCTGAAGGTAGAGTGGAAGAGTACTAGTGGTTCTTACCCTAGTAAGGTTATCTCCTACATCCGAGCCCAGAGGTTGATCGATAGAGGGTGTTTATTCTATTTTGATTTTATTCGAGATACCAGTGTTGAGCCGCCTTCCATGGAGTCTATTCTTGTGGTTCAGGAGTTTGCTGATGTGTTCCCTACGGATCTTCCTGGTGTTCCTCCGGATAGGGACATTGATTTTTGCTATCAACTTGGAACCGGGCACCAAGCCCATCTCTATTGCCTTGTATCGTATGGCTCCGGCTGAGTTGAAGGATCATTCACAGGACTTGTTGAGCAAGGGGTTTATTCACCCTAGCATGTCACCTTGGGGGGCACCGGTTCTCTTTGTTAAGAAGAAAGATGACTTTATGAGGATGTACATTGATTATAGACAGTTGAGCAAGGTAACTGTTAAGAACAAGTATCCTCTTCCTCGTATTGATGATTTATTTGACAAGCTTCAGGGTGCGGCATTGTTTTCTAAGATTGATTTGAGTTCCGGCTATCACCAGTTGAAGATTAGGCCATCTAATATTCCTAAGACAGCTTTACGGACTCGTTATGGCCACTATGAGTTCTTGGTGATGTCGTTTGGGTTGACTAACGCCCTTGCGGCGTTTATGGAGTTGATGGACTGAGTATTCCGTCCGTACTTGGATTCTTTCGTGATCGTATTCTTTGATGGCATTCTGATATATTCCCGGACTAAGGAGGATCACGTCCGTCATCTGAGATTGGTACTTCAAACTTTGAGGGAGCAAAAAAAATTTGTACGCCAAGTTCTCCAATTGTGAGTTCTGGCTGGATTCTGTAGCATTTTGGGACATGTGGTGTCCAAGGAGAGGATTAGGGTCGATCCGACTAAGATTGAGGCGGTTAAGGGTTGGACCCGACCTACATCTCCTACTAAGATTTGGAGTTTCGTAGGGTTGGCAGGCTACTACAGACGGTTTGTGCAGGGTTTCTCTACTATTGCAGTGCCATTGACTAAATTGACTCAAAAGACAGTAGATTTTCATTGGTCCGATGAGTGTGAGGTGAGATTTCAAAAGCTCAAGGCTTTGTTGATTTCTGCTCTTGTGTTGACCTTGCCTGAGGAGGGTGTGTGTTTCACCATATATTGTGATGCCTCCGGAGTTGGTTTGGGAGGTGTGTTGATGCAAGAAGGGAAAGTTATTGCATATGCTTCTAGGCAATTGAAGACTCATGAGAAGAACTACCCTACTCACGATCTAGAGCTTGTTGTAGTGGTGTTTGTGCTTAAGTTGTGGCGGCATTACTTGTATAGGGTTCATTGTGAGGTCTTCACCGATCATCGGAGTCTTCAGTACATTTTCAGTCAGAGGGATCTGAACTTTAGACAGCGCAGATGGCTAGAGTTACTGAAGGACTATATATGACCATTTTGTACCATCCTGGGAAGGTCAATGTGATGGCCGATGCTTTGCGTAGGAAGGCTCCTAGTATGGGGAGTCTCGTTGCGATCAATGTTGATATGAGGCCCTTGGCTACAGATGTTCAGAGGTTAGCCAACAGTTTTGTCAGGTTGTAGGTTTCTGAAGAGAGCGGTGGTTTGATTGCATTCATTGAGGCCCGTTCTTCCTTAGTTGAGCAGATTCGTGAGCGTCAGTTTGAGGATGAGAAGTTATGTCTCATTCGAGACAAAGTGATGAGGGGCGAAGCCAAGAAAGCTTCACTTGATTCCGATGTAGTTTTGAGGATCAGAGGTCGAATTTGTGTGCCCAAGGTGGGCGAGCTTATTAGACTAATTGTAGAGGAGACCTATTGTTCTAGATATTCTATCCATCCAGGGACAGCGAAGATGTATCATGATCTAAGTCAGCACTACTGGTGGTGTGGTATGAAGAGAGATATTGCGAACTTTGTGTCTAGATGTTTGACCTGTCAACAGGTCAAGTGTGAGCACCAGCGGCCTGGAGGTCTGTCTCAGAGGATGCCCATTCCTAATTGGAAGTGAGAGCGGATCATTATGGATTTTGTTGTGGGTTTACCTACCAACGTGGGTGGTTATGATTCCATTTGGGTGGTTGTTGATAGGCTGACTAGGTCCACTCATTTCATTCCAGTTCGGGTGAAGTATACAGCGGAGAAGTTAGCCCAGCTCTATATCAGCCAGATTGTTAGACTTTATGGGGTGCCGGTATCTATAGTCTCGGTTCGGGGTTCCTTGTTCACCTCGCATTTCTGGAGAGCTTTACAGCATGGTTTGGGTACTCGGCTAGACATGAGCACAACCTTTCACCCTCAGACTAATGGTCAGTCCGAGCGGACTATTCAGGTGCTTGAGGACATGCTCCGTACTTGTGTGATTGACTTTGGTGCTAGGTGGGATCAGCATTTTCGCCAGTAGAGTTTGCCTATAACAACAGTTATCATTCCAGCATTCAGATGGCTCCATTTGAGGCCTTGTATGGTAGACGTTGTAGATCACCGATTGGGTGGTTTGATTCGGCGAAGATGGATTCCTTAGACACTGACTTGATTAGGGATGCCATGGATCAGGTTCATGTGATTCAGAGTAGGCTGTTGACCACTTAGAGTCGACTGAAGAGCTATGCCTATCGGAGAGTTTGTGACCTAATGTTCATGGAGGGAGATCATGTTTGGCTCCGGGTATCACCCATGATGGGTGTTATGCGATTCAGAAAGAAGGGCAAGCTCAGCCCTAGGTTTGTTGGCCCTTTTGAGATCTTAGACCGGGTGGGTAAGGTGGCCTATATGTTGGCCCTACCACCTAGCTTGTCAGCGGTGCATCCCGTGTTCCATGTCTCTATGCTACGGAAGTACATCCCAGATAAGTCGCATGTGATTGCACTCGATTATGTGGAATTGGGTCCTAATTTGACTTTTGAGGAGGAGCCTACAACTATTCTTGATAGACAGGTCTGTAAGTTTAGGACCAAGGAGATTGCTTCAGTGAAGGTGCAGTGGGGTCACCGTTCAACTGGAGAGGCTACCTTCGAGGCTTCAGGTACTTTTTTTTTACTTTATGTTCGAGGATGAACATGGTTTTAGTGGTGGATAATGTAATGATCCTGAAGGTCATTTTTGGTAGTTTTGTAAAATGACCATTTTGCCCTCCCGAGAGTTGCCCCGAGTCATATTTGAAATGTTTCCGAGTTTGGTTTTGTGAAAGTTGAGTTGAAAAAGAATTTTTTGAAAAGTTTTGAATTGTAATGACTTAAGTTGCCAATTTGGGGTTTTAGAGGTCATTCGGAGTTTTCGGACTCGGATGAGAATTCCGTTGATTCCATCAGTTCTGAAATGTGGATTTTGGCCTAGGAGAGTTGACGGGGTCATTTTTGGGGCTGTATCGTGGATTTGAGGTCCTAAGTTGGAAAATTATGAAATTTTGATCGTAGGGTTGACTTTGGTCAACATTCAGATATCCGATACTCGGATGTCGATTCCGACAACTCCGTTGGATTCGGGGGATGATTTTAGGCCTAGGGGTGGCCTTGGTTGAATTTTTAGAGGTCCCAAGCTCGTTTTGAGTTGTTGAGGCTTAAGTTAGTTTTATTGTGTTTTATCGGGTCCCAGGTCAAGGAGAACTCGAATCCGAATTTCGATGGTTCCATTGAGTCCGGAACGTCGAATTTAGTAGGGTTGCATATCTGATTTGTGTGTGCGGGGTTCCGAATAAATCCCGAGGGTCCATTCGGAGACTTGTGAAATTTGCTGATTTTTGTTGTACCTGGTGCATGAGATTTTGGCATATGTGTTCGCGGAGTGTTGGGGAGCTGATCCCCGCGATCGCGGGGGGTGTTCCGCATTCGCGAGGTGTGGAGGACCTGGTCCTCGCGTTCGCGGGGGTGTTCCGCATTCGCGTAGAGTTGAGAACCTAGTCCTCGCGTTCACGGAGGTCATTTAATGCCTGAACAGTGTAAATTCGGAAAATGTCTCATTTTCACCATTTTCAACATTTTGGAGCTCTCTTGGGCGACTTTTGAAGAGAATTTTCTTGGGAATCAATACCGGTAAGTGATTTTAACATTTGGCCTTGATTACCCAATGCTTTAAACATGATTTTGAATTGGAATTTGGGATTTTAAAGTGTGTTTTTGGTGATTTTGAAAGAACTCCAAAAATTTGATAAAATGGAAATGGAGGGCTATTTTGAGCTTCCTTTTCAAATGTGTTTCTAGCCATTGAGTTCCTATGGTATTGAGGATGATTTTTATGAAAGAAATCCCAGACTCAAACCCCATTTTGAAATCGGATTTTTTTGGGTTGTTTTACCTTTTCTTTTCGAATTTCATGTTCTTGGCATTGTTAGGCCCGGATTGTGATTGGGTTTAATTATTTGAATAGATTGTGTTGCTTTGGATTGCTTACGGAAGTGAAAAGCTTCGATTGTTGATTGATTTCGATTCGATTAAGGCAAGTGAAATCTTAAAACCTTGTAAATCTTTTATAATTTCGACATCCTTACTTGATTGCGTTGGGGAGTAATGGGATTGAGGTATTGGGTGAGTGCTTGCATAAATCAATCTAATAATGACCGGCGGGGTTACTAAAATGGCTTGTATGCTAATGTGATAGGTCAACTTGTATTTGGGCCGTGGACTTGATATCATTGTAAGTTTGATGTATTGCTATGATAGTCTCGATGTGATTGTGAACGTGTTGAATATGTCGTTTGCTCATTGTTGATTACGGGACTAGACTTGAGAACTATTGTTAGCGATTGATCCTACTTGTAATGAAATGAGTAGAGAAATGGAGACTAGGCAATTGACATAATTAATATGTTGTGGATATTGAGATTTTGACTGCTGTTGTTGGTATATTGTTGATAGTGTGACATGATTTGCATTGATATGAATTGTGTTGTGATTGTGAGCACTATCATTCATTCTCATTATCTGTGTGAACATGCTTGTGTGCATTGGTTCTGGAAACACTATGATGAGACATTTGATGATTTATGACGATGGGAAATGGTTCCGGTGATGCCGATGAGAAATGGTTCCAGCGGATATTTGGTCCATGTGTGGCCAATGAAAATTTATGCCGATGGGAAATGGTTCCGGCAAATATGTGGTCCATGTGTGGCCAGTGAAGACTTATGCCGATGGGAAATGGTTCCGGCGGATACATGGTCCATGTGTGGGCCCCATGGGTTCCGGTCTGAGATTCAGCGGATGTGTATCGTAGGACAGACATGCATCATGCTACTTGTCATTTGATTGCATTGCATTGTCCTACTCTTGATACTACGATGGCGATGTTTATGCCGGCGATGTTGTGATGCCGAGGTTTCTGCCGGCAACTGTGATGCATGCATGAACATTGCATGCGAATCAACATTCATGCATATTATTGAGTGATGAACATGATTCTTGTGATTGACTTTGTGATTACTTGTGAGATATGACTTATGATTCTGAACTGTGACTGTGGAGTGGTGTTTTTGCCTTGTGACTCTGGGATTGATATACTTGATACTGATGTAAGTTAATTCGGTGATGTTGTTAAACTGTTGTTGACCCATGTGTTATTTGAGCTGTGAATTGGAAATCTGCTAGGTTGGGCTGAGTTTCTGTGCAAGTTGTTGTTATTGGAGGTTCGGTTGGAAGTCAGGGTTTCGTGATTCTTTTAGATTTGCTTCGTTTTATTAGTTGATTTGCTGGGTACCGTGTTGTTTGGTACTCACCCTTGCTTCTACACTTGTGTAGGTTCCGAGCCCGGACCGTGAGCTAGTTCATCCTTCTTCCTTCTCTGAGGCTTTTAAGGATACTTGAGAGGTAGCTGTTCGATGTTGGAGAACTATCTTGACCCTTTTACTTATGTTTGTTCTATTTGAGATACAGACATCAAGACTTGAAGTTTTTCGTTTCAAATTTTGTAATAGAGGCTTGTATTTGTGACAACCAGTCTTGGGTTGGTTTTATAGATGAAGTCTTCTGCCTTTAGCTATTTCTGTTGTTTTCTTTCGCTTGTTGGGTTTTAGGCTGACTTGTCCTGGTGGGATAGGACAAGTATAAATATACTTTTGAATTATACGATTTAGAGAAGAGAAAAGACATAAAGTCACCACTGAAGTTGTTCCGAATTTTTAAAAAGACACCTTAACTTTGCGGGGATCCTATTACCCCACAAAAGTATTATATACCTTTGTAAATATACCATTTTGACTCATTTTGTCACATGGTAAGACGAGCGTGATGCTCACATTTTCTCACAACCCAGGTGAGAAAATGTGTCGAAATGGTATATTTACAAAGATATTTAATACTTTTGTGGGGTAATAGGACGCCCGCAAAGTTAAGGTGTCTTTTTGAAAATTCGAAACAACTTCTGTGGTGACTTTATGTCTTTTCTCTTTAGAGAAAATAAACTCTTCGCTTAGAAAAGGACATATTTGTACCTCTGCCATTAATAATTGAAATATATTTCTTGTAACACCCCGGATTCGAGAGGAAGGGGATGAAAAATATTCTAAGTAGTGACCTACTACCTCGACTTACCTTTGGTCGTTTGACCTACTGGTCGTAGGTCTAGAGAGGGGGAGGTCGTTGGTACTACTGTTTTGGGGGAGTATTTCATTTAATTTTTTGTCTAAGGCAGGACTGACCTACGGTTGGTCACCTACGGGCCGTAGGTCGACCTACCAACCGTAGGTCAGGGTCGTTGGTTGGGCTGTTGGAAAATTTTAATGAGGGGTCGTTTGGTCTTTTCACCTAATGGCCTATTTACTTAACTAAGTCGGTTATTGACCCTTCCTAACACTATATAAAGCCTTCTAATCCTAAAAGCTATTTTTCTCAATCACTTTACAAGATTTTCCCAAATTCTTCCACCTCAAATATTTCTCTTTCTAAGAAAAACCTCTCAACTCTCAAGGAAGAAGAAGAAGGCTTGGATCCTCCATCGAAGACCATCAATTTCCATTAATTTCTTGTGGGCTTTGTTGAGGTATGATAGTATTCACCATTTGGAGCCCTTTCCTCCAATGGGTCCTCACTTTCTTCAAGGTTTTCAAGGTTCAATCTCACCCAATTGAATTAGGGTTTTGATAAATTCTTATGGGTTCTTCAATTATGTTTTCAATTTTTGATTCTATGATTCCTAGTGCACGATCTAGCGTGATAAAGTAATTTAGTGCACGACTTAGTGTGAGTTACATGATTTGATGTAAAGATTGCATGAATCCCCATGAACCCATGCTATTTCTCCCCAATTTCCTAATCTATGCTTTGATTGTTGGGTTGAGCTATGAATTGAGTAATTTTATGAAATATCTATGAATCTATGCATGAATTATAAATTGAATTGAGGATGACTTTATGAAATTAGGTATATTCAAGTCAAAAGCATGATTTTCCTTTATTATGTGAGTTCCTTCAAATATGGTTAAATTGCCTTGTTTATGGTCTTTTAAGCATGAGTTTGCATTGAATTGCATGATTTGAGTTGAACTACCATGTACCCATACGAACTCTATGATCTATGAATTATGAGCATGATGAACTATGTAAAGATGAAGCTTATGAACTTATGCATGTCTCATATGAAGTTAATGATGATTTAAGGGTGCTTTGAGATTGAAGCATTAAAGATTATGATATGTTGATGTATGCTTGGGTTGTGAAAGGATTTTCTCAACTAAGGAGAATAGGGATTTATTCTAATGAAAGGAACAAGAGGAGATCCCTCATGTTTCCCCCTTCCCATGATAGCCAAGAGGAGATCCCTCATGTCTATCCATGACAAGACAAGAGGAGATCCCTCATGTCTTCTATGGAGCTATTCTAATGAAGGGACAAGAGGAGATCCCTCATGTCTACCCATAATAAGATAGGGGAGATCCCCCATGCCTTTTGATGATATGATAAGATTATGACTATGATTAATCCGTGGGAACTATGCTTAGCACCGAGTGGACAAGAGGCGATCCCTCATGTCCCATAACCTATGTGCCCCCATAGGATGTCTTGAATAGACCTTTTATTAGCTAGTGGATCCACGTAAGCTAGAAGTTAGGGTCCTACCTTGGAAAGCAAGGACACCTCTTTTCGATGTGGGGTAGACACCGTATTCCATGTTGATAACTCACATGCTCTTATATGTCGGTTAAGGTTTTTCCCACAATTAAGAGCACGAGTGTTGCTATGATAACTTTAAGTAAAATAAAGAAAGATGATTTAGCTTGCTTTGGCCATGGTTTATGTTTCATGCTTCTTATGTTTTATCATGTTTTAGCTTGGCCATTGCATGTCATGATTATGTCTCATTCTAGCATGTTATGTGTGTTTTATGTGCATTGTTATCATACTTAGTACTTAATTGTGCTAACGCATACTCTTGCCTACATTAACTTCTTTGGTGTAGAACTTGGCGATTCACCATCCACTCGTGGCTAGAGCTTAGTAGAAGATTGATAGAAGACTTGGTGAGTCCTCATCCATCCGAGGACATAGCCTAGTTGTTCTTATTTTCATGTTATTTCTTTTC
Organism: Solanum appendiculatum; assembly: GCA_018342035.1. Taxonomy (NCBI): domain Eukaryota; kingdom Viridiplantae; phylum Streptophyta; class Magnoliopsida; order Solanales; family Solanaceae; genus Solanum; species Solanum appendiculatum. The sequence continues at coordinate 229,082 of JAGDQO010002140.1, read as the reverse complement.
ATTTCGGATTGTATTGGGTTACGTCCCAAACTTTACTTTCTATGTTAGATTGGCTTTGAGACAATGAGATGTAGACTTCCACTATTTCTTTTAAAAGCTTTGATATGAAATCTCTTTGAACTATAAATCTCTAGTATCTTGTATGTATGTATGCTAAGTGGCTTGTATGAGGCATTTCGGGGTCTTGTACGCCATGTCACGTCTAGGGGGTACCTTGGCTCGTGACAATTCTGCAAATTCATAGAATATTCATAAAGAGATCCAATCATCCTAATTCGAGAAATACACCACTAACGGCCCCCGAATTATGGAGGTCAAATCCAAACCATCCTAGAGATTAAATCCAAATCATCCTAGAGATCAAATCCAAATCATCATAGTTCGAGAAATAAGCTACTAACGGCCCTCGAATTATGTAGATCATGGCCAAGTCCTCTTAGTTTGAAAAACACATCACTAACGGCCCTCGAATTACGGAGAAATCTAAAGCGAGAGAAGTATCAAGGGAGGAACAAAATTGTACTCACAATCTTGATCAATAAAATTATATTTTTTTATATTTTATTTGTGATTGTAATTTATTTTCTATCACTTTAAAATTTGTTGCAAACAATTACCTTAATGATCAAATTTATTTTTTCATTAATCTTCTTGTAAAATCTACTATAGATACCCCAAAAAACTCTATGCAAATACAAAGAATAGAATGCAACTTTGTAACTAGAAACTTTTGGGAATAGTAAAGAATCTTGAGATTATTTTCAGAGAGCCTATTTAATTTAAACCAACCTCTTGAGTTTCACCATTTGTCAAACAAATTTTTTGTTTATCATCTATGTAGATTAGTGTAAAAAACTTCATTTGTTTTTTCTTTCTTTCTTTAAATAATACAAGCTTCTATGCTAATCAATAAAAGGGCAAATTAAAACTCAGGAAAGAATGTAATGAGATTGAATGTCTTCTTAATGATGAGGGAATTATAAATCCCCCTTTCCCCCTCGGGTTTATTTCTTGTTATTATCTGGATTTCTTTGTTTTTGTTTTTGTTTTTATTTTTTAGTATAAAAATATGAGAAATAAAAAAATGTGAATGAAAAATGATGGACAAATCTATATATATAATAAAAGAGAAACATAGACAAGGTGATGTGGCACCTCTCTATGACCTCCATTCCTATTTATCTTCTCTTTTTCTCCCTTTTTTGACTTTTTTTTCTTCATTTTTTTCATTAAATAATTTATTTATTAATTAAAAAATTCAATCATCTAATTATATCTAGTGAGTTACAAAAAGCCTCCATTATCTAATGAGTTACAAAAAACCTTCATTATTCTAAATATATCTAATGAGTTACAAAAAAAACCTCCATCTATTTACATTCTCTACTTAAATGAGATGTCTCTTCAACTTCTTCCTAATTATTCTTTTAGTTTACCCATCCTATGAATACCAATCATCTATAGAGATGTTGAATGTTCATTTCCATTTTCTCATTTTTTTCTTTTTATTAGTACAGTTTTTTCCTTTTTAAATTTGTTTTCTTATTTTTTTTCAATCATGTACTTAATAATGTCATGATATGGCTTTCACTTTAATAAAGATCATAGATATATTCTTCAAAGAATCCTCACATAGATGAAGAAGGAAACTTAGTTATCTTAGAAGATTCATCAAGAGAGATGATCATATTAGTATAAAAGTTTGAATGGATTCCAAATATTTTGAAGATCCATTAATGTATTGTTTTGATTTCAATTAATATTATTTTATTTTATTTTGATTAGATATATAACTCTCTTTTATTCATCAAAAATTAAATTATGAAACTCTACTAACCATTATATTTGAAAGCTCAATTAGCAATTTTTATTCAACTAATTTTGCTTTTATTATTATTATTATCATGCGAATGAAGATGAAAAGGTGTACGTTTTTATTTTTGTATAAATCTGTTTGCCAATTTCTAATTAATATTTTAAATTTTTGTCACGATTGAAATGTATAATATTAACATATAGTATATTTTTCATAGCTATTGGATAATGCTGCCCCTAAAAATATATAATATGGTTTATCATATTAGAAATCTATCACATAATAAATAAATAAATCATCTTTTTGAATTCTTAAAACTTTTAATTAATAAACAAATTATTTAATGAAAAGAATGAAGAAAAAAATTCTCATTTATGTGTCATATTATAAAAGCTCAAAAGTCAACTCATTTTTTTCTCTTAAATCACATTAATTATATTATATTAAAACTAAAAAATATTATTTCTTTAACTTCTGGTAATTATTGTAAAAAAATCAAATTTTCTTATTTAATTCTCCCAATAACATATCTATATAGTATGGCTGGGTACATAAATTATTTTTCTTTATAACATTGTAAATAGGATGTACATATATAATAAAAAGTTATTTTATAGTTTTGCTATAATAAATGTGTATATGTGACTAATGTGTATTTAACTTATAATTATTTAAGGAAAAAATTATTTATCCTAATTTTCTACATTAAAAAGGAGTTATCTTTTGAAGAGTTATTATCACATATTAATTTTCTTTTTGTGATGACTACAATAATAATTAGATTAACGTTATAAAACTCTTCCAATGCTCTACATGTGTTAGGGACAAATATTGATCCAACTCTTGGTATATCTTTCTACAATTTGACACTGTATGTACACTCGCAAATATAATATTTTATCACTCTATGAAAATCTTTATATAATCAAGTAGATAAGTAACACATGCATCAAATTACTAATAACATCACGACTTCTTATAAATACAAATTTTATTTTATGTTATGTGTTTCAATTCTTTTATTTTCATTGCAAAGTATAATCTCCAATGTAATGTTATATAATCAACTTAATTTCTTTTTCTTTTTTTGAGATGTTTTTTTCAATAGATATTATATAAAAATGAAAATTGAGATATGCGATCCTTTAATTAATATTAATAAACCATATGCGATGCAAGTACACATTAGATGAATCTTAATACGGAAAATGAAATATCAAAGAAAGTCAAACAAAAAGAAGAAGATCTCACTAACTTCTTAATTTCGTATATAATTATGTTGAAACATAATTAAAGTATTTTTCTTACTTTTACATGTCACAAATATATTTTTAATTATTTGTATTACAAATCAAGTTGTTTATACATAAATAAAGTCATGTAATTTGTAATCAATTAAATTTAATGTTACTTTGGTTGAACTAAAATCATTATTATAAAATTCATTGAATTTAATGAGAAACTACGATAATCAATTTACTGAAATTTTTCATATTAACTTTTTATGTTTTTCTTCTTTTTGTTGGCAATATTAAGCGAAAATTACAGTTTGAAAATATCTTGCCAGTAATTTTTTGAAAAGACAATATCGAAGTCGGACTTGATTTGTGTTATTTTATTTCTATACACTGCTTATTAAAAATAGTCAATTAGTGATCAGTTATTTAAAAATATATTTAATTTCACGCGAAACGCGGATAAGTCCACTAATTTTAAATTATAGCTATTAAGGTAGTGAGACAAACATACTACGTGGTGTCTATATCACCCAAAAAGCAAGCGACATGGGATTTTGATAGTTGGGTTGTATATATGCTAACAACAAGGATATTTTGTGGACAAAATGAAAAGTGTGAATAGGCATGATTATAATATTGTGGCCAAAACAATTTGTTCTAAAAATGAATGCCTATTTTTATTTATTCAATTTAAAAAATCAAGAGATAATTCATCATAGCTCCTAATTTATTTTATAATTATTTATAATAATTTCTCAATTTATTTTTTAAAAAACATTAAATTTATTATATTCAAAGAATGATATAGTAAAATTGTTATTTTATTTATTGCTTCCTCTTTTCACTTTTACTTGTCTACTATTCTAAAAATAGATTTTATTTTTACTTGTCAGTTTTAATGTATCAAGAAAAAATAATTATTTTATTCTATATTTTATTCTTAGCATTAATTACTGATTCTCCAAATTAGTTTTTCAAGCCTAATACTAAACAATAATTAATAGAGATAATGTAATAACATAATCATATCAATTATTATTTTCTTAATAGGTGTGTGGAATCCAAATATAATAAGTAAAAATAAATTAAGTATTCTTAAAAAATATGTTAAATCAATATTGGAACGAGCACACTGAATGGGGAGAGAGTAGTAAACGAGAGGAGCAACTTGACTTGTTCAAGTTACATCGAATGATACAATAGATGTATCCATAGGCGCAAAGAAAGAGCAATAGACCAACCAACCTACAAAAATAGAAGTATCCCTTGAATTCTATTTTCTCGGTGCACTTTTACTTGTCACTTATTCCTATAATAGATTTTCACTATTACTTGTCATTTTTGACATATCAAGAAAAAACAATTATTATTTTTCATGTTTTACCCTCAGCATTAAATACGTATTCTCCAAATCATTTTTTTTGGTAAGCAAGCATTTTATTACCAAAGAGAAGTTTACAGCTCAAAAAAAAATCCAAATAATTTTTCAAGACCTAATACTAAACATCATTTAATAGGGATATTGTGATAAAATACCTATATCAATAATTATTTTCTTAATATGCATGTCAAGTCAATTAGTGATAAAGTAAAAATGAACGCATGAAGTATTTATTTACAATTGCCCCATTTCGACAACAATTGCTAAAAGCTTGATTGCAGTATCCAAAACCACATTTGCTGGTATCGGAAGAATAACGAGAGAGGGTTGGTAGGCCCCCTCTCACACTTCCACTCCTATTTTTAGGGCTTATATGATGAATTTTTGAAATTGTACAACAAATTTAAATATTTAATAGTGCTAAATTTCATGCCAATAATTATCCAAACAAAAATGACTCACTTGTTCAAGACTTCAATCTACGGTGAGTCCGTGACTACAATATTTACATTTGGATTTTGAAAATTGTGTTAACAGATATGATACTAATTTCTATGGCAATAATTATCATACAAAAAATGCAATTCCTGGTAAACAACAAATTGCAACTTGTTTTTAGGAAAGTCATTTTTTTCATTTTTAAGAAGCTTATTTTTCTTGTGAAAACGTTTTTCAAATATTTTGACCAACCAAACATAAGAATATTGAAAATTATTTTCTTTCATAGCAAACACACTCCTAATTTAAGATCATAAGATTTAAAAGTCTTACTTACTTTCTTAAATTCCACATCATATTGAGATCAGATAAATAAATTGAAATCGAGAAAGTGTTGAATTCTAGTGTTGAAAGTGAATGGAAAATGGAGGGAAGAAAAATGGGGGATTGGCCTCATGAGGTCACATTTTTAGGTTAGTTTTAGCAAATCTTTTAATAGTCTCCGTAGAACCCCTAAGGATTTTGGTATAAGCTTTTTCTAGTCCATAAACCCTATATATAAGTCTCTCTCATCTTTTTCTCCCATACTTTTCCTTCAATTATGATTTTCATAATCGAACGCCTCGACATGAATCCAGATTAATTAATAGTAATAAATACACTCCTCTTGAAAATCATTTACACCCTTAATTTTGGTTTAAAATCAAACTCCCCTCAAATTTGAAAAATAATCATTCCTCCCTGCCTGTCCCCCCCCCCACCCCCTCCCAAAAACCCTTTATCTTATGCGAAGCTTATTTTACCTTTGTCATTCTTAATTCTCCATTTATGTAACATCTTTTTATATTATATATAATATTTTTATTTTTTAACCTATGTATTTATAGATTTTTATTTAGGTTCATTAAAATTATATATTAATATAAGTAGAATAATTTTTTTATAAGTTTGTTGCAAAATCTAATGTTATTTCTTTTATGATTGCTATTTTAATATTACATGCATTAAGTATATATGTATATATGTATTATGTGCATGCGTATTTAAATTTCACTTATCTCTTAGGCATAATATACACTAACATGATTTTTAACTTGGCCTTAGTTAACACATACAAAACCTTAGCTTCATTGACGTTATGAGGTTTAACCTTCGCCACGACTTTAATGGCTAAGCTCTTACGTGCTTCCCGCGGGGTTTTTAATGGAGAAAGAGTAGGGGGGACATAGAAGTTTGGTCCACTCCGAAAAGCTGAGCTTTTCAGTTCGCATCTATGTCCTCCAACTTTGGGTGTGCGTAAGTAGATCCTTTGAGTGTATCTCACACGAATTGTCATGTAGGACACGTGTGTCTACTTATTCAATTTTATACAAGTTTAAGTGCCTACTTGTGTACACCCAAAGTTGAAGGACATAAATGCTAGTTGAATCCAAGTAAAAGGGCACTTTTATGTATTATGCCTATCTCTTATTCGCTATTATCTACGTAGATGAATGAATTTTCATTGACATTAATGAAATATTTTTTAAAATTTAAATTTAAATTGTATTTAAAATATAAATAGATAATCTTTTAAGAAATTATTTTGAAATATATCTTTATTTTTATTAATTATTTTTGTATTACTTATATCGAAATATGTTTATAAAGTTATCAAATTATAAATTTCATTAAAATTAATAAAATTATTTTTTAATTATGTTCATCTGCTTCATTATAAAATGACGTTAGTTTATGTACTCAATTAATATTTTATTTTCCTTTTTAGAAAAAAATTATATTTTTTGTAGGATTTTTTCTATAAATTAAATAACAAAGAAATACTGTGATTTTAAAGGAGTATAAAAACAAGGAAGATAAAATTTGATAATGTAAGGATAGAATAGACATTTAAAAAGTCAATTACACATAAAAAGGGAAGAGTGACTATTTCTCAAAATTGAGAGAAACATTTAATTTTAAAGTAAAGTTGAAAGACCTAAATAATTTTCACCCTTTATTAAAATAGCCCCCCAATCAATTAATGCTACTAATTAATTTTCTAATTGGATGTTCCAAAACTTAATATACGTTTAAAATATATTGTAATGAATACTAACTTAAATTACTCTCCAGGTTCATTTTTTACTTGACTAACGTGATATTCTCCTTAAGAAAATATTTATCAAAGATCTATTTAATAAATTAATTTTATTAATTATGCTTTAAAATTTTTAATTCAATTACTATTATTTTATGTAATTATATAATGAAAGGAATAATACTAAATATATAATATATTTTTAAAATTTATTAAAATTAACAAGTAAAAGAGAAGATAATATTTTAATATAAAAAATATGTAAAAAAAAAAACAGAGGGAGTGAGTATCTTTAATTTTCTCTCTTAATTAACACTCAAATGATCGATAACGGTTGTTTGATAGAGTGAAAGAGCTATGCTATTGACCGGACCCTTTTTTCTCATTTTGTTTGAAGCGGGCCAAATAGAGAATGAAATGCATAAAAAAAATAGGGGAAGGAAGTCAGAGACTCCCTTTTTTTTGGTTTAAGGGCTGCTCACCCTACCGAAGTACCAAAGGCGATAGTTTACGATATAGATAGATAGATATATATTTATAAAGAACATTCTAAGAAAAGATATTAATAGATATCGGTAGTGCATTAGGAGAAATAATGCATACATTAACTCTGTGTATTAATAGTACCTTATTTGGTATGCTTTTTCAATATACTTTTTCTGTCTATTTTTACTTGTTCACTATACTATTTTGGGATGTCCAACAATACTTGTCAACTTTATAAAATTAAGAGAAAAGACATAAAGTGACACCTGAAGTTGTCCCAAATTTTCAAAAAACCACCTTAACTTTGTGGGTGTCCTATTACCCCCACAAAATATTTCAAAATCACAATAAATACACACTTTTTGCACAATAATATAATTACATATTTTTCCCAACCCATTTAGTAAAAATTGGATAAAATCTTGCCTCATTCACATTTTAATCATGACCCGCTCCATTTAATCCTAAACCTCTTTCAGATTTTCACTCTACTCTCTCTTTGATGATCAAAATCCTAAAGCATTTCAATAGTCACAATAAATTTATTTTGCGGTGATAATTTCTTGAATTATGGAGTCAAAACGAAGAAGCGAAGACTGACATGTTAATTGCTTCTTGATTTGAATGCAAATTTTGATTTTAAAATGTTCTTTTTATATAGTAGTCATTTTTTGAAAAATCATCTTTATAGTAATTTGCTGTTATTTTCTTCTTGTGCTATCTATTATTCATGTATATGTAGTGTTAGTTTAGGACTGATTTGAGTTTGAATGTTTCTTCAGATTTAGTTTTGAAATTTGTTTGCAATTTCACTTTCAGGATTTACAAATTAGTTGATCTCATAACTTTTAAATAAAATAAAAAAAGAAGAAATTGAAGCTAGTAAAGCTAGATGAAAATTTCATTGAGGATGGAGAATTTTTTTTTTTTGGTTGTAGATGGAAAGCTGTTCAACATCTATCAATGGAGGTTTTGGAGAAGATGGGAAGTGGGTCTTTTAATAAAGAAGAAAATTTAAATTGTCAGTGTCACGTGGCATTTTTACACTAGTTTAGGGGTGTATTTTTACTCCTCCACGCGCCTATCAAATGTGAGAACACAATTGTTGTGAAAATGGGTCAGAAGTGTTTATTTATTGTGATTTGAAATAGTTCCATGGGGTAATATGACGCCCGCAAACTTTAGGTGTCTTTTTAAAAATTCAGGACAATTTCATGTGTCATTTTATATCTTTTCTTAAAATTAATGAATAGTTTATCATTTTGTGTCTATTTTACCCTTGTTATTAAATACTATGTCTATTTTTCAATGCTTGGATGACTTTTATTTAATAAGGGTAATTTGATAAAATTATCCATATCATTTACTACTTCTTAATTCATGTGCCAAGTCAATAATGGATAACTATTGGACAGAGGGAGTATGTATAACTAATGCTTGCATTAATTATACACTCTATTATGTATTAAGATGAGTATTACTAATACCATGGATTTCAAGGTATTAATAATGTAAGGGATTTAATGCATGCATTAGCATGAATAAAGACTTAATTACTCTTCAAAATCCTTTTTACATCTTTTCTACCATAATTGTGGAAAATATTTTTATAAATTAATACTATTATGCAATGCATGCAATTTTTAATATATCAAATCAAACAATGTATAAAAATTATCTATTCATAATTAATGCAAGCACAACTAATACAAACGTTACTAATACTCTCTATTTGCATTATTTTTATGCACTCTACCAAATGATCCCAATTTTTTTTATATAAATATTTGTTATACCCATGGCTACTTGTAATTTGATAGCGGAGAGAAACAGTGGGAGTGGGGTATAAACTATAGAATCAACTTGAGTTTGTGTATTTATCGATAGTCAGTGGCGTACACATAAATCAAACAATTCCAGTACGGACGATCTCCACATGCCTAGCTTATACTCAATCTTATGTCAATGTATATGCACAATATAATATCAGTAAAAGGAAATGATGATGCATCTCAATCAATCAAATGTCGGTATGACATGTAATCACCTCAACTATCACAAATATACGGGTTCAAATAAGAAACACAACCACACAAAAGAAACCAAGTCGATAATACATCAACTAATGCCCATATGCATTGGCATTCTCGGATTACAATCCATCATTCTATAGTAATAAACTTTCCCTTTATAACACCGGTATTCGTACCAATGCCCGTCACACCATTGGTACGAGACCCACATCTTTCGTCCTTATCCATTGTCTGTTCCATTTTTAATCTTTAATTAGAAAAATGTCCTTCAACAAAGTCTGAAAGTCTTAACATACCTCGAAAGTCGAACACGTCCCATGAATTCCTCAAGATTTCGCCTTTCCCTTTCATAAAGCTTATGAATGTTCCCAATCTATCAAATATGCATAATTCATAAGCAAACGAGTCCGTAGACACTCATATTATTATATATCTATCCTAGACCCAAAAATGTACCCAAATCTACAATCAAGTTCCTAATCTTGGTGCCAATTAACATGTCAAGTCTCATACTCCCTCCGTTCCTATTTATGTGTCTATTTTAGATTTCACATGCATTAAGAAACTAAGTAAGTTTACTATTCTACCCTTATTTAATTTTTTTTGAAGTCAAGTTTTCAATCAGTGAATATGAATTAGTTTATTTTGATTAACTAATTTGACCAATGGACATGAATTATTTACTTAGTTTTTCTATGTAGGTCAAATGTATATTTTCAAGGCTAATAACTCACAAGGGTAAACTAGGAAGAATATTGTTATTTATGCATTGATTTTATGAAATGACAAGTATTATGGACAAACTATTTATAGTAAGGATGACATACAAAAAGGAAAATTGAGGGTTAACCCTAGTGCTCAAAATGACCTAATGGATCGTTACAATAACTAACACAAGTATTACTAATATTCTCTATTTAGCATTATTTTTATACACTCTACCAAATGACCTTATTTTTTTATAAATATTTTTTTATACTCATGGCTACTTGTAATTTGATAGCGGAGAGAAACAGTGGGAGTGGAGTATAAAATAGAGAATCAACTTGAGTTGGTGTATATATCAATAGTCAGACGTGGCATACGTAAAAATTTTCGCCAGTGGTATTATCTTTTAAAAGGAAAACGATAAATAAAACGGAATATCATATTAAAAAAAACACATTTCACGTACACTATTGTATTTTTCTCAAAAATAAAATAAAAGAAATATTCTAGTAAAAATTTTAGGAATCCCATTAGTGTAAGGAGGAAATTACATCCTATCCTTATTCTTTTTAAATTTTCAAAAATTCCTTTAATTTAATGCCATCCGGATACATTCCAACAATCCGGATACATAGGAGCTGATACATTAAAAAAAAATCGGTTACACTTAAAAAGGAAAAAAATCATAAAATTAAATTACAATCTCATAAATCACGCAATCAAGTTAAGTAATTTTTCCTAATTTAAATGACTACAGGTTGTTTGCCTTAATCGGCTAAGTACTATTTTTGGGCCAAATAGGTACTTGTGCACAAAACCCTAATAATTAAGCAACATCCTCTTCTACTTTCCACTTTCATCTTTATTTAAGTTCAGATCTGTTTGCAAACTATGGAATACCTTTTTTCTTCATCGTGTACTTTTTTTCATAAAGAGAAGTGATACATTCATTTTTAGAATACATTTAGCTTCCAATTGAATATTTTTTTCATTATTTGATTTTACGTATGTGTGTATCTAGATAATGCAGTATTGAAATAATTTTCACAAAATTGTCCTGTTATTTGGAAATTCCCGATACATTCGATGGGAGAATTGCTATTCAATACAAATATTTGTTCATTTTTGTTTTAAGAAGCTACCGTATTATACATGTTGCTATGTATCGGACACATGTAGTATCTGATACATTAGTGTTTATGTATCAACAATAATATTTGATAATGTCTACAAATACATAACCTTCTAGTTGAATAAGTTTAGGTGTATATATCTGATAGTAAAAGATAACAAAATTTGTAATAGTTATGTATCAAATACATAACTATGAACATGATATATACTAATTTGTGTTTCAATAAATTAGGGTTACGTATCAAAACTAATATTTGAACACGATACATTGTACATGATAAATTTGTAAAGGTATCATAAATTAAAGTTGAAATGAAGACATTATATGTTAATTTAAGAATCAAAATCAATTAGATACATTAAAAATCTGAACCTTGGATAGAAAAAGGTGTTTAGTAACATGTTCTACTCCCCCCCACCCCCTTTTTGGAAGCTTTCTCAACAGGTGATTTAGAACTTGAAATGCATCCTTCTTCGACTCAGAATCATAAACACGAGGGACGAGATCTTCTGCTTGTGGAACTAATTGGGTAGGACCAATAAAAACAATGGACCAGAACCCATATGTATCAGAAAAAGATGAACAACAAAAAATTGATGAAATAAATTCAACCAACCAGTTGCTCTATTAATATTGTGTCATATACATAACTATTATGTCTATGATACAAACTGATATTGTTATAAAACATTAGTGTTTATGTATCAATAATAATATTTGATAATGTGTACAGATACATAATCTTCTAGTTGAATAAGTTTGGGTGTATCTATCTGATAGTACAGCATAGCGAAATTTATAATAGTTATGTATCAAATACATAACTATGAATATGATACATACTAATTTATGTTTAAATAAATTAGGGTTATGTATCAAAACTAATATTTGAACACGATACATTGTACATGATAAAATTATAATGTATCATAATATTGAAATGAATACATTATACATTAATTTAAGAAACAAAATCAACTAGATACATTAAAAATCTGAATCCATATGTATCAGAAAAAGATGAACTACAAAAAATAAAAAAATCAATAATTTGATCTGCTGAAAGCAAAAACAATGATGAAGAGATCCTTTTACAATTTTTCATTTGCTATGTATCAATTTTCGTGACTTTTTTTCACTTTTAATAATGACGTCACCCATGGATTTCGACCCAAAGTCCTTACTGGAGCCACCAATAACTCGATTGTTTTTTCCATGATCGATTTAGAAGTCGAAGATGCATCATTCTTCGACTAATTGGGTAATCCCAATACTAAAAGATGGTGCATCATCCATATGTATCAAAAATTTGTAGAAGAAAAGACTAAAAAAAAAATAATTAAAAATTGATAACGGATGAACTGGACATTCAATTCCCATTTGATGAATTTTCTTATCATTGTAAAAATTACCAGAGAGCCTGTGGAGGACAAAAGTTGGTTGCATCAAGGCAATGTACTTCTTTTGTATATTATGATAAATGAAACTGGGTTTTGTCAACAAAAAAAAAAATACACTAGAAAGAAAAAATGAATGACGAAGAAGATGAAGAAAAACTACCACTTGAATAATTTGAAATCGATAAACTGAAAAGAGAAAAGATTTGAAATTCAAAAATGGAGTAATGGAGGTAACTGGTGATGAATAGAGTGATTTGAGGCGTGAAAAAAGGAGCAAAAATAGGAATGGACGTGGGTTTGGAGTTGAGGACTTATGTATCCGGATGATTGAATTTTTTGGGGAAAAGGAGGGATTTTTGCAATATTTTAGAATGGTAGGGAATAAAAGAAAATACGATAAATAGAGATGTGTATAGGTAATTTTTCCAATATTATAACTTTTTAGCGATGGTTTTTTTAAAAATGTATTCAAATTAAATATACACATTAAAGTTAGAAGTATTAACAATTTTTTTTATATCGCAATTAGTGGTGGCAAATGGGTGGGTTGGGTCAAATTCAGGCGGGTTGAAAATGAGTCAACAAAAATGGGTAATAATTCAACCCGCCCATATTTGATATGGGTAAAAATGGATTGGGTAACAAATGAGTTGGGTAAAATTCAAGTTTACCCATATTTACCCATATTTTCATGAGTATATAGTACTTTACTTAAGAATTCAACATGGAGAAAATATTTTAATTTTTTTTTGAATGAAAAATGTTGAAAATACTTTATTTAATTTTATTGTATAATACTCCCTCCGTCCAACAATAGTTGTCCGCTATACTATTTTGGGATGCCCTACAATACTTGTCCACTTTATGAAATCAATGGATAATTTTACACTTAGTTCCTAATTTACTCTTATCATTAATTATAGTCATTTCCCTATTATATTTTTCAAGACATTGTATTTATTATATTCAAAGGGTGATATAGTAAAATTACCCTTCTATTTATAGTTTCTTAAGAAGTGTGAAAAGTCAATAGTTGACAAGTATTGTTGGACAGAGGGAGTAAAAGTAAAAAAGAAATCCTATAATATTAAATAAATTTATGTAATAACAAGGGGAAAATATTTTTAATTTCAAAGTAAATGAATATTTACATTTAATTTTAGGAGTAAAACATGCTTAATGCACTTTAAGCAATATCAATACTAATACATGATTTGCTTATTTTATATTGTTATTTGTTATCTAATAGAAAATTAAACAAATGAAAAATATAATTATAATTAACAAAAGAAACGTACATTTAATATATATATTTTTTGGAGAGTCAAAGACTTCACCCTTTCAATTATAGAGAAGAATAATTAGTTTTATAGAAGAACATAAAAAGAAATAAAAGTTACAATATTTTTTAGTGATATCATAAATTTTGAGTGAATAAAAGTTGGAAGTTTAGCCCATTTGGCTAATCCATATTTTACCCATAGTTTACCCATATTTTAATGGATCGAATATGGGTATTAACCCACATTCTACCCATGTAGAAAATCACTCACCCAACCTATTAAAATATGAACGAATTGGGCGGGTTACCAAAATATGAACTTATTTTGCCGGCACTAATCGCAACCTAGCATGTGGAACCCCAACGCTAAACCAAATGAGCTGTACCTAACTTTGGTTCAAGGAGTGACACTTAAAACATATGTTTTCTATGTTTGCTTTCGCCTTTATTTTATTTTTGATTTCCCATCTGGCATTTTGTACAAAAGATTTTTTCTTAGGTTTCTCACTTTACACTTTCTTTGGTTTTTCACTTGGCATTTTCTATCAAAGATTTTTCTATTCCCAAAACTCAAATACAAGACTTTTGGTTAAGGAAGAAGTAGGTCATTCACTACACCACATATTTTGGTACTCACAAAAGATTTTTTTTTAGGTTTCTCACTTTACACTTTCTTTGGTTTTTCACTTGGCATTTTCTGTCAAAGATTTTTCTATTCCCAAAACTCAAATACGAAACTTTTGGTTAAGGGAGAAGTAGGTCATTCACTACACCACATATTTTGGTACTCCCTTTTAATTATATATACTTATTTAATAATTCTTTTTTGATGAAATAGTGTCACGTGACATTAATTGGATCTTCAGTGTTTGGTGAAATTCATTGGACCTTAGTGGATCCACCCAGTTAAAATAGCGTTAATGCAAGTGTTACCAACGTGCCTTTCTATATTTTAGAATAGTACCGACCAGCCTTGGCTCTCTGACTCTAGTCTATCTATAAATAGAAGTAGAAACATCGTCACATTTGCAAATTGCAACCATAAATTCTCTTGATTCATTCACTCTTTCATCTTCCCTTAAGCAGCTACCACATATACATTATAGAGTAAGTAGATATAAAGAAAGAATGATTGAATCTTTAGCTAGCTGGTTGACCCGCACAGTTCTCTTCTGTTTCTTGAATCTCATGATTGGAACTATATTGATCACTTCAAATCTCAAAACTGACAACAAACCCATCACTACAACAACTCCATCTCTGTTACATCCAGTCAAGTCCTTTAATTTCTCTTTCCCTGACCCATTTTCCTCCATCACTCACGATTTGTCCCATAACTCACAACTCAACCGTACTCCGTCTCTGCTCCAACGGGTCAAGTCCATCAATTTGTCCTTCTCTCGACCCGATCCAATTCCCCAATACAATGATGATCAAGTTGATGATATTGAACCGCAGATTGCGTTGAGTCACGTGACAAGAAGTAAGTCTGCCACGTGCACGGAGGCGAAAGTAGTGAAAAAGACGATATTGGTGAAGTCGGCAAGTGAGAAGAAGATGCCGGTGGCGGAGGTGGATTTGCGGCGACCGGCAACGACGAGGGAAAGGTTGATTTCGTCGTTAGGGGAAGATGAAGCAGTTAATAAGAAAGCTGATGATTTCATTAATAAGTTTAGGCAACAGTTGAAGTTACAGAGGCTTCATTCTATTCTTAGGTACAACCAAATGTTGAACACAGGAGTAGCAACCTGACTTTTTATCCTTCTTTGTAGAGGTGTAGGTGTGTTCGTGGTTCTATTTGAATGGGTTATTGACCTAAACAAACCAAGCCAATTTAATCAGTTTACAAATTATTAAAATTAAATATATAATATACATTTTCCAGTATAATTGTTATTTAGTTCAATTGTTCAGTTATTAATCATATATGAAAATAAAATAAATTATTTTTCAAAAGAGAAAAGAAAAACAATTCATTTTGAATGGAAATGATTTCTCTTTGTGCTGTTTTGAATTTTATAATTATTGTATCAAAACTTCAGCTATTATCGATTTTTAAAAATGTAAAACTAAATAAAATAAAAATTGGTTTACTTGATTGATTTGGTTTGTTTTTTATTTAATTTTTGATTGATCAATTTTTACGGGAATACCCTACGTCTCTTTGGAAATTCCATGGATCCCTTTCGATTTCTTCTTTACAAATGAATGTATTAATTCTTGGCCTCTAAAATAAATTGAAATAATTGACAGAGCTTAGGTTTCGATTAATATATATGTGGGTGTGCTCCTTTCTTTTTGTATCTAAGGTTGAAACTGCTGGTAGAACTAGAAGTAAAATTCTTCACTTCTAACTTTAAGGTTATGGTTCAAGTCTCCGAGATAGCAAAAGTGAAAGCTTCGGGAGAGGGGTATGAAGGAAATAAAATTACCCAAGGTAAAAATATATGCACAAGTGAAAGACCCAACACAATGATTTTGTAAGAGGCTTTTATTCAATAACTCAATGACTCTTGTATTTTTGTACAATGAATGTATCTCTCACTACACAATGAATGTATCTCTCACTACATTTTACAATATGTAATAAGGCACCCCTATTTATAAGACTAACAATCAAAGTAAACTAGGACTAGGAAACTATAAAACTAACAAATCCTAATTAAACATAAATAGGTAAATACCATAAATAACAAATCCTAAATTAGTAAGGAATCCTAAACTACTTAGGAATCCTACTCTTGGTTTATTTCCTACATAGCCTCCCTTAAACCAAGATCTTCAAATGTGATCATGCCCAGCATCTTCTTCAACTTTATGAATAACTCTATTTTTAATGGCTTTGTGAAAATATCAGCAACTTGTTCTTCAGTCTTGCAATATTCAACCACTATCTCTTTATCTTGGACCAAATCACGAATGAAGTGCCATTTGATGTCGATGTGCTTGCTACGGCCATGAAAAACAGGATTCTTTGTTAACGCAATTGCAGACTTGCTATCACAAAATATTTTTGTAGAACTATCTTGCTTGTGTTGAAGAAATCCAAGCATCCTTCTCAACCATAATGCTTGTGTAGCACTACTTGTTGCGGCCATGTACTCTGCTTCAGCAGTTGATAAAGCAACAACTTGTTGTTTCTTTGAAGACCAAGAAAATACACCAGATCCCAAATAAAATGCATAGCCTGAAGTACTTTTCCTTTGCATCATATCACCAGCCCAATCACTATCAGTAAATCCAACAAGATTACTATCAATAGTCTTTGAATAAAATATACCATCAGAGTGTGTACCTTGAATATATCTCAAAATTCTCTTGGCAGCTTGCAAGTGAGATTGACGCGGAAACTCCATAAATCTGCTAATTAATCCAACTCCATAAGTAATATCAGGTCTTGTAGAAGTCAAGTATCTTAGACTCCCTACCAATTTCCTAAAATATGTAGCATCAACAAAATCACCAGTTCCATCTTTAGTCAACTTCAATTTCTCTTCAATAGAATTCAAGATCAATTTGACTTTCTTCTTGACTTTCTTCATATTTAATATTTTAACAATATCATCATCATATTTTTTTCTTTTCTTGTATTCTTGAATAACCATTCTTGCCTTAAAATTGTCTGCTTCTCCAATTGATTTGTACTTGATCTTGCATGTCCATTCAATACCAGTTGATTGTGTATATGGTAGAGTATGATCCTCAACAAATAATTTTTCATCCTCTTCAAAGCTTATAATTTTAAATAATGATTCAGAGTTGATTGTATCTTCACTATTCATAGTCATGCAATTTAATTGCGGATCTAGAACTTCAATTGTTTTTGCTTCAATTTTGGGTAGATCATCAAAAACTTGCTCTTGGTGAACACTTTTGCTTCTTTTATTACCAACTTCATCTTCAAAAGCTTCAACTAATTTTTCTTGTGAGACAATAGTGAGTATTTCAATTTCTTTTTCAATAGCTTCACTTTGTATAGACCAATCATGTCTACTACATGTCTCATGGGTTAAATTACTAACCTCTATCGAAGCAACATCAGTTTCCACCAAATTTTTCTGTTTAGTTGTTTGAGAAATTATTGATTTATTAGATTGACCACTATTGAATTCTTCTTTGCAATTAAAAGCATCTATACCGCAATGAAAATTACCTCTATCTTCCTTTCCTTTTTCCATAATTTTTAAACTTTGATCTTCTTCATATATTTCTATCAGATTTGATGATTCTTCTTCTTCTTCTTTTAATTGATCATCCTTTCTTTGGTCTTCTTCATTTATTTCTATCAAACTCAATATCTCTTCTTTATCATCCTTTCTTTGGTCTTCATCCTCCACTATCACATCTCTATTTTCTCGTCCTCTACCTATGAAATTTTGACATCTTTGATTTGTCTTAACCCAGTTTGATATCTCTTCTCTTGGATTAAGTTGACTCACCTTTTCTGGCAACGCTTCATTAAATGTTTTTGTCATCTGTTGATTCAGGGACATCTCATATGTCACCAATTCACCTTCTAGATCATCAAGCTTCAAGGTATTCAGATTTCGAGTAGACTCAATATCTTTCTTCTTGATTAGAAACTCTAAACGTAGAGAATTTAATATCTTTTCAACAACTTTAACTTCTTCTAATATTTCTCCATTGATCCTTATAACATTGACAATTTCTTTAATTCTTGTAAAAAAATCTTTGATTGTTTCTGTTGGTTTCATTTGAGCCAACTCAAACTGTTCCCAAAGTTCTTGAAGTTTTTCTCTCTTCACGTCTGAAACACATCGATATGTTTTTGTTAAAATTGTCCAGGCCTCCTTTGCTGACGTAGCATATAAAATTTTATTATATATACACAATCCGACCGTTCTATCAAGGTAAAACCATGCCTTATAATTCAATTTTCTATTTTTCTCCAATTGTTTTGCAACTTCACCAGTCAATGTTGTGCCCTCTGGGGCATCCACGAATCCAATATCAATAATGGACCATAGTCCAACAGTTTTGAAAAAATTCTTCATCTGTTGATGCCAACTCTCAAAATTATTTTTGCCATCAAACACAAAAACAAGACATTCGGGTAAATATGGAATATCCATATTCTTTTGTATATGTTGGATCTCACACACGACTATTATAAGGATCTCACACAAGCTTTTATAAAGATCCCACACAAGCTTTTATAAAGATCTCACACAAGCTCTGATACCAATTTGAAGGAAATAAAATTACCTAAGGTAATAATATATGCACAAGTGAAAGACCCAACACAATGATTTTGTAAGAGGCTTTTATTCAATAACTCAATGACTCTTGTATTTTTGTACAATGAATGTATCTCTCACTACACAATGAATGTATCTCTCACTACATTTTACAATATGTAATAAGGCACCCCTATTTATAAGACTAACAATCAAAGTAAACTAGGACTAGGAAACTATAAAACTAACAAATCCTAATTAAACATAAATAGGTAAATACCATAAATAACAAATCCTAAATTAGTAAGGAATCCTAAACTACTTAGGAATCCTACTCTTGGTTTATTTCCTACAGGGTAAAAAAAAAAACCTTAATATTGGGTATGAATTTTCTATTTCTAGCAAATTTAAGTCGTGTGAATATACCAAAAAAGAAAAGGTACATTAATTTAGAACAATGCTATGTGGGGTCTTTAGATAGAGTATATAGACGGACCAATATGGTCCATTTTTGCTATTTCCTTTTCTGTTGTTTATTTTCTTCTTGTTTTTGGATTCATTTGGGACGAGATTTTTTTTGTTTACGACTATTCTTTGATTATTAATAAAATAAAGCTATGGCTCAAATTGCTTTTAAAAGTGTGGGGTCTTTAATTTTGTATAATATCTACAAACTGAGTTTCATACGGAAAAATAAATGGAGAAAAATTAAATAAATATTTATTGGGTCAAAAGTTTTACTCAAAATGACTATTGATTCATTATTTTATTACAATTGCCCTTTCTTAGAACCCGTTTAGATTGACTTTAAAAAAGTATCTTTTAAGTTAAAAAATAAAATGTCAAACTTAAATGATTTTTAAGTCAAAAAAAGTAGGGAGAGAACTACTTTTGATTTTTTAACTTTTTAAAGTCATTTTAACTTATTTTTATGCCACTAAGGAATTTTTAAATTGCAAAAAAAAGACTCTTTCATACTCTATCAACAACAAATTCACTTTATTATTAGTATACCTTACATAAATCCTATAGTGTAAGAGTGAAATTACCTTCTATCCCTACTAGTTTTCTAATTACACAAATCTCATGTTTTTAGGCGTTCCGGATACATAAATAAGGATCCAGATACATTATTGTTGATACATTATGTATCCATCTGTTGTGCTTATTAAGTGAAAAAAAAAACAGAAAATCAAATTAAGGTCCCATAATATCCATTTGTTGCGCTAATTAAGGGGAAAAAACTGAATCAAATTAGGATCCCATAAATTGTGCTATTCCATTCCGAGTATCAACGATTCAGTCATACAGCGTAAAAGAATAAAAAAATTCAAAATACAAATTTCTTCTTCCTGTTCATCGTTCTCTCTATTTCATGCATAGCCGAAAATTTCATAAAATACATAATGAATATTTCGATTTTGTTGAGTTCGTGTTCGTGTTCGTGTTTGGGTTCGAATTCAGGTTCGGGTTCGGGTTTGGGTAAGTTTCAAAGAGGAGTTCCTTCTCGGTTCTCTCTATTTTTTCTTTTTCATTCCAAAATTTTCTTGAAAATGGAGAAGGAAAACCAGAGTGTGAAGAAGACGGCGTGTGATGTGGATGTTCAGAAGAAGTGTTTGGAAGAAAATAAAGGCGACTATACATGTGAATTTCTTTTTTGATTTTTGAATTTTTATATGCATATATAAATCATGATACATTCCTGATTTCAACTTGATACAATTCTAGTTTGATATATATTTATTGGGGGTTTTATAGCTGTGAGTAAATGTGTTGTTACTATAAAGTATCGGATACATGTGAATTTCTATTTTATTTTAATGTATCAATATATGAATTTCTTGTTTTTAATGTATCAGTGTGCAAGAGAATATATTTTGATACAATAAATTGACATGTTAATATTTTCAACCCTGTTTCATTTCAGCTACAAACAATCCGCCGTTCCTTCAAAATGAAGAATATACATTATAACAAATAGTTAACATGATACAAAAATAACAAAAAGTTACACATGATATAAACTCACAACAATAACAATCCGCAGTCCCTTCAAAATGAAGAATATACATTATAACAAATAGTTAACATGATACAAAAATAACAAATAGTTACACATGATATAAACTAACAGCAGTAACACATGATACAACAAATGCCCACCAGTTGAATATGATACAAAAATTGCCCAACACTTAAACATGATACAAATAATGGAGTGCAGTTAAATTAGTAACTTGCAATGTATGTGTATCTGATACATTTTAGTAAACTTTGTGTATCTGATACACACTGAATAGTACAAGTTTTGAATGATACACCAATGAACATTATTTTTGTATCAATAATTTCACATAATTACTAAACTCCACACATGATACAAGAATGCCCACCAGTTGAACATGATACAAAAATTGTCCAACCCTTAAACATGATACAAACAAAGGAGTACAGTTTAATTAGTAACTTGTCATTTATCTTATGTTTGTATCTGTTACATTTTAGTAAACTTTTATATCTGATCCATACTAAAAAGTATAGGTTTTGAATGATACACTATTGAACATTATTTTTGTATCAATAATTTCAGAAAATTACAACAACTCTTCAAATAATGAACAAAATTAAGGTTAAGTGTATCAACTAATAAAACTTAAATATTGATACATTACAAAATGAAACATTAATTTTTCATTAGTGTAGCGAAGGTGTACATTTAGTGTACTTCTGATTCTTAATGATCGGAGAGAGATAAAAAATTAAAAATTTAAAAATGAAGGAAGTAAAGATTGAGGGGAGTAAAAATAGTTAATGATCGGAGAGAGAAGAAATTTGAAAATTAAAAAATAAAGAAAGTAAAGATTGAGGGGAGTGAAAATAGGAAGAGATTGAGGGAGTGAAAATAGGGAGAGATTAAGGGAGTGAAAAGAGGAAGAGAAAAACGTGTATGGGATGTTGAGGAGTTATGTATCCGTAACATTGAGGTTTGAGAGGAAAAAGAAGGATTTTGGAAATAGTTTGAAATGGTAGGGATTAATGAAAAATAAAGGTGTGTATATAGGTAATTTATCCTTATTATTATGCCACTGAGGAATTAGAAAATGAGCTTTCCATATCCAAACTTTACGAGAAAAGTGAACCAAAAGTGTCTTTTAAGTCTTTAATTAAGTATTGGTAACTATTTTGATCAAGGAAAAGGCAAAGACATTTAAATATTAGATTAAGCTAATTAGGGACTCAACTAATATTTTTAAACTTTTAATCTTCTTAAAAGTACAAAACAATCCAAAATTAATTTTAAAAAAACTCTCTTCAATTTTTTCAAATCATTCCCTCGATCTCCCCTCTCTCAAACGCCTCTCCCTCTTTCTCAAAATAGAACCGCTCCAACAATTGCTGCTCCGGCGATCTTCAGTGACTTTTCAACTTTCAACAACCTCGAGATCGACTTCTGTATTTTTCTTTCTTCCATTCTAACCATCAATTTTCTCTCTTCCCTTAGTAAAGACTTTTATTTTAAAAAAATAGGGTCTTTTAGTTACAAAGAAAAAGAAGAAATTGAGTTGACTTCTTTTCAAGTATTGGTTAACAATCTTGAAATTTAATGCTTAATAAAGAATTTTTTTTTGAAAAACCCTAATTTGTGATATTTGTTCTCTTAATATGATGTTTGATGTGGTATCTTTTTTAAGTGAAATATGATTATTATTTTGTTGTTGTTGTTGTTCCCAAACATTGTTGTATTAATAGTGACTTTGAATTTTGAGCTTTTTCAAAGATATATCTATTATTTGTATTTCTCGAACAACTGTTGTATTTTGACTTGTTGTTGTTGTTTGAGTTGTATTGAATTAGTTGATGTTTAATTTGTTGGTGTTGTTGGTATTCTTGATTTTGTTGGTGTTATTAGTGTATTGGTAAAAAAATGAGATTGATGTTGTTTAACTAGTTGTGATATTTGCTCTTTTTATATGATGTTTGATGTAAATGTGGTATCTTTTTAAATGAAATATCATTATTATTTTTGTTGTTGTTGTGGCTGTTCTCGAACATTATATTAATAGTGACTTTGAATTTTGAGTTTTTTGAAGAGACATATATGTTATTTATATTTCTAGAACAATTGTTGATATTTTGGCTTCTTGTTATTGTTTTTGTTGTTGTATTGAATCAATTGGTGTTTAATCTGTTGGTGTTGTTGATATTCTTGGTTAAGTTGGTGTTGTTGGTATTCTTGATTTTGTTGGTAGTATTGGTAAAAACATCACTATTGTTATGAAACTATATAAAATAATGAGAAGAATAAATAGTAGGGAGAAGAGAAAAGACTTCTTATTCCTCTTGAAGTATATATAGGATTCACAGATCTTATTTACAATGAAGGAAAACCCCTTTATTTATAGGGTAAACCTAACTTGGTCTCCAAGTAGGATTCGTAACCATTTTCTAAAAGGACTCCACATGATAGACATTCACTATAATATAAATATGTTTATAACACTCCCCCTTGAATGTCGGTAAATTATGTGCCTCGTTAAAACCTTACTAGATAAAACCCAATGGAAAAAAATTCTAGTGAAGGAAAGAGAGTACACGTATCTAATAATACGCTTTATAGATGCCTCATTAAAAACCTTACAAAGAAAATCCAATGGGAAAAACCTTGCGAGGGAAAAAGAGTACATCACGTATTCACTACCCCTAATGTAAACATCAATCCAAAAACTTGAATCTTCGCATTCCAAGCTTGTACACCACTTCTCAAAAGTTGTAGTTGGTAGAGACTTGGTGAATAAATCAGCCATATTATTACTTGGACAAATTTGTTGCATGTTGATATCACCACTTGGGAGCTCATTGTGTAGAAAAGCTTTGGCGAAATGTGCTTCCTTCTATCTACTTTTATGAATCATACCTTCAGGATCAAAGAATTCTGCAAGTTCCTCACCTCAACTTCTATAAGTAAACAATCTATTGCCCTTTTAAAAACTCTTCAAGAGTTCAACTCAAGTTATTAACTTGCATAGCAATACGAAAGAATTTTTGATTGATTTAATCCATATGAGGATTATAAACAAGTTTTCCAAAAACCTGTATATGCTTTAGATTTTGAATCCATCGGATATTTTCATATCAATTTTGTCAAGTGACAACATTCAATATTAAATGTATAACATCTTCTAGTGTCTAGATTGCAAGTCAAATGAGTTTTACGCTTACCAAGATGCATCATTCCACTTTTCACTTGATAATTATTTCTATGCCAGCATGCTTTAATAGACGTAGAGTTCATATCCTCATAATCTTTTACAATATTGCGCACTATTGTATCAAAGATATCATCGACGAGATATCACTCTGTATCGATTCACAATACGACATAACTTATTGAGATCTCATGACTTCATTATTTTCATATAGCTACCCCTCTCATGAGGTTTCATGAAGTGTTATGTCATAGGCTCTTCAAGAGCATATTTCCTCCTTAATATGATCATTTTGATTATTTTTCTCCTCCCCCTTTACCAATGATTATTTTATTTAGAACCGATTAGTCTATCATGCTTCATGCATGTCGTAGACTCTATCCTTTAGGACATTCAATAGGAGCATTTGCAACTCTTGATTGCTTCTTATCTCCCCCTTATTTTAGATAAACTAACATACATCTCAATCTATTTAGGAGAATCCATCTTTGTGCATCATAATATATTCATTAATCATATACCACACATCAAAATTATTAGATGGAAAATATTTGGTCCCTGACCATAAACCAATTAAGAGAAAAATTGATCATAATTTATTAGTCTGATGCATACATTTATTTTAGTATGTAATACATTATATTTCAGACCATGACTTTGTTCTCATAAGCAATGACTGACTATTTATCTAACACATTTAATGTCACATCAACTTGGATATTTATCAATATTATCAAGATGAATTGTATTGATTATGTAATCTGAAAGTTGTGCTTTTAACTCAATTATTTTGCACAAACAATTTTGCGAATGTCAAACTGCAGGTTGACAACAAAGACACATGTGATTATTTTATAGATGCATCTCTTTATCATATCACATGATTGGTGAATGGCCCCATATTCACCTTTTATACTTTCCAGAATTTAGGGATTTAGTCTCAACATTAGTTGATCCAATCAACTTTCATGAGAACAAGCAACATAAATTTTTTTTGAAGAATTTTCTTGTTTTTCAATATATGTTGAATATTTAATATTCACATCTTTCGGATGGCCAAATCGTTCATGCCAACTAAAAAAAATATTTTATACTAGTAAACTCCAAGTTTACTTGACATATGCCTTTTGCTTTAGTAAATTTCTGATTTACTATTATATGAACACATTTTATATTTGTTTCTTCTCAATTACTCTACCTCTTTTGAAGGTGAGTTGCGATCCCATTACAATAAAGTGCATATTCAAATTGATAAACATTGTTTCACACTATCACATTCACATAAGTATTGGATATATTCAATCCCAGTTGATAGTCAATGATTATTTATTAAAGAGAATGGACTTAATCTGATTATCAGAAAAATGTGCTCATAATCATATTATTTGTGTCAATAATTTTACAAACACCAAGTTGCAAGATGACAATAGGCACATAAGACCATCTAGAAGGAGCATTTATTAGGACCATGAAGTATCTAAACAACCCACTAGGTAGGTGAATAGGTCCACAAACCCATGTATATGTTTCAATAACGCAGGGGACTCAATCTCAACTTCCATTGATGATGGCCTTACAATTAACTTTCCTTTATAACAAGTAGTACAAGAAAATTCACCATTTAAAAGAATCTTTAGGTTCTTTGATGGATGTCCATTTTAATTTTCTATAATTCGTCTCATCATTATAGACCCATGATGTCCCAGACGTTCATGCCAAAGTAAGAAAGTATTGGAATTAGTAAATTTCTTATTTACCATAGAATGTACCTCAATTGCACTAATTTTTATCCAATACAAGCCAAAAGATAAAGTATGGAACTTTTCTTTAACACATGTCTGCCCAGAGACATTCTTGGTGATACCACGTCCACGATCAAAATCGCGATCTTTTCCACACTTAGCATGGTGGGCTTACACCTCATTCACTTCAGAGAATGAATTTGTATTTTTAGCATTTATAAAAAAAATCACATTCTTCATGAATGGAACACAATCATCTAAGCATACCAAATTATGATAACTTAGTACCTCATTACATATTCATGTGCATTATTCCATCACTTGTCTTCTTTCAAACATATATGCACTGCTACATCCACTTTAGGGAATGGATCTGCTTCAATGAGATATATTTCATGACTAATTTTTATCAAAAACACATTATTTTGCCTTAGTCATCATTATATCATCAATATGGTGCATTGAGACTCAAATTCAATGTCTTATCCATATAAAGGCGTCTTATGCCATAAATCGATGGGACATGAATCAAACATCTTTCATCATGGTGCACCAAGATTTGAACCCGATGTCTTACCATCTTGGTGCGATTAGACATGAATCTATCGTCTTATCCCTTGGTGCGTTAGGACATGAATCCATCATCTTATCCTCAATTGAGACTCACTCTAGAGCCGTTAATAATATTATACCACATCTTTCAACACGAGGGAAGGAGTTGCTACGAAAAACTTTATCAGGGATCAACAGTAAAAAACATATACTAAAAACAAAATTTCTACAAGATTCCAAACTTGTAGTTTAACAATATATTTTAACAAAGAACTCAATTCGAAATTAAGGGCACTCACTTTGAATATTGACGTACTTAATTCAAATTATAGCACCAACAATTCACAGATCTTATGAATCTAACGTTTCTTTTCAAATTTTTCCATCTTTATATGAGTAGATAATTGTGTTAAAATTGATCAGTATATACATGTTTGCATACTAAGTTGCAGATTTAGTAGTGTTATTAATTGCACCTACCAAGATGTCACACAAACCGGGAAACAATACTTACCTTTGGATTTCATTAAGACAATATGTGACATCTTTGATACTTTTTAAGTATTTGCTCAAGGTGGTAGAGTGTCGTGCTGATAACGTGTTATGAAACTATATAAAATAATGAGAAGAATAAATAGTAGGGAGAATAGAAAAGACTTCTTTTTACTCTTGAAGTATATTTAGGATTCACAGATCTTATTTGCAATGAAGAAAAACCCCTTTATTTATAGGGGAAACCTACCTTGGTTCCCAAGTACGATTCCTAACCATTTCCTAAAAGGACTCCACGTGATAAACATTCACTATAATACAAATATGTTTATAACAACTATTATGATTTTTTTTTATTATTATTATGTTGTTTTCACCCATTTGTTGCAACATATAGGTTATCTGTTGTAAAAATGGGCTATCTGTTGATAGAAATCAAACAAGTAGCAAGCCTATTTTGATTTCTTTCATTAGATGACTTATTTTTTGCTATAGATGAGTCATCTGTTACAACAGATGGGTTATCTATTGCAACAAATGGATCATCTATTGTAAGAAAGCAAAACAATGCTACTGTTTTGATTCCTTACTATAGATGACCTATCTATTGTATTATTGTATTATGATATATTTATTAAATTCACTGCTATCTTTTTTTAATGATGCACAAATCAATTGTATTTTTTTGTTTTTCTCTTATTTGTAGATAAAATGGCTTCCAAAAAAGTGAATCAACCTCTGATAAACCAAATAAAATAGCAAAATTACAAACATCATTAAAAAAAACTTGTTGAACAAGTCCTTTCACAAACAGATGATGTGTTACCTTCGGTAGATGTACAAAAAGAGAATGAAAATGTGGAAAAAGATAATGAGGGAGAATTAGTTAGAAGTTCTAGAAAAATTGTAGAGGAGGAAGATGAAAATAAAAATAAAGAAGAAAAGAAAATAAATGATGAAGATGGAAATGATGAAGAAACTGGAAGTGATAAAGGAGATGAGGAGGAAGGTGAGAAAGAAAGTGAGAAAGAAGATGAGGAAGAAGAAAATGAAAAGAAAAGTGATGAAGGAGATGATGTTGAAAGTGAGAAAGATGTTGAAGAGGAAACTGAATTTGATGATGAAGAGAAAGAGCTCAAGATAATATTAATGATGATGTTGAGGTATCGATGAGTGATAGTGAACGTAGATCAAAAATCTAACATGATGTTGTCAAAACTTTTAGTATTGACAAGTTTCAAGCGGAGATGTCTATAGATAACCCTACATATTTGCATGGTGATTTTTTTCACATCCAAACTTATAGCCTGGATGTGCTCGACACTTAGAAACTGCTGCTGGTCCCAAACAAGCCCTTGGCCTGGTTGACTACTAAGTGGAAGAGTAAACATACATGCGGAAGTCTTATAAAATGAACATTTGAAATCATTTAAAGATATCTCATGCAAAAGTATAAATAAATCTGAATATAAATAGTAATAATAATAATCATAATAATGTTTAAAATTTCTAAATACTAAAGACTAAACTGAATCACTAACTTTGTCTATCTATGAAGTCTCTACTAACTGAAGATAGGTGCCGGGACAAGACCTACGGCTATCTGACTATTCCACTAACAATGAATAATATCAAATAAGTTGAACTAACTAAATTAGAGCCTTCCGGAAGCGAGGAGGTCTCACCAACTGCTGATGGAAAGAGATCTTACTGAACACCTGCTATCGTGAGTACCTGAAACTGCATCATAAACTGATGCAGCGCAAAATGACGTTAGTACATGAAATGTACGATATGTAATAAGACTGAATGAAATAAATAACTGAACTGAAAAGAAATTGAAAGTAACATGACTAAAGGTAAAACACGAACATGAACTGAATTCATTAAAGCTTTACAATGAGATATACAATAATAACAAAACACTAAAATTATATACTTTACTTTTCTTGGGGATTTTCTCTAACCGACAATCATCACTATGAGTCTCATGATAATACAACGTCTAGCCTACGTTGCCAAAGCCATCCTACACCTTGCTCGAGTATAGGACACCAAAACTAAAATTATGGATCCATTTGAAAAGCCCTCAACGAGGCTGGGTGAGGAGTCACCCAAACCAACGACATGATCCTATCCTATTCTGGCTACGTAGTTTAAGGGCTTTTGGATTATATTAACCTTTACCCAACTTGTGCTCAATACTACTCTCAAAATAATGCAATAATTCTCAATACTGTATAAAATTCCATCTAAGGAAAAAGGGTCTCACTTTAGGGAAAAAACTGATAATCTTGTGCTTTCTCTTTAACGGAATGAAACTTTTTTCTAGCACTATTTATGCTTTCTTCGAAAATAGTCATGCTTATACTATGAAAATGTGTCATGATCCAAAAATGAATGTGATGATACTCGTCTAATCCCACCAAACAAGTTAGTCTCAAACCCAATGAAACGAAAGAGAAATATGGAAAGTAAATCAACAATAGCATAAGAGCGAAAAACTTAGTCATTCTATAAAACACCCAAAACCTGGTTGTCACGTGTATAAATCACTAGTATAATAATATAGAATTTAAAAGATAAATACAAGTATCAATTTCGTTGTTTCTCGAATAGAACAAAACATAAAGTAAGGAACAAGAGAATCTGCCAAAATGTCAAGTAGCTACCTCTCAAAATCCTTTGAAAACCTCGAAAAATAGGTGAGGAAGAAGATCACATGGGTCGGACTCAAAACCTACACAAGTGTAAAAGAAAGGAGTAAATACCAAACAACACGGTACTCAACAAGAAGCCTACTTAACAAGGTAAAACTAAGCTAGAATGCGAGTACTCCTTTCATCCCAACAGAATCACCTCAATTACAACCTGCATAATAATCAGCCCAACCTAACAGTTTACAAGCACATATCACAACTTTCCATAATCACAGTTCAATATTTACGATTTATCAATCACAAGTATTATGATTATCAATCACAAGTATCATGATCATCAATCACAAATTATCAAGTACACCGAACACAAATATCAAGATTATCATGTACAATATCAATCGAGACTCATGGAAAATGCTCATAGTCCATAAACTCAGTGGTAAAGACCTCGACATCCATAACACTCTCTGACAATGACCTCGACATCAATAACTCTCACCGGTAATGACCTCGACATCAATAACACTCGCCAACAATGACCTCGACATCAATAACACTTGTTGACAATGAAATCGACATCAATAACACTTACCAACAATGACCTTGGCATCAATAACACTTGTCATCAATGACCTCGGCATCAGTAACACTCATCGGCAATGACCCCAGCATCAATAACACTCACCAGCAATGACCTCGGAATCAATCACCACATGTCTCATCACAGTGTACATAAATCAATACAAATAAGCAATTTTACACCATAAGAAGAGACAATAAATTCAAGGAATTCAAGTTCACAATGATGCCGTCAACACATTCCATCAATCAACAAATTAGGGTCCAGAACAAGGAAATTCACAAACACTATTATCAACACGTTGCCCTTTTCATTTAATCCCCTTTTTATTCATTAAGATCAATCAAGTGGAATAATTGAACCCATCACCTCATTTCCATTGCTCCCCAACACACAATGAAGGGAAATACAAGATTCTACAAGGTTTACAAGGTTTAGAAATCACTTGCCTCAATTCAATCAAAAGTCAATTCAAGACTGAGTCTTCCCTTTTTGAATAATGTCCAAAGCCACTCAATCTAATCCAATCAAGTAATCACAATAAGATTCCAGAAATAACAACACCTATATTATACACTTTGAAAAATGGGTTAAATCAACTCAAAAACCCAATTCCAAAAATGAGGTTTGAATTCAAAAATCTTTACTTAAAAATGTTACCCAAGGCATTTGGAACTCAGTGGTGAAAACCATTTCGAAAAAGGAGTTAAACTCAGTTCACAATCACCATTTTACTTTAGAACTCAAGTTCTTAAAAAACCTTGCCATTTGCCAATCAAAATCTCACGTTTTGATGTTATAATCCACAAATAATAAAAGGGAATTGAAGTTTTAAGTTTACAAAGAATTACTAAAATGATTCACCATGAAAAATCTCGTAAAAATCACCTCCAACGGTTTTTCAAAACTCAAAATGGGTAAAATCTTGAAATTCCAGGTCAAAACCCTTCATTGATGTCTCTTAAGGGAACATGGGTTCGCTAGCTTAAGAGAACCCTGCTTAAAATAAGGGTATTACTTTCGTGAACCAAGATTCACTTTTGCGATCATCGCGATTACGACCCATGGTTCACTTAAGCGAACCTCGCAAAAAAAAGACCCTTTGCTTTCGCGACCAAGGTCTCGCCAACATGAACCTCGGGAAAGTTGGGTGCATTTCACGAAAGCGAGGCATACCAGTATTAGAAAAATCAACCAACAACAAAATCATCGAATGGGCCCTCAAAATTCGTTCGGAACCCCCGTTGACACAAATCATATATGCAACCTAACTAAACTCGATGTTCTGGACTCAATGGAACCATCAAAACATCGATCTGAGGTCTCCTTGACCCAAGTCCTGTGTAAGTCACATGAAACTAATCTGATGCCTAAAAATAAAAAATCAAGCTCGAAACTTCTAAAAATTTAATCAAGACCTCTTCTAGGTCTAAAATCATCCCCTAAATACAACGGTATTGTTAGAAATCCAATCCGAGCATCCGAACTATGAATGTTCAACAAAGTCAACCCAAACGCTAAATTTTCACAAATTTCCAACTTCGAACCTAAAACCCATAAAAAACTCTGAATCTGAAATCGACAGATCTCTTAGAACAATTTCCACATTTTGGGACTAATGAAATTGAAAGAATTCCATTTTGAGATTTGAATCTCCAAAAGACACTGAAAATTACTTCTTAACAACTTTAGCCTTTTGAATTAAAAAACTTTCATAATTCACACCATTTTACTCAAAGCTTAAAACCAATTTTAAAATCCAATCAGAAATGACTCAGAGCCAATATCGAGAGGGGTAAAAGGCTAATTCTTTTCCAAAAATGACCTTCCGGGTCATTGCATTATCCACCACTCAACCATGTTTGTCCTCGAACATAAAGCAAATGGAAGTACCTGAAGCCTAAAAAACTTAAGGATATCTGACATGCATGTCGGACTCTATCTCCTAAGTCGCTTCACCAACTGAACGGTGCTTCTACTGCACCTTCATTGAAGCAATCTCCTTGGTCCTAAGCTTTCAGACTTACCTATCTAAGACAGCTATAGGTTTTTCCTCAAAAGACAAGTTTGGACCCAACACAACCGAATCAAGCAAAAGCACATGGGACTCATCTGGCACGTACTTCCAAAACATGGAGACATGAAATACAGGATGCACAACTGACAAGATAGTTGGAAAGACCAACTAATAGGCCACCTCTCCCACTCAGCCCAAAATCTCGAAAGGTCCAATGAATCTAGGGCTAAGCTTGCCCTTCTTCCTGAACGTCATCACACCCTTCATGGGTGACACTCGAAGCCAAACATGATCACCCTTCATAAAAAATAAGGGTCGAACTCTCCAGTTTGCATAATCTTTCATATGAACCTGATCCATAACATCTCTAAGCAAGTCTGTATCCAAAGAGTCCATCTTAGCCGAGTCAAACCAACTGATCGAAGATCTACACCGTCTACCATACAACGCCTCAAATGGGGCCATTTGAATACTAGAGTGATAACTCTTGTTGTAGGTAAACTATGCTAAGGGCAAGTGCTGATCCCATCGAGCACCAAAGTCAATCACTCAACCTCAGAGCATATCCTCCAACACCTGAATCGTGTGCTCGGATTGACCATCTGTCTAGGGGTGAAAAGCTCTACTCATATCTAACTGAGTACCCAAACCATGATGTAGGGCCTTCCAGAAATGAGAAGTGAACAATGATCCTCGATCAGAGACAATGGAAACAGGGACTCCATGAAGTAGAATAATCTGACTGATATAAAGCTGGGCTAACTTCTCCACCGTATATTTCACCCGAATAGGGATGAAATGGACAGACATGGTCACCTGTCAACAACCACCCAAATTGAGTCATAACCACCCACAGTAGTAGGAAAATCTACAACAAAATCCATAGTAATATGCTCCCACTTTCAAGTAGGAATGAGCATCCTCTGAGATATACCTCCGGGCTGCTGGTGCTCACACTTGACCTGTTGGCAAGTCAACCATCTAGAAACAAAATCTGCAATATCCCTCTTCATGCCACACCACCACTAACGCTGACTCAGATCATGATACATCTTCGCTGCTCCTGGATGAATGGAATACTGAGAACAATGAGCCTTCTCAAGAATCCGTGTAATCAACTTGCCCACCTTGGGCACATAAATCCTACCTCCGATCCTCAAGACACTATCGGAATCAAGGACAACCTCCTTAGCTTTTGGTCTCATCACTTTATCACGAATGAAACACAACTTCTCATCCTCGAACTGGTGCTCATGGATCTACTCAACTAAGGATGACCAGACCTCTATAAAAGCAATCAAACGACCACTCTTCTAAAAAATCTACAACCGTACAAGACTGTTGGCAAACCTCTAAACATCTCTAGACAACTATCTCTTCTCAACACTGATAGCGACAAGACTCCCCATACTAAAAGTCTTCCCACTCAAAGCATCAACCACTACACTGGCCTTCCCCGGATGATACAAGATGGTGATATCATAGTCCTTCAGTAACTCAAGCCATCTATGCTTTCTCAAGTTCATATCTCTCTGACTAAAAATGTACTCAAGACTCTGATGATTTGTGAAGACCTCACAATGCATATAGCTAATTCCGCCTTAACTTAAGCATGAAGACTACATCCGCCAAATCCAAGTCATGAGTAGGGTAGTTCTTCTCATGTGTCTTTACTTTCTAGAAGCATAGGTGATCACCTTCCCCTTCTACATCAGAACACCACCTAACCCGACTCCAGAAGCATTACAATAAATGGTGAAGTCCATACCCTCCTCAGGTAAAGTCAACATAGGAGCCGAAGTCAACAAGGTCTTGAGCTTTTGAAAGCTCTCCTCACATTCATCAGACCACTGGAAGCTCACTCTATCTAGTTAATCTGGTCAAAAGAGATGCATTAGTGGGGAAGCTCTAAAGAGACTGCCTGTATTACCCTACTATTCCCATAAAACTCTGAATCTCAGTGATTGAAATAGGCCCGGTCCAACTCTAACGGCCTCAATCCTGGCTGGATCCACCTGAATACCCTAATTGGACACCACGTGTCCCCAAAATGCAATAGAATCAAGCCAAAACTCACACTTTGAGAGCTTGGCATACAATTTATCTTCTCTCAATCTTTGGAGCACAACCCTCAAATGCTAATCATGGTCCTCCTTAATCTTGGAGTACAACATGATGTCATCGATGAATAGTATAACAAAAGAATCCAAATACTGTCGAAACACCCCGTTCATTAACTCCATGAATACTGCAGGGGTGTTAGTCAAATTGAAGGACATCACTAGAAAGTCATAGTGCCCATATCGAGTCCTGAAAGTTGTCTTAGGGATATTCAATGCCATAATCTTCAGGTGATGATAGTCGGACCTCAAATCAATCTTAGAAAATAAAGAGCCTCCTGAAGCTGATCAAATAAGTCATCAATACGACATAGATGATACTTTTTCTTCATTTTCACTTTGTTCAACTGCCGATAGTCTATACACATCCTCATGGTTCCATCTTTCTTTTTCACAAACGAGATAGGGGAACCCCATGGAGACATAGTGGGGCGAATGAACCCCTTACTCAACAAGTCTTGCAATTGATCCTTCAACTGCTTCAACTCAGCTGGAGACATACAATAATGAGGAATAGAGATGGGCTTGGTGCCTGGCTCCAAGTCAATAGAAAAATCAGTGTCTCTATCCGGAGGAACACCTGGAAGATCAGTAGTAAAAACATTCGTAAACTCTCAAACCACAGGAACATAATCCATGGGAGGTGGCTCAATACTAGTATCTCAAACAAAGGCCAAATAAGACAAACACCCTCTATCAACCAATCTCTAAGCTCGTATGAAATAGATAACTTTTCTAGGGTAATAACCACTAGCACCCATCCACTCAACTCTTCGGACACCCGTCATTGCTAAGGTCACACTCTTAGCATAACAATTAAGAATAACATGATGCGGGGAGAGCCAATCTATACCCAAAATAATATCGAAGTCTATAATCCCAAAAATGATCAAGTCTACCCAAGTATCATACCCAGCCAAAGAAACAAGACAGGATCGATCACTCAATATCCACCACAAGGACTCACCCAATGGGGTAGAAACGTGAATAGGCATGGGTATGCTATCAGACATCATATCAAATCCAGCAGCAAAATAGTTAGACACATATGAGAAAGTAGACCCCGGATAAAATAGTGCAGACGTAGGTCGATGACAAACTAGGACGATACCTGTAATCACAACATCAGAAATCTCAGCCTCTAGCCTCTTTTGAAATGCATAACACCGTCCCTCTCGACCACCTCTAGTCTGAGTAGTACCTCGACCTCTGCCCTGCTGGGCTGTAGCACCCCTAATAAAGACCTGCCGCCTCTACCTATCTGACCTCTTCCTCGACCCCTGTCCAGAGGCGCTGACTCTCTAGCTAGAGCAGCTGAATAAGTATGCTGGGTCCTGAGTGAGTCTATAAGGGACACTGTCGAATCATATGAGCTTGATATCTACATCCGAACCAAGACCTCAGTGTGGATGACTACTGTGACGAACCAGATAAACCACTATGGCCACCTCGATCAGAATTGTAGGACCCTCGATATATTTTCCCACTCTCAACTTCTGGCATGGATGCATGAACAGGCCTACGATGCTGGAAAGAGCTGCCACCTTTGTGTGAACCTGTTCCTCTGTACGAGGCTCCAGAAAACTTTCCAATTAATCGGGCCCTCTTGGGTTCCCCAAACTCCTCTCTAACCATTAACTCCACCTCCTTGGCAGTAATTACGATGGATCGAAAGGAAGTCCCTCTCTGGCTGCTCTGAACACATAAGAACCAATAGAGAAAGTCAACCCTCCCATGAACCTAAAGACCCTCTCCATATCATTCGAAAAAATGGTCATAGCATGCTTGGATAACTCACAGAAATGGGACAAATTGCACTGTGTCAAGCCCTCAAACCTCAATTGACTCTCCTTCCTCATGCTCCAAGGAATGAAATGGTCATGAAAAACACTGGATAGCGCATCCCACTCTGCCAAAGGAGATTCAGCTGGTCTAGACCTCACATAAGTCCTCCACCACTCTATAGTGGGTCTATGAAGCTGAAGTTCAACAAAATGAACATTGTGTGCATCAACCATACCTACTACCTCTGGGATTTCATGGCACAAAGTCAAGAACTCATGATCATCCTTGTCCTTACCACCCTGAAACTGCGATGGTTTTATCTTCTGAAACCTCTCACAACACTGATGATCATCTATTGTCAGAAAAACCTAAGGAGCAATCTATGCACTAATAGATGGTGCAGGAACCACTGGTGGCTGACCCACTAGATCATGAATAATCGGACCCTACTACTGACCTGTGGTCTCTGCCCCTATTCTTATCAAGGGTCTTGCAGTGTACCTGCTGCACTTCCAAGAGAAAAACTCTCCAGTACACCTAACATCCTCAGCAAAGTTTCCTAAAATAAAGGAGCTGTATACTCAGGAGGAACCTGGTCCTCAACAACCTAAACTTGAGGCTCAAGGGAGACCTCTCTAGCTCGGCCTCTAGCTGGTGCCGCTCCATGGGCACGACCTTTAGCTGGTGCTACTTTATGAGCAAGACCTCTAGATCGGGCTCTATCCCTACCCCTAGCTAGGGTCTCAACAACTACCTCGGGGATTGCCTCCTCCTACCATTTGAAACAAAAGCTTTGGTCTTTGACATTTTCCAAATAGCACGCAACAACTCAGCACTAGCGAAGATAACCATGTACGATAAGAAAAAATGAATAAAAGGAAGTTTTCTAATAGTCTTCACAACCTATAGAAGATAAGTACAG
Organism: Solanum appendiculatum; assembly: GCA_018342035.1. Classification (NCBI taxonomy): domain Eukaryota; kingdom Viridiplantae; phylum Streptophyta; class Magnoliopsida; order Solanales; family Solanaceae; genus Solanum; species Solanum appendiculatum. The sequence goes on along the minus strand of JAGDQO010002140.1, from coordinate 191,810 downwards.
ACGTCTCCGTATCAATCTTTGAGACTCTTCTTAGACATGGCTTGTATATACATGAGACCTAGGAACCTAGGGATCTGATAACAGTTTTCACGACCACTAATCCCACTAAGACAAGTTAGCCTCAAACCTAATAAAACAAAAGAGAAGTACAACAATGAAATCAACAATAGCAGAAAAGAGGAAAATTAGTCATTCTATAAAACTCCCAAAATCTGGTTATCACGTGTACAAGCCACTAGTATAATAATATAAAATTTGAAAGATAAATACAAGTCTCAATGTCTTTATTTATCGAATAGAACAAAACATAAAGTAAGGAACAAGAGGGTGTGTCAGGATGACAAGCAACTACCTCTCAAAGTCCCTTGAAAGCCTAAAAAAATAGGTGAGGAAGAAGATCACATGGGTTCATGCTCAGAACCTACACAAGTGTAGAAGCAAGATTGTATACCAAATAAAACGGTACTCAACAAGTAACCAACTTAACAAGGTAAACTAAGCTAAAATACGAGTACTCTTTTCATCCCAACCGAACCTCCTTAACTACAACCTGCATAGAAATCAGCGAAACCTAACAGTTTATAAGCAAAAATCACAAGTTTCCATAATCACAGTCCAATAGTTATGGTTTATCAATCACAAGTATCACGATCATCAATCACAAATTATCAAGTACATTGAACACAAATATCAAGATTATCATGCACAATATAAATCGAGACTCATGGGAAATGCCTATAATCCATGAACTCACCGATAAAGACTTTGGCATCCATAATACTCTTCAACAATGACCTCGACATCAATTACTCTCACCGATAATGACCTCGACATCAATAAATCTCACCGAAAATGACCTCGGCATCAATAACATTCACCAGTAATGACCTCGGCATCAATAACACTTACCCTTTCAGTAGTCATACAACCTATTTTGGTCCTTCTTCTAGTTTATGTTTTGCATGTAAATACAAAAATGCAAAAACAAATATGCTCAGTTGATTAAGTCTCTTAATGCTCTTACTGTTGCTGTTAAGGAATTGACATCTAAGAGGAGTGTTATTCAATGAAGGAAAATTTTAGAGCCATTCACACCATTGAAGATTAAGAGGAGAAAAAGATCAATATTCAAGATACTATATGATATGAAAAATAGAAAAATTACAATTCCTCTTCCTTGCAATGTTGAGCAATTTCCAAGGGACATAGTAGAGAAGCATGAGGTGAAGAAGGTGAGTATTTACAAGTTGGTCTTCGCAAAAAGAAATAAGGCTAAGCTTAACACAATGTTGAAATAAAAAAGTCCAAATCTTCTCCATGCATAAATTTGGCACAGAAGATTTCAAGAACATTGATAACGCTCAAATTACCCTCCAAAACTAATTAAAAGAGTAAGCGATTGTAGTCAGTAAAAAAACCCAACGAAGAGTCAGGGTCAAATTCCATAGGGAATGATGCATTGTAACAAAGTCCTTATCAAGAAATTTAGATTTTAAATTAGCTCATTTGTAATAGTAAGAATAATTGGGTGGATGGAACCACCAACTTAATATGAAGCTTTGGTTGCCAATTATTGCAATTACACTAAAAATTGAACGAAATCAAGAGTTCAAGTAATCTAGGGGTACATGGATTGGAAATCAATCTCACATAGGGGTAATTGTGCTGCTCTATTATGATGAACATTCATGAATAGGCGAAGTCATCTTCATTGACGCTAATCATCTCTCGATCTCAAAGCATCTATGTATAGAATCTCCTTTCGGTCTCATCTATATGCCAATCCTAAACAACCCAATAACTTACTCTATTCTCTCTTTCAAGAATAGGGTAAATAGATCTGACCCATAACCTCTCTTTAAAGCAAGCTACAGACATCAAACCTAAATTGCTAATATTGAATTAATTACCCACTCCAATCAATCTCTCTTGAGCATCAACCAGAGATCGAAAGTAGGAATTAAGTTTGAAACCTTAACTCATTAATTAACTCCATGGTAATTAGACCAAATTCATGCATGAACAATAGAAAAACATAGCATAGCAAAATACCCTCTACATTAAATTAACACCCTACCCTATTAGAGCACCCCTAGATCTTAAGGTTTTAGCCACTCATCACAAAAAGTAAAGAAATTACATCTTTCATGGAAGCAGCCATGGGTAATATGAAATTAAGCAATTACGAGCAAACCCACTTTGTATTCAACTTCAATTTGTTAAATTAAAGCACAAAGTTATAAATCCCTAAAAGCTAGAAAAGTGTTCTTCAAAGGCAAAGTGTTCAAACTCTTTCAAAAACTTCACCCTAGAAACTCACTTGAAAGACTCTCCTCATTCAAATCTCCATTCTTTGGGCTATTTATACTTTCCCAAAATTTGGAAAAAAAATCCACCATCTGACAGCTTTGGCGACATTAGTCGGGCTCGCCAAACCTACTCGCCGGATCGCCCTTCGCTCTTTAGCTCGTTTTGTAATGCTCTAGGCTTTAGGTGTTTGAACCTCAGTCAACAACTTCGCTTGAGTCAGCCTTTCATGTTCGGCGCATTGCCGAGTACCACCTTAGTTCGCTGTTTGAGCATTATCTTTTAGCCTTGCACACTGTCACTTTAGGCGATGTTTATTAGGATCACCATTCTAACTCATCGCATCACCTTTTCTACTAGAGTTCGCCGACCTTCTTTTGTATACACAAGTGCTTTGCACTTTCAATTTGGGCGAGGTCATGCTCAGTAGGAGATCTGCCCTTCATGTTAGGCGATGAACAATGTTCACTTTGCACTTCATTTTGCATTTTGGCCCGTCTTTCAAACATCAGTCCTTGCCTTGTCTAATGGCCTTCCTAGCTGCAAATCATAAATGAGTGAAAATCTACCACTCATCAATACCTCCAACTTAAACTTTTGCTTGTTCTTAAGTAAATCAAGAACACAATAAGCTTAATAAGGGTGTGTTTAACAATACTCAATGAGAGATAGCATGCAAGTGCCATAGAAAGATTACTCTCAATAGTATGTTACCCTAATTCATGATCAAAAAGCTTCAAATGATGACTATCTAGTCTCAACACAAGCTCAAGCTCACTATAGCTTCTTGTCTAATGCAAGAACATGATTCAACAAATGCATTAAAGTGCCCTCACATCAAGAACAATTCCATTGTCTCGCAAAGCAATTTCAACGAAGGTGTAAGAAATCAATGCAACTCTCACTCTCTCAAAAGAGAAATACATGCAAGCTTTGTCCTATAGGTTTGCCCATATTTTTCAATCATCACAAAATCCACTTCATGTAAGATCTCAAGGGTATTTTAGGCTTGTAATGGGGCTGAGGGTTAAGGCATGGTCAATTCTGATTGGTGACTTCACCTTTTCAAAGTATTGTTGCAATCATCAACACCTCTTCTCAAGTTCTTTTTCTTTCTTTTTCATTTGAAGACTCAACCCTTGACTTGCCATTCTTTTTTGGAATCCCCTCTTTATTCCATTCGCTCCTCTTTTCATTTTCATTTTCTCTCATTTAACACATTTTTTATTAGGAAGGGTTCCTTCTTTTTAGTGGCACTTTCAAAGTTGAGCCTCATTTTATCTTTCTTTGCCCTTTACTTGGCTTTCATTCATCCTTCCTTTACACAGTTGGCTATTCAAACATAATAATGCTTCAAAATTTTTTTTGGTGAGAAGGTAGGGATAATTTGGTTCATGAGGCTTCTTTTGGTTGACAACAAATATATTAGGCTCAAATAGTGCCAAAATAGATTCACACACTCACAAGGTAGTCACAAATGGTTTATGAACAATTGTGTTGCCTCATTGAATATTTGCCTAAGATCATGTCTCACATTCACCAAGATTCACACAATTGGACTAACAAGACAAATTTTTGGACTCCACACGTATTCTTTCAAATAAAACCTCACCACACATGGCACTTCAAAATGCACTCATTTAGCACATCCCGAAAAGATCAAAAGTGTATGTGCGATGTTCATTGCAAGGCTCACATCGAAATGAAGCTGGTCAACAAAAGATTCAAAGAGATCATTCAAAGGTGTAACCACTAGAGGCGGCAAGGAAGCATCAACTGGGGCATCAATGCCCGTCTCAGTTGCATGTAGTATGGTGGAGTCTAGAGTGACTCTACTGGACCCAACATCTGTAGTCTCTCGAAGAGATCTCTCCGGAGTAGCCTGAAGGATGGCCTCCTCGGTCTCTTGCAGCTCTGTCAGTATCTCAGCAATCCCTCCTCATTGGTCTTCTCAGCCAAATCCTTATCGGCCCTATCATCCTTATCTTCATCCTCAACATCTACATCTATAGCAACTCCAGGCACACTAGAGGAAGGCATAGTGCTAGGTATCTCAGCCACATGGGTAGTGACATTTGGAAGGGGAACCTCGCCCCATAGTGTGGAGATGTCCATAGACTCTATCTGGACCAACTCCGCCCTCAAAGTGGCAACCTCAGTCCTCATGGAGTCCAAAGCACTAGAATTACTCCTGGCCTTCTCTCAAGCTGCTATCCTAGAAGTCAAATCATCCAGCCTCGAGATATGACCCTCTATCGTCTCCTCACACTTGACCACCCTCTAAGTCAGAAGAGCCAAGGCCTTCTGGACGGCCTGGTCAATGAGCCTGGTCAATGAGCTTGGGAAAATCCTTCTCGGGGGCAGCTCTAACATCAGTTGACCGAGCAAGGCTGTCCATCTGGTATATCAATGCTTTGGTCAAGGGGGGACGGGAAATAGGAGTGGGGGAAGGCCTCACAGTAGCTGTATCAACAAAAACATAGGGTATAGATGCAGAATCAAAGGGGGCAGTAGTGGAGGGTGGTACAAAAATACTTGCCTGCTCCACAGAAGGAGTAGGTGTGCTGGTCTCAGGTGCCAGTGTAGCAGGGTCAACCACATGTGTGGAGTCTGGTGGTGGCGGCTTCCTCCGAGCCGCATCATCTCTCAAACACTCTGCCTCGATCCTTCAGATGTCACTGGATGAGGCTGGTGTGACTCTCACATCAGTAGTAGCCCGAAAAGGGACTCTTGCCCTCTCACATAATTACGTGATCAGAACTGGAAATGGGAGTGTTGTCTTCTCATGTCTCGCCCTCATCAACATCTCGGTAGCAATAATGACACCAATATGTATGTGCTCTTGATCGATGATGGTGCCTACCAATACCGCCTTGTCATGGTGAAGAATGGACTCATTCTAGGATGGCATCAAGCTGCTGCCGTAAAGCCAAACCAATATCCGGCCACAACATTCAAATCCTTCTTCTCGATCCCGGCACCATCAGTCATCCAGGAAGGAGAAGAAGAAGAAATCAGGGGTAATAGACAACCTTTCAGAGAATCCAAATCGTGGCACTTCCAGAGTGAATATAGGTCATCTGCAAATGCCGACATATGTAGGGCGATATTAATGGCTCCTGCGTCGCACCACACTTTCTTCCCTCACACTTCCACTTCTTTGAGTGGTTTCCAGACTGTGCCCTTTCACTTTTTGGAAGGGCTTAAGCATAAGCAGTGTAAAATTCCCTTACCCAAGAGGGATGTAGGGACTTCTAGCTCTGGTGAAACCTTCAAACCATTGGAATTGAATTGTATCCAGATGGCTGGGTAGTTGCTCATCACTCCATCAATGGAGAGTCATCTTTCCTCAAGTATAATTCTTTCTCCTGCAACTTTGAGCCTATTCAAGGCTCTTTGAGCAATAATTGGAAGGACTATAGAAGTTGGTGCTTGTGCAAATGAGGGTTGCACTAACTTGGATCTAATTTCCATTCTCTTCTTCACCACCCTAGGTTGTACCCCGTCTTGGGTAGATGATTGTGGGGTGGTGGTTTGTTGATGATTTGGAGCTTCCGAGGGCTCATTTATAGAAATGCCCCTGTTTCTCTTAAGAGGAGGAGGAGACTCCTTTTCTGACTCAATGTTGGAAGAAATCACTCTTTTTCCCTTGGTTCTTTTCATTTACTATAAAGCACACATTAAACACAATATTGGTGAAGGTTAGTTGAAATCGAACGGGCACTGAATCATGTTTCAAAAACACTCCTGAGGCTCGCCTAACAGGAAGGCGTATCACCCACCGAAATAGGCAGAAGCAAATTACTCAGGATTCAGGCATAAAAGGAGAAGTCAATGCCAACTCGGTGATTCACCAAGCTGGTTTCAGTGAGCTAAGACAAGTTTGCCGAAACTAACATTGCAAAATGGAAAGATATAGGCATCAAGGGCGATGTCCTCTCCCGCTCGGTGATACACCAAATGGGTTTCGGTGAACTAAGACAAGCCCACCGAATGGAACAGTACCAGAGGCTATGCACATACTAGAGGGCGATCTGGGGCTTACTCAGCAATTGGCCTAACTTCCTTGGCGAACTAAGACAAGTCCATCAAATAGGAAATGTTCAGTCCGATGCCAAATTTTCACTTCAAATCCAACACGCACAACAAATATGAGTTCCCCCCGGCATTACAATTCACCTGTGTGCTTTTCTACCCATGGGTACTTATATTTCCCGTAGATATCACTAAGTATTGCACTAATTAATGATTTTCCCTTAAGAAAGTAATCACCCTATCTATCATTGGGAAAAATCATGCAATTGGGTCAACACTAAGCTACTCAGACTTCACTTACATTAATATAAGTTCAGACCCATCAAAGATATTGATTTATTTAAATAGATTAACCAATACAATCATGATTCACAATTTTCACAGGCGTTCATAGTTAAAATCACCTGGGCACAATTCAAATTCAATAAGATGATGCTACCCAACGAAACTAAGAACATAATATCAGTTAAAGGGCTTAAGCCCACACTCTAAATTCGTTCTAAACTCAAAATCATCAACAAGAAGTCGAAACACCAACCTTCAAGTCGAAAAGTAATCAAGAAATCAAGGAATCAGGGTTGGGTTGACACAAACTCCAAGAAAATACACTCGTAGCACCTTCAAAATACTCACACGAGGCTCACAAACACTCAAAATGCATGAAGCAAGAGAGAGGAATCGAAAAGGCTAAAAAATTTCAAAGGATTTAATTTTTTAATTTAAAATAACCCTTGGCCTTTATATATCAGGCCCGTTCGGCACAATCAACTTACGTTGCCGAACACATTCGGTGAATCGCCATTTGGAGCTTAATCTCGCTGAACATGTCTGACCAATTACCAAACCTGAAGGTTGCTTTGGAGAACACGATGGAGTCCGCTTAATGTACTTCAGCGAATCGCCCTTTGGAGTTTAGATCGGCAATCTTGACAATACACTTTTTCATCAATGTTAGCTCAAAAGGCGGACTAGAATTAGTCCGCGTAGTGCCTTCGGTGCATCGCCGATTTGGTTTAGGCATAGCATGTTCTTCCCATATCAAATTTTCAACCTCTTCTCAACCTGCACTCACAACACACGTTATTCAAAAGCAATAAAAACAAAAGTAAAGACTTGGGTTGCCTCCCAAGAAGTGTCTTATTTAACTTTGAGGCACGACATAGTCCTCAACTCAACATTCATTCTAGGGGTTCGGGATGGTGTCACTAGGCAATGTTCCCTTTTGCCTTGGATTGAGATGACTTGCAATTTGACCCAGTTGGGTCTCTAACTGCTTGATGGAAACTGAGTGAGAAGTCACCGTCTGTGATAAAGTGGAAAAGTCATTTTTCAAATCCTTCAACACCTTATCAAACCCTTCAACCTTGTTGTAGATCCTTACAAACATGTCTTCAGCCCGACTTCCTTCTGGCCCACTTGGTTCTTTTGGGCGTGGACGATCATGAGGAGGTACATACCTATCTCTTTCCATTTCCCTATCTTTCCAATTTCCACCCGCCAATCTTTCCAACCACCATCTCTATCCTTGTTCCAACCTTGATTCTCACCTTGTCGTTGATAATTAGTATGAGAAACCACCCCCACTTGACTTCCCAAGTATTGAACTTCTTCATTGTATAATGCCTCTAATTTGGCATCATCCGGGCATTGCCCATCATTGGTCTCAACTGCATTTACTGACTTAGTTCCACCACCCATGACATGTTTGAAAAACAAATTGATTTGGGTCATCATTTTGGCCATGTTTTTCATCTCTCTCATGGTCTTTGTTTATTTTTTCTTTAGTTAGACCCACTTGTAGAATAGACACTTGGTCCTCTCTAGTGTGCCATGTTTGGTTAACCTTAGTCATATCATCAAGCAATAACGCAACCACCTCATACGATTTAATCATTAAACAAAAATGGAATAATTGATCAACCAGACCTTTATTGACTGAATCAAGGTTGATGTAAAAGTATTGCAGCAACAGACTATCCAGAACGCCATGCGTTGGACATTATAAGAGTAACCTCTTGAATCTCAGCCATGTCTCATGTAATGGTTCACCTCCAATACGCTTAAAGTTTTGGCTTTGGATACGAAGTTTAACCAACTTTGAGGGTGGAAAGAATCTCTCCAAGAAGGCATCAGTTATCTCATCCCAAAAAGTGATTGAATCATTTGGCAACTCCGCCAATTATCTTGTAGCCTCTCCCGTTAGAGAGAATGGGAATAATCTCAACCTTACAGATTCTTGAGAGATATTCTTGAACACAAAGGGTACACATACCTCCTTGAAATTCCTAAGGTGTTCATGGGGATCCTCATGAGCTAGACCCCAAACATTCCTTTTATTTGGAGCAATTGGATCATAGTTCCGGTGATGTGAAACACATCCCTCCCAATTGTAGGAGGTATCCGAATTGCTCCCATGGTTTGAATAACATTGATGGGCATGTCATGCAAATCACCCATATTGTCATTTTGAACATAGTGACTATCATTGTCACTTCCATTGTCACTCATTTTTTCAACCTACAAATCAGCCAACAACATCACCAAACAACAAATCTAGTACAACTAAATAAAATTAAAATCTAATTTCTCAATTAGAATTCTCAACTACCAATCCCAGGTGGTGACACAATTTTTGATAACGCTCAAATCACCCTCCAAAACAAATTAAAAGAGTGAGTGATCGTAGTCAGTAAAAACCCCAACAAAGAGTCGAGGTCGAATCCCACAAGGAATAGTGCATTGTAGAGAAGTCTTTATCAAGAAATTTGGATTTTAAATTAGCTCATTTGTAATAGTAAGAACAATTGAGTGGATGGAACCACAAACTGAATATGAAGCTTTGGTTGTCAATTATCGCAATTAAACTAAAAATTGAACAAAATCAAGAGTTAACAAGTAATCTAGGGGTGTGGGGATTGGAAATCAATCTCACATAGGGGTAATTTTGCTGCTCTATTGTGATGAACATTCATGAATAGGCTAAGTCATCTTCATTGACGCTAATGATGTCTCAATCTCAAAGTGTCTAAGCATAGAATCTCCTTTCGGTTTCATCTATATGCCAATCCTAAATAACCCAATACCTTACTCTATTCTCTCTATAAAAAATCGGGCAAATAGATCTAACCTATAACCTCTCTTTCAAGCAAGCTATAGACATCAAACCTAAATTGCTAGTATTAAACTAATTACCCACTCCAATCAATCTCTCTCGAGCATCAACCGGAGATCGGAAGTAGGAATTAAGTTTGCAACCTTAACCCATTAATTAACTGTAACACCCCGAATTCGAAAAGAACAAAAATTCAAACTTTTTGAAAATTTGATGACCTACCATTTGGACCTACTGCCCGTCGTTTGACCTACCAATCGTAGGTCAAGAAGGGGGAAGGGTCGTAGGTCATTCTGTTTTGGGGAAGAAAAATAATAAAATTTTTGGGCTAGGGCAAGGTGACCTACGGTTGGTCACCTACGAGCAGTAGGTAAATCTACCAACCGTAGGTCACGTCGTAGGTTGGCTTTTAAAAAGGGGACTTTTGGTCTTTTCACCCAATGGCTTATTTATCAACTAAAGTCAGTTTTTAACTATTCCTAACACTACATAAGCCCTTTTAATCCTAAAATCTACCCTTCCAAATCACTTCACAAGTTTCCCAAATTCTTTTCTCTCAAATATTTCTCTCTCTAGAAGTTATTAGAAGAAGAAGAAGAGGGCAATCTAGGGCTCAAGAAAATCAAGTTTTCTTCAACAACTGCTTAAGGAAATTAAACATTAAGGTATGATGATCTTCATCTATGGAGCCCATTCCTCCATAGAGTCCCTTAAGTTCTCAATTTCCAAGTATCAAATTCCCAATTTGAATTAAGGGTTTTCTTCTGTGATGTGGGTTCTTTCAATTGTGATCACATTACTTTCAATTATGGTTTTCTAAGTATGAGTTGAGTTGAATTACATGTTTTAAGATGAATCCCCATGAACCCATATGAATTCTCCTAATTTCGAGATTTATGCATTGATGATGGGTTGAATTATGAAGAAGATGAATTTATTGAAATCTATATGAACCCACGCATGATTTATGTTTTCTAAAGCTGTGATTTCATGATGAATTATGAATGATCAAAAGATGAGTTTTATGAAAGTATGCATGTACAATGTTGAAAACTATGATGATTTATGAATTGCTTTGAGAATGAAGCATGAATGATGTTGTTGTTCATTTGTGAAAGGGTTTCTCACATATTACTCTAAACTATGAATGTGAAAGAATTTTCTCACATAATGGATTCATAACATGTTGAAAGGTTTTCTCAACTAAAGTTGAATCAAAGATTAAGGAGCTATTCTAAATGATGTAAGCTTGGATTGGTAAATCTAGTTGTACCTTTTCATGGACAATAAGATGAATTATGATATATGACTATTTCGTGGGATTTATGCTTAGTACCAAGAGGATATTGAGATGGAAGCTCCCCCGTTTGTAGAGACCAAGTTTCTAGAAGCAATCTCTTTATCCCATAAACTATGTGTCACCATAGGATGATGGTCTAGATAGACATTAGCTAGTGGATCCACGTAAGCTACAAGCAAGAAAGAGTCCTACCTTGGCAAGTAGGATGGCTCCATCGGTGTAGGGTTAGACACCGGATTCCATGTTTATAGCTCACATGGTCTTATATGTAAGTTAAGGCTACTTCCCACAAAAACAATGAACTAAAGTGCTTTTAAGATATTTCACAAGTGATATAAATATGTTTAGCTTGCTTTGAGCATGGTTTATGACTTATGTTTCTAACCTTTTTCTCATGATTTAGCTTGATCATTGCATGATTATGAAAATGTCCCTTTTTGCATGTTTAAATGTTTTATGCATGGTTATCATACTTGGTACATATTTGTACTAACGCATACTCTTGCCTACATTGATTTATTATTGTAGGGCATGACGACTCTTCGCTATCTATTCGTGGCTATAGCCTAGTTGAAGGATTCTTGAAGATTGGTGAGTCCTCATGCTTCGAGGACCGAGACTCTTTCGCTTATTTTATGTCTTTCTATTCTAGACTTTTGTATGTGATGTGTGGGTTACGTCCTCGTCACTCCATGATTTAATAGATGGCTTGTGACTATGTAAATTTCCGCTTTATTTTATAGAACTCTTATGACTTGAACTTGTTTTTTTATTCTGTTGATTTCCATTATCTGGTCTATTCATGCAAAGTGGCTTGTATGAGGTCTTTCGGGGTCTTGTACACCATGTCACGTCTAGGGGGTACCTTGGGTCATGACAAACTTTGTATTCAGAGCGCAAGGTTTTAGAAAGGTCCTAGGAAGTCTCATAAGCCACGTCAAGTAGAGTCATATTCATGAGTGTGAAGCACGCCATACTTATGAATGAGAGGCTATAAGATGTTTAAGAAACTCCACTTCTTTCATTATTCTAAAGTCATGCGATAGAGTGTAACTCAATATGTCTCTCTCCTAATCCATATCCTATGAGTTTCAGGATATGGCTACTCGAAGAGCTTATGCTAGAATGAATGCGGGAGAGAATGTGGAACAAGAAGCTCCTCCTAAATCTCCTCAAGTTCTGGCCGGCCCTTTGGCCGAACAAGTGACTAATGCAGAGTTTAGAGCAGATTTTCAAGTGTTGGCTCAAGCCAATAGGGAGGTTGTGGCTTCCGTGAACCCAAATGTGGGTACGACGACATTTAGAGTGAGGGATTTCACTAGAATGAATCCTCCGGAGTTTCATGGTTCCAAGGTTGAGGAAGATATTCAAGAGTTCATTGATGAGGTGTACAAGGTGCTAATGATAATGGGTGTGATGCCGGAGGAAAAGGCGGAGTTGGCTACTTATTAACTTAAGGGTGTGGCTCAAGTGTAGTTTGAGCAATGGAAGAGTGAGAGGGTGGATGATGTGAGTCCTCTTGATTGGGAAAGGTTCAAGGTTGCTTTCCTTGTTAGGTTCTTTCCCCTTGAGATGAGGGAGTCAAAGGTTCTTGAGTTCATCAACCTTCATCAAGGAAGCATGAGTGTGAAGGAGTATGCTTTGAAGTTCACAAAATTGTCTTGATATGCTCCTACTATGGTTGTTGATCCTAGGGCAAGGATGAGTAAGTTCGTTTCAGGAGTGTCCGAAATGGTGGTCAAGGAATGTCGTACCGCCATGCTTGTCAATGACATGGATATTTCTTGTCTCATGGTTCATGCTCAACAAATAGAATAGGAGAAACTTAAGGAAAGGTCTAGGGAGACAAAGAGGGCTAAGACTGGTGATGGAAAATTTTCACATTCGAGGTTCGATGGACATGGTCGCTCTAGGTTTCACCAAAGGTTTTCCGATCAAGGTTCCTCCAATGATCCTCCTAAGTTCAACAAAGATTGGGTGCCTAACCCTAAGCCTCCAGGAGGTAATGATGGTGGATTCTCATCGACTACTTGTGCTAAGTGTCGGAAGAAACATGAGGGCAAGTGCTTAGCCAGTACGGATGGTTGTTGCGGTTGTGGTAAGAGCGGTCATAAGATAAGAGATTGTCCATCTCTCATGGATAAGGAAGTAGAAGGTAAGGAAGCTCCACCTAGTCGTTCGGGTTCAAATGCTCCCAAGAAAAACCGATTCTATGCACTTCAAGCTCACCATGAGCAAGAAGGTTCTCCCGATGTGGTTAGCGGTATGTTGAAAGTCTTTCACTTTGATGTTTATGCTCTGCTTGACCCTAATGCTACTTTGTCTTTTGTGACACCTTTTGTGGCTATGAAGTTTGATGTTCTTCCGGATGTGTTGTTTAGATCCCTTTTGTGTCTCTACTCCTATAGGTGAATCTATTGTGGCTAAGAGAGTCTATAGAAATTGTCCCGTCTCCTTATCCCATAGAGTCACTCATGTTGATCTTGTAGAGCTTGATATGTTAGATTTTGCTTTCATTCTTGAGATGGATCGGTTGCATTCTTGTTATGCTTCTATTGATTGTAGGACTTGAGTGGTCAAGTTTCAATTTCCAAATGAGCCTACCCTAGAATGGAAGGGGGAAAATTCTATGCATAAAGGTCAATTTGTGTCATGTCTTAAAGCTAGAAATATGATTTCCAAGTGGTGTATATACCATCTTGTTAGGGTCAGGGATGTGGATTTCGAAACCCCTATTCTTGAGTTGGTCCCCGTTGTTAATGAGTTTCCGGAAGTGTTTCCCGATGATCTACCTAGTGTTCCTCCCGAAAGGGAAATAGACTTTGGTATTGATCTTCTCCCTGATACGCAACCTATCTCTATTCCTCCTTAGCGAATGGCTCTGACAGAACTTAAGGAGTTAAAGGAGCAATTGAAAGATTTGTTGGATAAGGGTTTCATCCGACCAAGTGTCTCTCCATGGGGTGCTCCAGTGTTGTTTGTTAGAAAGAAAGATGGTTCACTTCGTATGTGCATTGACTACCATCAATTGAACAAGGTTACCATTAAGAATAAGTATCTCTTCTAAGAATAGATGACTTTTTTGATCAATTCCAAGGGGCAAGTTACTTCTCTAAGATTGATCTTCATTCGGGTTATCACCAATTGAGACTGAAAGAAGATGATATTCCAAAAATGGCTTTCCGGACTAGATATGGCCATTATGAATTCCTAGTGATGTTGTTTGGGTTGACGAATGCTCCGGCCGCATTTATGGATTTGATGAATAGGGTGTTTAGACAATATCTTTATATGTTTGTGATTGTGTTCATAAATGATATCTTGATTTACTCAAGGAGTGAGGATGAGCATGCCGATTATTTGAAGATTATGTTGCAAGTCCTCAAGGACCAACAACTCTTTGCGATGTTTAGTAAATGTGAGTTTTGGCTAAGGTCCGTGGCCTTTCTTGGTCACATTGTCTCTGGTAAGGGTATTGAGGTAGATCCTAAGAAGACGTATGCGGTTAGGAATTGGCCTAGACCTCTATCACCTTCGAATATTCGGAGTTTCTTGGGTTTGGTTGGCTACTATAGGAGGTTTGTTGAAGGGTTTTCTTTGATTGCTTCTCCATTGATGGCTTTGACTCAAAAGAAGGTTAAGTTCACATGGTCCGAAGCGTGTAAGAAGAGTTTTCAAGAATTGAAAGATAGACTTTCCTCAGCTCCGATATTGACTTTACCGGAATGGTCTGATGGGTTTGTGGTTTATTGTGATGCTTCAAGGATTGGGTTAGGGCGTGTTCTTATGCAAAACGGGAAAGTCATTGCTTATGCTTCAAGGTAACTCAAGATTCATGAAAATAACTATCCTACTCATGACTTAGAGTAAGCGGCGGTTGTGTTTGCTTTAAAGATTTGGAGGCATTATTTGTATGGTGTGCATGTTGATGTTTCTACCGACCATAAGAGTTTGCAATATTTGTTCAAGCAAAAAGATCTAAATCTTCTCCAAAGGAGGTGGCTTGAGTTGTTAAAAGACTATGACATGAGTGTCCTCTATCACCCCAGCAAGGCGAACGTGGTGGCGGATGCTCTAAGTCAATTGTCTATGGGTAGTGTTGCTCATGTTGAGGATGGTAAATAAGAGTTGGTTCGATATGTTCATAGATTGGTCCGATTGGGTGTGCGGTTGATTGATTCTAGTAAGGGTGGTGTTATGATTCACAGTGGTTTAGAATCGTCTTTTGTGTCTGATGTGAAGACTAAGCAAAATCTTGATCCTAATCTGGTTGAGTTGAAGGAAGCGGTGCTCAAGAAGTCTGTTCTCCCAAGGGGGAGATGGTGTGCTTCGATATCAAGGTCGTCTATGTGTCCCGATGTAGATGGCCTAAGGGGGCAAATTTTGTCGGAAGCCCATAGTTCAAGATATTCCATTCACCCGGGAGATACCAAGATGTACCGTGATTTGCGGGAGGTTTATTGGTGGAATGGGATGAAGAGGGATATTGCAGAATTTGTGGTTAAGTGTCCTAATTGTCAACAAGTGAAAGTTGAGCATCAAAAGCCGGGAGGTTTGTCCCAAGATATTAGTATTCCTACTAGGAAGTGGGAAGATTTGAATATGGACTTTATTGTTGGTTTACCACGCACCCAGCAGCAATATGATTCGATTTGGGTTATTGTGGATCGTATGACGAAATCAACCCATTTTATTCCCATCAAGGTTTCTTATTCAGGGGAGGATTATGCTAAGTTGTACTTGAGAGAAATGGTTAGGTTGCATGGAGTGCCTCTATCCATTATCTCCGACCGTGGTGCACAATTTACTTCTCAATTTTGGAGGTCTTTCCAAAAGGGTCTTGGCACTCGTGTTAAGCTTAGCACGACCTTTCATCCTCAAACCGACAGGCAAGAGTAACGTACTATCCAAACATTAGAAGATATGTTGAGAGCTTGTGTGATTGACTTCAAGGGTAATTGGGATGATCATTTGCCTTTGATTGAATTTGCTTATAATAATAGCTACCATTCTAGTATTGGTATGGCTCCATTTGAGGCTCTTTATGGTAGGAGGTGTAGATCTCCTATAGGTTGGTTCGAAGTTGGTGAAGTTGCTTTGATAGGTCCCGAGTTGGTACATGAGGCTATGGAGAAAGTTTGACTTATTAGAGAAAGGTTGAAGATGGCTTAAAGTCGACAAAAGTCCTATGCCGATGTTAGAAGGAGAGATTTAGAATTTGATGTTGATGTTTGGGTTTACTTTAAAATTTCACCCATGAAGGTTGTAATGAGGTTTGGAAAGAAAGGGAAGCTGAGTCCCCGTTATGTATGCCCATATCAAATTTTGAGATGTGATGGCAAGGTTTCTTATGAACTTTGACTTGCCTAATGATTCGGCATCGGTGCATCCGGTTTTCCATGTCTCATTGTTGAAGAAGTGTGTAGGTGATTCGACATCTATAGTGCCATTAGAGAATCTTGGCATAAAGGATAGCCTTTCCTATGAAGAAGTTCCGGTTGAGATTTTTGACCGGCAAGACCGGAAGTTAAGAAATAAAGAAGTTGAATTCCATGAAGGTTCTTTGGAGGAATCAATTGGTTGAGAGTGCTATATGGGAGACCGAGGCCGATATGATGTCCTGATACCCTCATCTCTTTCCCTCCGACTCTACTCTAGCTTGTGTCTAAGTTCCTCATGGTTCATTCTTTTGGTTTCATGTGTCATAGTTGTTTCCATGATTCCTTGTTTATGCATGTTCATGAAGAGTTAAATTTTGAGAAAATGAGCTAACTTGATTGATTTCTCTATGATTATGTGCATTTGAGTATGAGTTGCATAAAGCTTTTATGAGATGATGTTTTGAACATGCTTTAGCTTGAAGATGATGTTTCCTCCTCGGATATGTGCATTTATGCGATTGCATGCATGATGGGCTGTTAGATCTTGATCTTACCTTCTTTATGATGTTTTGAATCTCATTCGAGTATGAATGTTCCCCAGGGGGAGATAATGTAACACCCCGGATTTGAAAAGAACGAAAATTCAAACTTTTTGAAATTTGGTGACATACCATTTGGACCTACTGCCCATTGTTTGACCTACCAATCGTAGGTCAAGAAGGGGGCAGGGTTGTAGGTCATTCTGTTTTGGGGAAGAAAAATAATAAAACTTTTGGGCTAATGAAAGGTGACTTATGGTTGGTCACCTGCGGGCAGTAGCTTGACCTACCAACCGTAGGTCATGTCATAGGTAGGTGTCGTTGGTTGGCTTTTAAAAAGGGGTCTTTTGGTCTTTTCACTCAATGACTTATTTATCAACCAAAGTCGGTTTTTAACTATTCCTAACACTACATAAGCCCTTTTAATCCTAAAATCTACCCTTCCAAATCACTTTACAAGTTTCCCAAATTCTTTTCTCTCAAATATTTCTCTCTCTAGAAGTTAGAAGAAGAAGAAGAAGAAGAAGAAGAAGAAGAAGGAGAAGAAGGAGAAGAAGGAGAAGAAGGAGAAGAAGAAGGAGGCAAGCTAGGGCTCAAGAAAATCAAGTTTTCTTCGTCAATTTCTTAAGGAAATTGAACATTAAGGTATGATGATCTTCATCTATGGAGCCCATTCCTCCATAGAGTCCCTAAAGTTCTCAATTTCCAAGTATCAAATTCCCAATTTGAATTAAGGGTTTTCTTCTATGATGTGGGTTCTTTCAATTGTGATCAAATTACTTTCAATTATTGTTTTTAAGTATGAATTGAGTTTAATTACATGTTTTAAGATGAATCCCCATGAACCCATATGAATTCCCCTAATTTCGAGATTTATGCATTGATGATGGGGTGAATTATGAAGAAGATGAATTTATTGAAATCTATATGAACCCATGCATGATTTATGTTTTCTAAAACTGTGATTTCATGATGAATTATGAATGATCAAAAGATGGGTTTTATGAAAGTATGCATGTTCAATGTTGAAAACTATGATGATTTATGAATTGCTTTGAGATTGAAGCATGAATGATGTTGTTGTTGAGTTGTGAAAGGGTTTCTCACATACTACTCTAAACTATGAATGTGAAAGGATTTTCTCATATAATGGATTCATAACATGTTGAAAGATTTTCTCAACTAAAGTTGAATCAAAGATTAAGGAGCTATTCTAAATGATGTAAGCTTGGATTGGTAACTCTAGTTGTACCTTTTCATGGACAATAAGATGAATTAGGATTTATGCTTAGCATCGAGAGGGTATTGAGATGGAAGCTCTCTCGTATGTAGAGGCTGGGTTTCTAGAAGCAATCTCTTTATCCCATAAACTTTGTGCCACCATAGGATGATGGTCTAGATAGACATTAGCTAGTGGATCCACGTAAGCTACAAGCAAGAAAAGGTCCTACCTTGGCAAGTAGGATGGCCCTATCGGTGTAGGGTTAGATACCGGATTCCATGTTTATAGCTCACATGGTCTTACATGTCGGTTAAGGCTACTTCCCACAAAAACAATGAACTAAAGTGCTTTTAAGATATTTCACTAGTGATGTAAAGATGTTTAGCTTGCTTTGACCATGTTTTATGACATATGTTTCTAACCCTTTTCTCATGATTTAGCTTGATCATTGCGTATTATGAAAATGTCCCTTTTTGCATGTTTAAATGTTCTATGCATGGTTATCATACTTGGTACATATTTGTACTAACGCATACTCTTGCCTATTTATTAATGTAGGGCGTGACGACTCTTCTCCATCTATTTGTGGCTAGAGCCTAGTTGAAGGATTCTTGAAGATTGGTGAGTCCTCATGCTTCGAGGACCGAGACTCTTTCATTTCTTTTATGTCTTTCTATTCTAGACTTTTGTATGTGATGTGTGGGTTACGTCCCCGTCACTCCATGATTTAATAGATGGCTTGAGACTATGTAGATTTTTTCTTCGTTTTATAAAACTCTTACGACTTGAACTTGTTTTTTTTATTCTCTTGATTTCCATTATCTTGTCTATGCATGCTAAGTGGCTCTGTATGAGGTCTTTCGGGGTCTTGTACGCCATGTCACGTCTAGGGAGAACCTTGGGTCTTGACATTAAGCCCATGGTAATTATACCCAATTCATGCATAAACAATAGCAAAACATAGCATAGCACAACATCCACTACATTAAATTAACACCCAACCCCATTAGAGCAACCCTAGATCTTAGGATTTTAGCCACTCATCACAAAAACTAATGAAATTATACCTTTCATGGAAGCAACCATGCCTAACATGAAATTAAGCAATTACGAGCAAACCCACTTTGTAATCAACTTCAAATTGTCAAATTAAAGCACAAAGTTGTAAAACCCTAAAAGCTAGAAATGTGTTCTTCAAAGGTAAAGTGTTCTCCAAAACTCTTTAAAAAACTTCACCCTAAAAACTCACTCGAAAAACTATCCTCTTTAAAAACTCCATTCCTTGGGCTATTTATACTTTCCCAAAATTTGGCCCAAAAATTCACCGTTTGACAGATTCGGCAACATTAGTCGGGCTCGCCAAACCTACTCAGCGGATCGCCCTTCGCTCTTTAGCTCGCCTTGTGATGCTCTAGGCTTTAGGTGTTTGAACCTCAATCGGCGAATTCGCTTGAGTCAACCTTCCATGTTTGACGCATCGCCGAAAACCACCTTAGTTCGCCGTTTGAGCATTAACTCTTTGCCTTGCACACTGTCACTTTAGGCGATATTCATCAGGACTACTGTTCTAACTCGACACATCGCCTTTTCTACTAGATATCGCCGACCTTCTTTGGTAGACACAAGTAATTTGCACTAGCAATTTGGGTGAGGTCATGCTTAGTAGGCGATCCACCCTTTATGCTAGGCGATCAACAATGTTCACTTTGCACTTCTTTTTGCATTTTTGGCCTTGTTTCAAACATCAGTCCTTGCCTTGTCCGATTGCCTTCATAGCTGCAAATCACCAACATTCCATTAGAAAAGGACAAAATTAAGCATTGAAGACACTAATTATTGAGCTAAATGGATCTTAAATGTGTGCAAATCTACCACTCATGAAACATCACTAACATTAATGTTTGGTGAGAATACTGGGTAAGTTTTCTAATAACCTTCAATTTATATTTATATTTAGGATTTTAAACTTACAAATATTTATATCGATTAATCATCTGTTGTATAAGTTTCAGTAGATGGATAATCTATTTACAGATTGAGAGATAAGTTACAACAGATGTGGAGTCTATTGCAACACATGTCCATCTGCTGCAACATATTATCGATCTATTGCAATATATTATCGATCTATTGTAATAATGAATAATCTTTTAACAGATTCAATGATCTATTGCAACAGATGACTTATCTGTTGTCTGTTGCAACATATGACTCATCTGTTGTAACTTAGTTGCAGCAGATGGGTAATCTGTTGCAACAGATTACCCATCTATTTAATCTTTTCAATTGTTATTATAAGTGACTAACTTATATAGATTGTTTTTTCAGTACGTTGATGAAACATTTTACCTCATGCGTGAGAGGAATCAAAATTTTAATGAGTACTATAATCTCGGAGATAGAATCATGGATCTCAACTTCTTTGGTAACTTCAAAAATATGTACAAGAATATCAGCAATGAAGCGACAAAAGGTTGTGGCAGAAACATAAAAGACTTACTTGCTGAGCTTAAATGGGAAGATTACATCGTTGATTACTGTAGAGGGAAGAGACCATATCCGAGTGTCATGGATTAGATAGGGGCAAAGAGAATTATTGCAGTTATGAACTTGGCAAAAAAATACTTTGTGACTCTTAAAATCATTATGAACGAGGGAGTCATGAATGTTTATGACTGCAACATACCAATTTTTAAGGATTGACAATTTTTGATTTACCTGAAGTCTTTGTTTACTTGTTCCCAATAATGTTGAAGCAGAATGGAATAATGAAACACATACCAGAAAAGCTACTCAACAACGATGGGATTTTAAAGGTCGACAACAGAATATTCCCATAAATGTGACGGATGCTGCGTGCCGGTCATTCACTCACATTTATTGAGAATTTAATAACCAGCACTTGCATGACAACTCCTGATACTTTATTGAATTACAACTCTATTTAAAAATGCAACTAGCTTGGGCTGTAGTGCATGTAAGGGTTTGGACCCCTAATGTGGATTTTAATTTATGTTAACTTATTATATTTATGTAATTGATAATTTATAGACAAACTAATCTAGTATATTTAGTTAATCATATTATGTAATTGGTGATGATAATATTTTATATTTAATAGATTTCTAGCTATTTTTATCATGAATTTTATTTTATCCTTGGATTTGTAAAATGTTGAATTATTACTATTGAAAATAGACATTTATTGCAATAGGTGGACACGTTTGCTGATACATCTATTGAAAATAATCCTCATATGTTATAACAAATGATTTATCTATTGAAAATAATCAAACAAATATATACATATGTTGCAAGAGATGATTTATCTATTGGAAATAATTAGCATCTATTGCAACAAATGAATAACCTGTCACAACAAATGACTCATTTGTTGGAAACAATCAATATTTGTTGCAACATATGTATTATAACATGTTGCAATAGATGACTCATCTATTGGAAAAAATCAAGAAGATATACACATCTGTTGCAGCAAGTTATAATCTGTTGTAATAGGTTACACTTAGTTGATCAAATAAATATTATATAATTCATTGAGATTGTAATTGAACTTATTAATTGAAAGGTAACTATAGTTAAATAACTTTGTTTATTGAGTAATCATGGTTAAATGAAGCAATCCACAATAAATTAGTCAATTGATTACTTAGTCGAATCATGTAATTTCTATGTAATTCATTGAGATTGTAATTGAACTTATTGATTGATAGCTAATTATAGTTAAATAACTTTGTTTATTACTAATCATAGGTTAATAAAATATTTCACATCAAATTAATCAATTGAGCACTCTATTAGGACAAATACACTTAGTTGATCATGTAATTATGGTATAATTCATTGAGATTGCAATTAAACTTATTAATTGAAACCTAATTATAGTTAAATAACTTTGTTTATTGAGTAATCATGGTTAAATGAAGCAATCCACAATAAATTAATCAATTGATCACTTAGTCGAATCATATAATTACTATGTAATTCATTGAGATTGTAATTGAACTTATTGATTGATAGCTAATTATAGTTAAATAACTATAGTTAAATAACTTTGTTTATTGAGTAATCATGGTTAAATGAAGCAATCCACAATAAATTAGTCAATTGATTACTTAGTCGAATCATGTAATTACTATGTAATTCATTGAGATTGTAATTGAACTTATTGATTGATAGCTAATTATAGTTAAATAACTTTGTTTATTACTAATCATAGGTTAATAAAATATTTCACATCAAATTAATCAATTGAGCACTCTATTAGGACAAATACACTTAGTTGATCATGTAATTATGGTATAATTCATTGAGATTGCAATTAAACTTATTAATTGAAACCTAATTATAGTTAAATAACTTTGTTTATTGAGTAATCATGGTTAAATGAAGCAATCCACAATAAATTAATCAATTGATCACTTAGTCGAATCATATAATTACTATGTAATTCATTGAGATTGTAATTGAACTTATTGATTGATAGCTAATTATAGTTAAATAACTATAGTTAAATAACTTTGTTTATTGAGTAATCATGGTTAAATGAAGCAATCCGCAATAAATTAGTCAATTGATCACTTAGTCAAATCATGTAATTACTATGTAATTCATTGAGCTTGTAATTGAATTTATTGATTGATAGCTAATTATAGTTAAATAACTTTGTATATTACTAATCATAGGTTAATAAAGTATTTCACATCAAATTAATCAATTGAGCACTCTATTTAGGATAAATACACTTAGTTGATCATGTAATTATGGTATAATACATTGAGATTGCAATTAAACTTATTAATTGAAAGCTAATTATAGTTAAATAATTTTTTTTATTACTAGGCATTTTGAAGGCACATGAAGAGTCTTACACCTCATATCAGTTTACAAGAGTGGCCAAGGAGTGGTGGAGATCGGTTCTTGCTCATAGGCCTGTTGGTTCTCCTATGATGGATTGGGAGCAGTTTACTAAGGTGTTGTGATACATCAAAACTTACACCTCAATTAAGAAGTAGAAACGACCGATGTTAATTACAAAACTCAACAAGAGTTAAGGTCGATCACATAGGGAATTACAGAAGAAGCAAATCTACTAGTTCTTATGTTCAGTTGTTGTTGACATTCCCAGAAATTAAATTGCATAAAGTAAATGTTGGGTTTGTTTTAATGTTTATGTGACCAAATGTATTTAGAAGGAATTAGTGAAAGTAGCAGAAGACAGTTCCAAAGTTAGATTATCAATTAGAATAGACTAGGATTGTGTTCCCCATGACCTTTAGACTACAACTTGGATTTCACACAAATAACGATCTTTTGACACAATGCATGCATTCATAGCAAGTTGTGTACACCTAAATGCTTTTCAGCCCTATTAGATGAATGTCACCCCTCTCCTCTCTGTCTTAGAATGTCTCAATTTTTTTACCCCTGCATACTTATTTAGAAAACTATCCTCTCTCGAGCTCGAGCCTTCAAAACAAGTAAATTACATTCATTTCCAAATTTTCCTAATCATATACTTTTCTCTCAAACAAGTAGTGAATACATGCGGGTTCTAACGTGTGCACTAGTTAGAAAGCAATCAATATGAAAATAGAAACTAAGCATGCTAATATCAGTTGACAATTATTCATGGTTGATTTTAGCATTGTGCCCTAGTCATGGTTCCCACAACCCTAGTTATGGTACTTAGCTGCTCATGTTCTCAACAAAACAATTGTTAGATACTAATGAAAGTTTAGAAGAATAGACTTACAATAATGAAAACCAATAATTCTTGACTAAGAACACGAATTCAAGATCAAATATCTAAAAGGTTCTTCAAAATAATGAAACTATTGTCTCAACGATAAGAACTTGTCTCCGGTATCGATGATACTCAAAATAAAAACCCTAAGCAATTAATTATAGTCTTCAAATTGAGTCTTAATTGAAGTAGGAAAGTAGCTCAGTCGACACATTCACGAGCAGGCAAAATGGCCCGTGAAGCTTTTCACGATCTGATAATTCCTTCCGTGATCCAACACTTGGTCAATTTCTTCAACTTCTATTATAGCTTCCCACAAGCCACTGTACGGTTCGTATAGGTCACCAAGATCTGTCTAGGGTCTCGTATAATTACACTTAGCTTTCTTTTCTTCCAGGCCACTTCCATGAGCAAGTTCGTGAGCCGTTCACATCTTCACGGCTTGTATAGCCTTCCGTTAACAACTGCTACACTTCCATTTAAGCTCTTTTCTTTTAACACTTTCTTAAAAATACTTTTCCTACACATTAAACCAAAAGAACATCATATCAATAAAAACATGTTTGGTTCCTTGTGATAATTCTTTGTTTTGGGCATCGAATAAGCTATAAGTTCACGGTACATCATGTTCCTTGAGAGGTTTGTGTCATATAGCCTTCGTGATCAGTGAAGGGATGAGTTTGGTAGATTGGAGCAGGTTCCCTATCAGTTTCTGAGTAAGAGGCTCATTCTCATGAGTTGTCTCATTATGCCATGTCAAGTATTCCTACCGAGTTTGAGCAGATCCATAAGTTGGTGAAGGGGTTACCGTTTATCTCCAGGAGGCCATATCCTCTCTTGTGTTATCAGGTGGTATGTTTCAGAGTATTATTGATCATACCAAGATGATTGAGAGTATTCAACATGATAGATAGGGTGGTGGCGCCAAGAGATTTCATCGTTAGGGTCAGTTCAGTGGTCATTCATCTAGGGGTTGAAAGTCCTCAATTCATGGAGGACATTCAGATGATTTTAATTATTCTCAGTGAGGTTTTGGTTTTCGAGGTTGTTATGTTTATGATGAGTTGGGCACAAAGCAAGATATTGCCCCAAACACGCTCTTTCTTCTATTCTGCTAGGGTCAAAGGTTTTTGGTGTTTTACCAGTTTCAACTACTAGAGGTAGTTCTTAGAGTGCTAGAAAGGGTACCAAGGGTACAACTCCGGGAGCTTGAGGTAGTGCTTGTGGTGGTTCTCAAGTTAGTGGTGACCGTAGACTATGCTATGCTATACTAGGTAGATCCGAGGCAGAGGCCTCAGATGCAATGATCACATGTACCGCCCCAGCTTGCCATCACTCTACTACAATATTATTTGATCATGGGTCTACCTATTCTTATGTGTCTACTTATTTTTCCATGGGCATTGATCATGTGTGTGAGTCCCTTGCAATACCTATTAGTGTCTCTACCCTGATAGGCGATTCTTTAGTGGTGGATTGGGTGTACTAGGGGTGTGTAGTGATATTTTTGGGTAGTGAGACTCGGGGAGACATGATTTTACTTGATATGCTTGACATTGATGTGATTTTGGGTATGGATTGATTATCTTCCTATCATGTGGTCCTAGATTGTTATGTTATGACTGTGACCTTAGCTTATCCTAGTTTGCCTCGATTAGTGTGGAAGGGTACTCCGAGTTCGTATCTAATGGGGGTGATATTTTTTGTGCTCGTCACATGATGGAAATGGGGTGCTTATATTATTTGACCCATATTCATAATCTTACCAAAGATTCACCTCCTTTAGAGACCACGAGGGTGGTGAGAGAGTTCATGGACGTGTTTCCTACAGACTTACCGGGTGTTCCTCCAGACCGTGATATTGACTTTGGGATTGACTTGGTGCCAGGTACTAAGACCATTTCTATCTCTCCTTATAGGATGACTATGACAGAGTTGAAGGAATTGAAAGAACAATAGGAAAACTTGTTGCCGAAAAGATTTATTTGACCTAGTATTTCACCATGGGGCCGTACACGTCTTATTTGTGAAGAAAAAAGATGGTACTATGAGGATGTGTATTGATATCTGCAGTTGAACAAGGCTACAATCAAGAATAAGTATCCTCTTTAGGATGTATCAGTGTTCTCCAAGGTTGATTTGAGGCCCCGGGTTACCGTCAGTTGAGAGTTTGGGATTCTGATATCCTGAATACTGGATTTAGGACTCATTATGGGCATTATTAGTTTGTGGTCATGTCCTTTGGGTTAACTAATGCCCCATCTACTTTTATGGAGTTGATGAATTGGGTGTTTCAGCCTTATTTTTATTCCTTTGTGATTGTGTTTATTGATGATATCTTGGTTTATTCCAAGAATGAGGTAGATCATGTTCGTCACTTGAGGACCGTGCTTTAGAGATTGAGAGAGGAGAAGTTTTATGCAAAGTTCTCCAAATGAGAGTTTTGGCTTGAATTAGTGACTTTCTTGGGTCATGTGGTGACCAAGGAAGGGATTATGGTTGATCCAGCCAATGTTGCGGCGGTTCGTGATTGGGTAAGACCTACTTCCCCTATCGAGATTCGGAGTTTCATCAGGTTAGCGGGCTATTATCATCGGTTCATTAAGAGTTTCTCTTCTATTGCAGCCCTATTGACTAAGTTGACTTAGAAGACCATGGTTTTTCAGTGACAGATGAGTGCGAGGTGAGCTTTCAAAAGCTCAAGAAGTTATAGACCTCAGCACCTATTTTGGCATTACCTGAGGAAGATGTAGCAGTTGTCATGTTTTGGATAATACTTTAGGTGTTGAGTTGGGTGGTGTGTTAATTCAAAAGCAGATAGTTATAGCTTATGCTTCTCGATAGTCGAAGGTACATGAGAAGAACTACTCTATACCCATGATTTGGAGTTAGTGGTAGTGGTCTTTGTTTTGAAGTTATGGAGACATTACTTATATGGTGTGCATTGTGAAGTTTTTATTGATCATCATAGACTTAAAACCCTCTTTTATCAGCTGAATTTGAATATAAGGAAGCGTAGATGGTTGGAGTTGTTGAAAGACTATGAAATCACCATTCTTTATTATCCGGGCAAGGCAAATGTGGTAACAAATGCTTTGAGCCAGCAGACACCTAGTATGGGTAGCTTAGCCTTTCTTAAGACGGAGGAGTGACCTTTTTCTTTGGAGGTTCAGTCGTTGGCTAGACAGTTGGTCCGACTTGATATTTTGACACCTCACCATATTTTGGCCTTCGTTGAGGCTAGGTCTATATTGGTGGGGTAGATTCACTCACACTAGTTTGATGATGACAATCTGAGAGTGATCCAGGACAAAGTATTGAATAGTAAAGCTAAGTCGGCTTCTCTTGATCCCCAGGGAGTTTTGAGGATTAATAGTCATATTTGTGTGCCTAGAGTGGGTGTTTGGATACATATGATATTGGAGGAGGCCCATTGCTCAAAGTATTCTATTCATCCGGGGACAACAAAGATGTATCATGACTTGAAGCAACACTATTGGTGGTGTGGTATGGAGAGAGACATTATGGGCTTTATAGCCAAGTGTTTGAACTATTAGCAAGTAAAGTATGAGAATCAAAGACTAGGCGGTACGATGCAAAGGATGCCCATTCATGAGTGAAAGTGGGAGCACATTACTATAGACTTTATGAATGGATTACCCTTGACTTTTGGTAAGCATGATTCTATTTAGGTAATTGTGGACCGATTGACTAAGTCAGCTCATTTCATTCCGGTGAAGAGTAGTTATAATGCGGAGAAGTTGGCCAAAATCTACATTCGTGAGATTGTTGGATTGTATGGAGTGCCTACTTCTATTATGTCTGATATAGGTACTCAATTCAGCTCACATTTCTAGAATTCTATGCGGGAGTAGATATGTACCAAGCTTGAGTTGAGTACTGCTTTTCATTCTCAAAGCGATGGTCCGTCCGAGTAGACTACTTAGGTGCTTAAGGATATGCTTTGGGATTGTGTCATGGACTTTGGTGGTCATTAGGAACAATTCCTACCCCTTGTAGAGTTTGCTTATAATAACAATTACCATTCTAGCATTCAAATGACACCATTTTTGAGGCTTTGTATGGGAGGAGGTGTAGATCTCTCGTTGGATGGTTTGATTCATTTGGGGTATGACCTTGGGGTATAGATTTGTTGAGAGACTCTATGGATAGCATGAGATTAATTCAACAGTGCTTTGTGACCACCCAGAAGAGTAGGCAAAAGAGCTATACGGATAGGCGTGTTCATGATGTATCATTTGCTATTGGTGAGTGGATTTGCTTTAGGACCCACCAAGGGTGTGATGAGGTTCGTTAAGAAAGGGAGGCTTAGTCCACATTTTATTGACTCTTTTGAGATTTTGTAGAGGTTTAGAGATGTAGCCTATAGTTTAGCCTTGCCTCCGAACCTCTCAACGGTCCATCCCGAGTTTCATATTTCGATACTTAAGTGATACCGTCATGATGATTCCCATGTGATTCAGTAGGACTCGATTGCTTTGGATCATGATTTGTCCTTGGAGGAGGAGTCAATTGCTATCTTGGATAGGCAGACTAGGCAATTAAGGTCTAAGCATATTGAGTTAGTGAAAGTACAGTGGAGACACCGGCCTATTGAGGAGGTTACATGGGAGGTGGAGTCTGACATGCATCATAGATATCCTCAGCTTTTCACCCCTTCAGGTACCTTATTTTACTTTTCATTCGAAGACGAACATGTGTTTTAGTGGTGGATAGTGTAATGTCCCATTTCTTGAGAAATTACTTTTATGTTTGAAATGACCATATTTCCCTTCCCTTGAGCGTTTCATGCTTATTATATGTTTTCGGAATGGTTAATGTGGTTCTTGATACGATCGGGGTGAGATTTTGGTGGATTTGAGCCTTTTGAGTTGAGTTATATTGAAATGGTTGACTTTGGTCAATATTTCGTGATTCAAGCGTAGGATGATGATTATATCAGTTTCGTTGAGTCTAGAACGTCGAGTTTGGTCTAGTAAGGTTCGGTTAGAGACTCGAGGCCTTAGGTTGTGATTTGAATATTTAGGTAAAAAGTTGAATTTTGGCCTAAATGGGTTCCAAGGGGGTATTTCGGTCATAGCCATCTTCTTTTTGAAATCCGATGATTCCTTTGGTTCTGAAACATATTTTATGATGAATTTTCACTATTGGTTCGTGTTTATATGGTTCCAAATGAGTTTCGAGGGTCAGAAACATGTTTTAAAGGTTGCTGGTGTACACTTTTAGTGACAGAAAAATAGACTAATAGTGACGAAATCGCTAAGTTAAATATCTATTCAAACCCATTTCATATTTTTGACATTTTGGGAGCTAGAAAGGCCGGTTTGAGGTCATTTTTGATGCATTTTTCTTTTATAATCATTGGGTACGTATTTCTAACCCTATTTTAATCTTTTCCCAAGAATATGCCTTTTATATTTCATGATTTCTATACACAAAGTGAAGATTTTAAACTCCAAAGTAGAGAAATTTAAAATTGTTGATTTGAAGGTCGATTTGGAATGGGTTTTCGTTGATTTTCGGAATTTAAGGTTATTTTATTGTGGGTAAATTGATTTTGATAAAACTTTTTCAAAATTTTGCATTTTAACCACATTTCAAATGTGGGTTTTGGGGTTTTCCCCCAAAGTTAGAAAAAATGACAATTTCTTGATTTGGAACTTGTTTCTTGTTCGATTTTAATGGGTTTTCAACCACGAATTTCTTTTTACTTGTAGAACATGTTTTTTAAATAAAATTTTTATTTTATCCTTCTCGATTCCAATGAGATTTTTGGACTATTTTAACCCAGATTTCTAACCTTAGCTATATGGGTATCGCTGGGACCCTTTTGATGAATCCTTTACAATCTTGATAATTGGGGATCATTTTGGATATTGTTTGGTAAAAGAAAAGCTTCGATAGAGTGGTTCGGGTGAAGTTTCGGCATAGGTTTGACTTATCCTTCTTCTAGACTGGGTTGCATAATTAATCATTCTTATGAACTAGACTATGGGATAGGATAGTAGCATGGTATTGAGATGTTGAAAATTGTATACTTTAATATTTCGCAGGTGTGGGAGCTTATTTGTATTGTTTTACCCATGTGGGTGGCTTGTATGTGAAGCTTAGCTCGTGTGGGGGCCTTATATGATATTAATATTTGCTTATCTTGATAATTGGGGATCATTTTGGATATTGTTTGGTAAAAGAAAAGCTTCGGTAGAGTGGTTCGGGTGAAGTTTTGGCGTAGGTTTGACTTATCCTTCTTCTAGACTGGGTTGCATAATTGATCATTCTTATGAACTAGACTATGGGATAGGATAGTAGCATGGTATTGAGATGTTGAAAATTGTATACTTTATTATTTCGCATGTGTGGGAGCTTATTTGTATTGTTTTACCCATGTGGGTGGCTTGTATGTGAAGCTTAGCTCGTGTGGGGGCCTTATATGATATTAATATTTGCTTATGTGATTCATGAGATTGTCCGAGAGAGGGGTTTGAGATGATTATTCTAGCATATTTGACCTGAAATGCCCAATTTAGGGGCTTGAACTGGTTTTTGATCACATCTTAAAATGAAAGGAATGTTTCCAAATGGTAAAGGCTTTTTTCAAATGAATTCTTCCATTATTTTTCCATGTGAGGGTGTAAATCATGATTTATTGAGTTTGGAGACTTTGGACTCTATGTTAAATTGATTATGCCTTTGTGTTGTATGTGTTGTGATGCATTCATCCTCATTCATCATACCATTGATCATGGAAATATGAGAAACTGGAGAAGTACTATTTTGAGAAAGAAAATGAGACACCTTACTTTTATCCTTGACCACAAGCTTGATGGCAAGTTAATGAGATATTGAGATTATAAGATTGGTATATGGACTGTGATTCTCCCATGGGTCCTTGTTTGGAAGCTAAAGCTCGGTAAGGTGTATACGCCAGGTTGTGTGACAACCTTGGTTCCATCACTTCATTTCATCATTGCATTGCATTGGCTAGCTTTGTTGTTATGTAATTTGCCTATTGATATGAGAAATTATTTGTAACTTTACATGTTTACTTTACTCGCGCCGTTCTTATATAAATTGGCGGCACTGATGCCGAAATGAGATTTTTCTGTATGCATGTGAAAGCGTTTCATAGTTTATTTCATAAGTTTGATTAATTACTTGTCAGTCAAGCCTACTGAGTACATATGGATTGTACTCACCCCTACTTCTATAACCTTTTGATGCAGCCTTTAGTATGAGTGGTAACTAAAATGGCTGAATTGATCGTGCAATGTTTGAGGTTTGAAGTTATGGTGAGATCCTCGTTCGGGTCATCGTTCAAGCTTCATCTTTCATTTTCGTCTTTATATATATTTCAAAGACAAGTGTTGAATTTTAAATTAGATATTGTGTTAGAATGCTCTTTAATGCTTATGATACCAGGTTTTGGAAATTCATTGTTGTATCTAAGTTTTTCTTCTTTTATGGACTGACTTCATTCTAGAAGTCTCATATGTGTATACCTTCTTTTCCGCAACATTTGAGATAATTCTTGAGTTAGATTCTTTGGCTTATACACCGGGTTGGGTTAGGGTGTTTGCCATCATGACCTCAGTTTTTAGATCGTGACAAATTAAGTTCACAAAATCATCATACAAAACATCTTTTTGGACTTTCATTGTTATTGTCTCTAGCATGTCATCATCCTTCCAATGCCAAATAAATAGATTGTTCTTCTGATCAATCCATTCACCTTGACAATCAATAGCTATTTATTGATTCTTTCATTAATGGTACCTATCAAAATTTATTTAAAATATTTAATAATGATTGTGTAGTACAGTTGAGTGGTTGTATACATTAAAAGAATTATATGCACGATCATGATCCCAACAACTAAGTCATTTGTTGCAACATTTAGCTAGGTCACCCGGTGCAGCAGATGACTAACTTGTTGCAATAAATGACTAACTTATTGGATACATGTTCAGAACTAGAAGCTTATCCAATAGGTAAGTTATCTGTTGCAATAGGTAAGTCATCAAGATACGATTATACTCTATTTATATAAAATCAATACGCTATATATAAATGCAACCATTTTAGCTTTTAAAAAAAATTGTCACCTTATATAATCTATATCTATCTATCTATATATATCTATACTACCTTAAAAGCATGAACTCCCAAACTTGAATGTTAAATCATGATAATACCCCCAACTAAAAACATTCAATTTAGTTTATTTATTTAATTTTATATTATATTAAAGTAGACACATTTTTACATTGAAGTTTGTGACATTTTTGATGAGTTGTGACTTTTCCAAAGAGTTGTGACTTTTTCAAAGAGTTGTGACTTCTCCGATGAGTTGTGATTTCTCCGATGAGTTGTGACTTTCCAAAATGTTGTGACTTTTTCTAAGGGTTGTGACTTTTCCGATGAGTTGTGATTTTTTCAAAGGGTTGTGACTTTTTCAAAGGGTTGTGACATTTCTGATGAGACGCGACTTTTTCAAAGTGTTGTGAATTTTCTGATAAGACACAATTAGTACCTATGCATACTGCCATTTGTTAGCTATAAATAGAGGGGTTTCCTCTCATTTTTACACTAAAATTTTTTAAGTTTTCTACTCTTCTTCTCTTAAAAAATGTCATGTATGATTTGCAATAGTTGAATAAGTTCGAAGTTCAACGAAATTTCAGGTACCACACAAGGGAGAGACCCTAATGTAACGTTCCTCCTGCCAACTACTTGTACTAGAAAAATCAAATGCTACATCATATGAAGGGTTGTCTTAAAAATTAAACGGCTACAAACAAACCTCAAATCAAGTACTAATCTACTTTCTATACTTTTTATTTCTTCAATTGTTAACTAACTCAAATGCGTACTAATTTTCTCTCTACACTTTTCCTTTTTGAAGTGTTAATTGAGTTTTAAACTATTTTTTTGAAATATGGGTGAAGTGTAGAGAAAGATATGAAACAGTGAAAAAATATACAGTGTTTGATCAAGAAGAGGAGATTGAAGTGTCATGAAACCATTAGGTCAAATTCTGCACTTTTAGTATGGGACAAAGTCAAACTGTGCAACTTTATGGACTATCAATCACTAATCGGTGGACCTACTAAAGATACAAAAAAAAATAACATAATCGCATTGAACTCCATTTTAAGGGATGAAAACCGATCACGTGAGTCATAACAGATCAGATCATACAAACATTTATAAATTTTAAAATCCTGAAGGGTATTGTCGAATGAATTCTGGTGCAAAATCTAAACACTACTAGCGTTGTATGCTTTAGTGAAGAAATGAGTATTTTTATCTAAAATATTTTAGACAAGTCTCCTATAGTAATCCTATTTTGGTTTATGTTCAATCTCATCAAAACATTTTCTCTTGAAAAGTTGAAATTATAAAATTTGGCTTTTTGTAGTTAACATTATTTTTTTGTTTTGTACTTAAAATGATCACTTACTATAGTACTCTCCATAAACAAATACAATATTATGTGATAGGGAAAAAGAGTCATGAATGTAAATTAAAGATGTTGACGCACAAAAATAACGAAATACCTTAAGTAATTTGAGGGACTAGAGAAAAATCACAAACATGTTGCAATGAAAGTGTTAGAGAAAGTTGACAGGTTTTATAAGAATTTGTGTCATTTGTATACACATAAATGTTCTTTGATCTGAATTTGTATACACATGAACCATGTGTTATTGTTAGGGATCTAAATTTTAGTAACTACTTCATTAATAAATATTGGTTATATGGTGTATTACTAATTATCACTTGCTTTTATATATATATATATATATATATATGCATTTGCCTGATAACAAAGTGATGCGAAATGGTTATAGATAGTGAGATTGCAGTAATTAGTAAGGGTATGTTTGGTATGGAAGTAAATATTTTCTCGAAAATGTTTTCTGATTTTTTTCATGTTTGTTTGATCAAAATTGTAGGAAAATATTTTTTTCTAGAAAATCAAGTTTCTTAAATATAATGAAAATGACTTGCCTAATTGAAGTAAGTAAAATAAGTTCTACAAGTAGCATTCCAAATTCATTGTGTCCTCCTCATACCTTCGACAAACATTCTCTTTACCCACCCCCTATAGTCCTATATATTCTCAATTTCCCACCAACCCACTCCCCGTCACCCCACCACCACCTTCCAAATTCTTTTCATAGATATATAAAAATATTTTAGAATAATAGATTTACTTGTGTGTCGAATACAAGAAAATAAGTAAGAAATATACTTTTTTCACTAAGAAAAAAAAGAATTGCCCTTCATATCAAATAATACATCCTAAATGTCACTTATTTTTTCTCTTTAAGAGAAGTAGATCAAATTGACCTACATTTGGTTTGGATATGCAGGTATACTTCCATTCATATTTTACTGTCATAATTATTTTGTTCAACCTCAATCTTTGATAATACTTTCTCCCTTTAAAAAGAAATGACCTACTTATTTTTTTAGTCTATTTCAAAAAAAAAAGACCCTTTTTCTTTTTGAATGTCAAACTAGGTCATTCATTTTGATATAGAAATAGTATTAGACGTACATTTGACACAATATTTATTATATGTGAAAATTAGTTATAGTGGAGCTCACAACATTATATGTTCATATAACATTCATATCACCAATTGTTATTATCTCTTTTAGTTTTTTTCTTTAATCTTTAATGTAATGCAGAAACTTTGAATTGGAAAGGAAAATGCTTAAATTTTATTACAAATGTAGTAAGGTCTAAGGTCATGGACAAGGTGAAAGATGGTGAGGTCAAGGACATCCTCTTCTCAACTTATGTGGATTTTTAGTTCGTCAAGATTTAAATAATTTAAATTTGATATATATTCTAAAGTATAGTTTTAATCATATATGTATGAAAAAAATTATAATTTATGATTTTTTTCTCTAGCATTGGATATCTAAATTTAAGGTGAAAATATTGAGTTGATGAAATAAGTCAAATTAATTTTCAAAAATGTAAAAAAAAGTTCACATAAATTATGACAGGGGAAGTATGAGTTATTTTAAGTTTAAATTATCTCTAGATTTTTGGTATGCTGATTTGTGGTAGGTATTAATTTATTCTGTCGATAGGAAGATACACCACAAATATCATTTATAAAAAATATTAGATAAGAACTCATTAAAGAAAAATAAGCAAAAATAATATGCATCTAACAATAAATTATTCTTCATCTTTGAAGATTCTAATGATATTGACCTTGAAAAATAAGTCATTATATGATAATTCATATTATTCTATCACAAAAACATTTACTTTATTCTTTTATATATAAATATTTAGTAAAAAAATGCTTAGATTATGTTGAAATTATTTTACACAGCTAATACATGACTGTGCATATTTACACGTGTCGAAAAACTAGTTATATAAGAACTCCCAAAAATGAAGCATACAATCATACAAGTATGAAGTATATAGGTCAAAAAAATAAGAAGTTGAGTATAAAAATACGCGTGACACTTCATTTTGAACTTTGGACCATATAGGGAAGGGGAAGGAACTCCAAATTGGAGATTATTAATTTGAGGCATATTTTAAGAATATATATCAAAAAAGACTCTCAAATTATACCCATTAATATATAGAACTATATTATCCTATATGACATAACATATCCATATGATGAATGAATTTAAAAATTACATATATTCATTAAGATGGATGTAGAATCGTAGGAAATTGGATAAAATTAGAAAATATATCCTTTTTTCCTGTTATATAGAAAACATACCTGCGAGTTTGCGAGGATGCAAACAATATTAATGAAGAATAATTAAAATGAGACATTAAAAGTTGACTATGTTTAGACCTCTAATGAAACAAAGCATATGTGCAATTATATGATGATTAAAGCTGCATAATTACAAGGATCAGACCTAAAATCATATGGATCGAAGTTATTTCAAAAGATTTATAAATTTTTTTTGTAAAAACTCTAAAGTTAACTAGAGCAAAGCATAACAGAAATGAAGAATGCACATATGCAATTTCAATTTAGTTATTAATTTGTTAGAGTTTAAGTTTTGTGCACAGTCGGTGTATGAAATTTCTACACCATCAGGTACTTTTAATGATATTTAACCATAGTAACTTAGTTTAATAAAATAACAATAATTATAAAAAAGAAAATAAAAGAATATCAACTAATTGAGTCATACTTGGATTCTAGTAAAATTTATTTCCATAACTAAATTATTTTCTTTCCAAACTTAAATACAATATTACAATAATGAGGTTTACCGTAGATTTTTCTCAGGATCATGCTTATGTAATTCTTCAAAGCATCAAACCTTGTGAATCTGTTAAGAAATAATTTTTAAAGCATCAGGCGATTTTGAAACTTGACAAGCTTCTTCTACTTATTGGTATGTCGTTATACAATTAGAACAAATTTCACTTTTTAAAATGTATTGTCGTCGTCTCCAATTCTTTTGCTTTACTGGCTGACTCAGATATTGCTAGCTTTGGAATATTTGCATTCCAATTCCAACTATGTTCATCCTAGAGACCTCAAGTTATGTAATGGCATCAGGTTATGTAATTTTGTTTTGATTTGCAAAGTATTACTGGAAGCTTTTACATATCTTGGTTTCAAAGGGAACAAGCAGAAATGTAGAGATTTTATTTGATAGTGTTCTATAGCAAGTCCTACTTCATGTAATAGTGTTAACTGGTTGATATATTCTCATCTAGAGTGGTATCTGCTAAGTGTCTTTTTAGGCACATGATATTTTTCTTTATCTGATCTGACTTGGTTTCAATTTCAACTAACGTAAGGTGTAGAAGGATTCTAGGCAAAGGTTGAAAAGACAATGTCTCAGTCTCTGAGCAAGAGTTAGAGGGAGGATATATTCTCAGGTTAGTGAGCTTCAACGGACTAGATTGCCTTCAATATTGAAGTAGAACTCATTCAGTTTGCATTCCATTACTTGTAATTCAATTACTTCGAAAAAAAACCCAGAAAATTGTCCCAAATTCTCTTTGATTATTGAAGTTATGTATGTGCAAACAATGAGAAAGAAGCTATTATCTTGGCGTACATACATAAGAAGGAAGGTTATAATTTTATTGATCTTCATATTCCTATTACTCGTGTCGAAGCTGACGACATGAATGATCTAGCTCGTTTGGATGATGAGTATGGTTTAGGAGAGCTCTGGCTGACTGTGGAATAGAACACTATTATTCCCAATATTGAGAACTGAAGAGGTTCAAATGCAAGTATCTCTGCAACTCTATTCGAGGAGCTTGTTGGTATGCTGAAACCATCTAGGGATTGCGGAAAAATATGCTCATGAGCTTTGGTAAAACATGTTCCATGAGCTCAGTATTTCAATGGCATAACATCTTGGTGATGCCTCTGTATCTGATTTTGCCGGCTATGAATTTGATGATGTGCTTTCTTAATCAAAGGATCATGCTTTATCGTTGGATCTTCCATTAAACAATGTCATTCTTCCAGGTTTTGCAAAACTTGTGCACACGTATTTGGCAACCTATCCAGTGCTTCCTTACTAGCCTCGTAAGAGATGCTTGCTTTTGAACTTCATTTATCTTCAGGGAACTACTTTTGTCTCAATTATGACTTGTCCACAAAACTGGTTACTAGTAGTACTAATAATGTTCAGTTCTACGGTCAATCGGAGCTTTCTTGAACCATACTCATCAGCCAAATGATTTAGGTCATCCATGTTGTTTGGTTGGACAGGACCCACTGGAATGTGAAGGCCGATAAAGTTGTAGCCATCTTGTTTCTCTGGAAAAATGTTTCTCTAGACTACCTTATGATTTATGTCATATTTCTATCTTCATTATAGTCAACAACGATGCATATAAAGCTCCCCTTATCATCTCAATTAACATGTATACTATATAGTGTAAAAGGAATGGAAGAAGATTCGAAGAGAAAAAAAGAGACGCTTTATGCTTTCAAATATAAATGTATTCAGAATTTTTACAATTGTATGAAATGAAATTTTATTCTAAATATGAAAGACTGAAGTTAGAATCTATGTAATACAATTCAAGTCCAGATCTTTGTACTTGTTCTGGTGCCATTTTGGGACTATTTATCAATAAGAACTTATTGGATAAGTGATTTACTGTACATTTATGATCTTTAACATCTATCTCTTATTTTGCTATTTTTGAAACCTTGAAATGAAGAGGAAATTCATTGACTGATGATACTATTAGCAACTGGTGCGAGAGGAGGAAGAGGGAAAAAGCTCAACAACATTTGGTGTATCATAGGTGCTTGCGCACCGAAAAGGAACAATTTTTGTGTACTACTAGGAAACATTTCAAGAATAATACCAGTATATACTTGTACTTTTGCTAACTGTTTAGTCATTCTTCAAAAATCCTATTGAGTTTTGCATCAATTTTTTGATCCTGATAGGAGGGTTTTTGAAGTGGAAGTTTTCAATGTCTGATTCGATACATATATACTAGTATTTGATTACTATGATATTGGTAAAAAACACACCTGAAGTAGTATCATTTTCTTGCGAGTTTCCTACCTTAACTATCAGGTGTTTGCGTTTTCTAACTATTTATCAAAACACGCCTCGAAATTAATGAGTCGACTTCTATGTGGACGGAACTTTTGGGAAAATTAAGTTGTCATACACCTTTTGGCGATTGTATTCAAACACTTGATTTGATCAGCTATTTTTAGAGTAAAATTTATCGATTGGCAGAGCAATCTTTTCATTACCATGTTCCTTTTCAAATGAGACAAAGTGCATATGTCACATATATTTGACCCAAAAATAGCTGACAAACTGCAACACACGTGATCTCAGCTTACCTGTTTATACTAAAATTGTCTATATCCCATATACACATGAAAATAAATGATGAAAAGACTATTCGAAATTAAGAAAAAATAGAAAAAACTAATAAATTTGCTAGTATATATGAACGGAATGCTATGTTCAAAGTCTTTAAATAAATCAGCCACACCAAATTGATACTCAAGCAAAGAGTTCTGCACCAGAAAATATCAATTGTCATAATAATCAGAACCTATATAGTATGTAGTAAAAATATTTTTTGTTTGACGAGGATCTACCGCACAGTAAAAATAAACAAAAGATAAGAGACAATCTGGTATCCAAGAGAACCTACTAGACAAGGAATTTATTTTGTCCAACTTAAACAAGAGATGATCCAGTAATTAGAAAAAATTCAACGATGTAGTAAAAACATATACACTAGCAAACTCAGTTCATTGATCAACATGCTTACCTGTTGATTATGTCCAAATACTAATACTGCCTTTACACCATAAACACATCAAAATAAACTATGAAAGGACTATGCAAAATTAAAAAACAGAGAAAAACTAATAAATTTAAATCTAAAGAACTGTTTCTTCCTCTTTCCTTCGTATTCTCAAAGCTCCAAATCTTCTATCTCTTTACTCACTAACTAGGATGATATTGTTGGAATAGAGTTGAAGCCGTTTTCATCAAATCCTGAAAAGAAAATAATAATTCACCAACATGCATCTTAGCATGTAAACAATATATAAAAGACATGATCAAAGAAAGAGCAGTTCTTTACCGTAAATGAGGTGACAAAGCACAAGCAGCATTCTCAACATATTCTTGATAAAATTCTAAGTAAGCATTAAAGTTTGAACTACATATGAAATTTAGAAGTTATTACAAAAGTAATCCCAATAGAAATAATATGCATCATGTAATGTGAAATTACCTTGTTCCCTTTCTCTTAAGTTTCATACTTTTCGTTTGCCTTTTTTGCTTTTGAGAAGAAACTTTTTTGATTTTTGGAGAAGAAATTTTTTTGGTCTCCTGAGTAACTTCTAGAGAACCTCTCATCCTCAAAGATCTCGGACGCACTTTATTTGTTGCTATCGGAGGGTCAAGCAAAGTAACATCTTGACTTTGTTCACATGAGTTTATGTAACACCCCAAAATTTTTTAATCTAAGTCCTGAACCATTCTTCATTTGCGT
This sequence comes from Solanum appendiculatum, assembly GCA_018342035.1. NCBI lineage: Eukaryota > Viridiplantae > Streptophyta > Magnoliopsida > Solanales > Solanaceae > Solanum > Solanum appendiculatum. The sequence goes on along the minus strand of JAGDQO010002140.1, from coordinate 152,102 downwards.
ATAAGGTCGTATTGGGTAATTCTTAAATTGTTCTTAGGTGTTAACGTCAATTCATTAGTGTGGAAATAATTTGGAGATGAATTAAGGTCATAAGAATCTCCCTAGCACAAAGTTAAGTTGAAAACTTCCTTACCGATTAAGTTTTAATACAAGATTCAACTTAGGTGTTGTTCATGCTTTTATTTCACATGAACCCTAGTTGATGATGTTTTGTAGAAAGCCTTTGTGCATTTATTTCCAAGCATTGGTTTTGGAATTTTAAAGTGAGTTCAAGAGTATTTTAAACTACCATTTGAGAAGAGTTTAAGGGATCACAAATGGTTCCAAAAGTACTGTTTTCACATTGAGAAAAGAACTACGATTTATGATTAGTATGACAGTTGAGTATGCCATCAATGTTTAAGCAGTATGGCATCTAGATATGCCATCAATGTTTATGTACTATGACTTCCCGAATCATCAATGATCATATCATAATATGATTTCAGATATAGTTTTCATGATTACAACCTAAATACAAATTATTTCAAGAGTTTTAAGGGAACTTTAATGGTTCCAAACGTATCATTTTTACATTGAAAAAGAGAGTACTATTTTCAAAAAAGTATAAAGAATTTTCAAAAAGATTTAGTACAGCTTCAGTTACCTCTTAAAGAGGCCTTTTGAAAAATTATCTCAATCTAGAGAGTACTTTTACGTGAGCATACAATTATATTTTTGGGAGTAGTATTGAACACCGATATGGGCGGGAGTTCAGAAAACTCACAGCCCTCATAAATTATGTAGCCAGCGTAGTTATGATCGTACAGCAAGATGGGCGACTCCTCACCTGCCTCAAGAAGGTATTTTAGTGGATCCATCAGTTCAGTTTCGTTCTATACTCTGGCTAGGTATAGAATGACTCTGGCAACGCGGGTAAGATGTTGTATCATCACGAGGCTCATAGTGATGGTTGTCAGTTAGAGCAACTCCCAGTAAAGTAAAGTATATTTTTATATATACATTTCAGTTCAGTATTTACCATTATTGTATTCCTGCAATAAGAGCTTAAATGATTTTCATCATCATTTATACTATATTTCAGTTGAGTTACTTTCAGCCTTTCAGTTCAGTTATTTATTTTATTCAGCCCTATTACATACTCGTACATTCAATGTACTGATGTCATTCGACCTGCATCATTTCATGGTGCAGATTTATGTACTTAGGATCATCAACACGAGTTTCGTTGAGATCACATCATCCGCTCGCTAACTTTTGGTTAGGCCTGCTTGCTTTCGGAGAACTCTAGTTTTATGATTTGTTAGTAGTAGCGCTTGTCGTGGGTCTTGTCCCGACACCTCTCTTTATACAGTAGAGTCTTCATAGATAGACAGTCTTGGTTAGTCTTGCAGTATTCAATTTTAGATGTTTTATTTAAAACTTTATATTTCATACTCAATATTTTTTCCCAGATAGTTTTGAGATTCAATAAATTGTTTTAAACATTTTCTTCGATTTTGATGCTTGTGTATGATTGAGTTAGTCTTCCGCTTAGTAGTCAGCCAAGACAAAAGTTCGCTTGGGGACTAACAATGGTTCTCGAATGCCGGCCACGTCCAGGGTGTAGGCTCGGGGCGTGACAGTTTATTTCCTGATCTTTCTCACTAACTTGACCACCTGATACACAATCTTCCTCAGATTCATAAGGAAGTTCATCAAGTTCTCCACACAATTGCAATAATCTTTGATGCACAAATTGATAATGTTTTTCAAACTTTGTAGCTCGTTCAGATAGTCCAATAGAATGCATCATAATGTCATTAAACTACAGAGTAGAAGGTTTCAAAGTTTGTGTTACATTTGGAGGGTCATTAGCTTTTTCTTTGGTTGCGTTTCTTGTCCATCGATCTAATAAGTAATACATCGGAAGCGAGAGAATCTATTTTTTTATAAATATTATTAGTACATGTCTACATAGAATTCCCATGTACTAGAACTTGCGACATGAACAAATAGCTCTTTTCAATGGAAGATCCAGACTAACAATATATGTCGGCCATTGTCTTGGAAGATGATGGATTTATAGATGTTTTCTCCATCCTTAACCTCTATGTTTTCAGCGATAAATTTTTGAGACTGAATTAGTTCTTCTTTAAAAATCTAAAACATTTTTCTTGTATATTCCTTCCCTGCTTCATCTTCCATAGGATACAAAGTTTTCAAGATAGGTCTTGAATGTTTTGTCTTGTAATCCTTCTCCCTTAGTTTATCATGTCTAGCATCAGTAGCCTTATAATATTGCACAACAAATGCCTTCATTGGAGTACTAGAATTCAAATAATCTTTAAAAAAATTGTTCATACTCTCACTTATTTGACTTGTCACATGCATGCAGAAAAAGTGGTACGCACATACACGAATATCCATTTTTCACGAATTGCATATATCCTCTGCAACCAACTATTGTCTTATAAATTATACATTTTCATTATCTCGATCCATGCCATTTCAAACTCCTCAGGAGTGGTTGTTGTAACACCCTAAGCTTTCAAAGAAAGAAAATGCAGTTTTTCAACCTGGTGCTAGTGACTACCGAGGTCACCTACGGACCGTAGGTGGAATGATGGGCCGTAGGTGGGAACCGTCGTTGGCGCTGTGAACTTTCAGGATTTTCAAGTTTCTGAACCTCGACCTACGGAGCAACAGGACGGGTCGTCGTCCAGTTGACGGTCCATAGATGGGTTCCGTAGATCCCTTCCAAACTTAGCCAAATTTTCAGCCCCAAATGAAGTCTCTGAATCAATTGACTGAAGGACAGAACTGTCAGCCGATTGACCTACGGACCGTAGGTCCTGACCGTAGACTGCCCCGACAGTTATTATTTAAGGGCTTCTTGGTCTTTTCCCTAAATGTTTAACTATTAATCTAAGTCAGTTATACCTTTAACCCAGACCCTATATATATTTTCTAAGCCTAATTTCACTCATTCTAACTCATTCCCAAATTTCTCCTTTCTCAAATATTTCTCTCTCTAAGAAAATCCTCTCAACTCTCAAGGAAGAACAAAGCTAAGATCCTCCATTGAAGACCATCAATTTTCATCAATTTTTTGTGGACTTTGTTGAGGTATGATAGTGAATTATATGATTTGATGTAAAGATTGAATGAATCCCCATGAACCCAAGCAATTTCTCCCCAATTTCCTAATCTATGCTTTGATTGGTGGGGTGAGCTATGAATTGATGAATTTTATGAAATCTCTATGAAGCTATGCATGATTTATGAATGAATTGAGGATGACTTTACGAAAGTTAGTATGTTCAAGTCAAAAGCATGATTTTTCCTCTATTATGTGAGTTCCTTCAAGTATGGGTAAATTGTCTTATTTATGGTTTTCTAAGCATGAGCTTGCATTTAATTGCATGATTTAAGTTGAAATTTTATGAACCCATATAAACTCTATGATTCATGAATTATGAGCATGATGAACTATGTAAAGATGAAGCTTATGAACTTATGCATGTGTCATATGAATTTAATGATGAATTAAGGGTGCTTTGAGAGTGAAGTACCAAAGTTGTGACATGATGATGTTGTGTTGAGTTGTGAAAGGGTTTGTCACGTAATGCTCACACTATGAATTAAATGAACAAGAGGCGATTACCCATGTTCTTAAGGAGCTATTCTAATGAAGGGACAAGAGGCGATTACCCATGTTCCCTAATGTAGACAAGAGGCGATTACCCATGTCTACCTATGACAAATGAATTATGATTAATCCGTGGGAACTATGTTTAGCACCGAGTGGACAAGTGGTGATTACCCATGTCCCATAAACTATGTGCCAGCATAGGATTAGCTAGTGGATCCACGTAAGCTACAAGTTAAGTAAAGGGTCCTACCTTCGCAAGTAGGATGGCCCTCTTTCAGTGTAGGGTAGACACCGGATTCCATGTTGATAACTCACATGGTATTATATGTCAGTTAAGGCTAATTCCCCACAACTAATGAACACAAGTGTTGTTATGATAATCAAAAGTAAAGAAAGATGATTTAGCTTGCTTTGGCCATGGTTTGTGCTTCATGCTTTATCATGTTTTAGCTTGGCCATTGCATGTCATGATTATGTCTCATTCTAGCATATTTTAAATGTTTTATGTGCATTGCTATCATACTTGGTATTTGATTGTACTAACGCATACTCTTGCCTACATTAACTTCTTTGATGTCGGACTTACGATTCACCATCTACTCGTGGCTAGAGCTTAGTAGAAGATTGATAGAAGACTTGGTGAGTCTTCATCCATCCGAGGACATAGCCTAGTTGTTCTTATTTTCATGTTATCTTTTATTTCAGATTTGTATTGGGTTACGTCCCAAACTTTATTTTCTATGTTAGATTGGCTTTGAGACATGAGATATTCCACTGTTTCTTTTACAAGCTTTGATATGAAAATCTCTTTCAAACTCTTAATCTCTATTATCTTGTATGTATGTATGCCAAGTGGCTTGTGTAAGGCCTCATGGGGTCTTGTACGCCATGTCACGTCTAGGGGCTACCTTGGGTCATGACAAACTTGGTATTCAGAGCACAAGGTTTTAGAAAGATCCTAGGATGTCTCATAAGCCGCATCAAGTAGAGTCTTGTTCATGAGTGTGAAGCGCACCACATTTATGAATGAGAGGCTATAAGACGTTTAAGAAATTCCACTTCTTTCATTGCTCCTAAGTCGTGCCATAGAGTTTTACTCTATATGTCTCTCTCCTAATCCCTATCCTACGCGTTTAAGGATATGGTGACCCGAAGAGCTTACGCTAGAAGGAACATGGGAGAGAATGTGGAAAAAGAAGCTCCTCCTCAAGCTCCTCAAGTTACGGCCGACCCTTTTGGCCGAACATGTGACTAATGCGGAGTTTAGGGCTGCTTTTCAAATTTTGGCTCAAGCCATGACGGCTCAAGAAAATAGAGAGGTTGTGGCTCCCGTGAACCCAAATGTGGGTACGGAGGCATCAAGAGTAAGGGACTTCACTAGAATGAACCCTCAGGAATTTCATAGTTCTAAGGTTGAGGAAGATCCTCAAGAATTCATTGATGAGGTTTATAAGGTGTTGATGATTATGGGTGTGACGCCGGAAGAAAAGGCAGAGTTGGCTACTTATCTACTCAAGGGTGTTGCTCAAATATGGTTCAATCAATGGAAGAGTGATAGGGCGGTTAATGAGGGTCCTCTTGATTGGGAGAAATTCAAGGTTGCTTTCCTTGATAGGTTCTTTCCCCTTGAGATGAGGGAGGCAAGGGTGCTTGAGTTCATCAATCTTCGACAAGGAAGCATGAGTGTGAAGGAGTATGCTTTGACGTTCATACAATTGTCTCGATATGCTCCTTCTATAGTTACCGATCCTAGGGCAAGAATGAGTAAGTTTATTTTGGGAGTGTCCGAATGTTGGTTAAAGAGTGCCGCACCGCTATGCTTGTTAATGATATGAATATTTCTCGTCTTATGGTGTATGATCAACAAATAGAGGTTGAAAAGCTCAAGGAAAGGTCTAGAGAGACTAAGAGGGCAAGGACAGGTGATAGTAACTTCTCACATTCAAAGTCTGATGGATATGGTCGTCCTAGATTTCGACAAAGGTTCTCTAATTAAGGTCCTTTCAATGCTCCTCCTAAGACCAACAAAGATAGGGTGCCTAACCCCAAGCCTCAACGAGGAAATAGTGGTGGTTCTTCATTGACTACTTGTACTAGGTGTGGGAGGAAGCATGAGGGTGCATGTCTAGCCAATTCTAATGCATGCTTTGGTTGTGGCAAGACATATCACAAGATAAGGGATTGTCCCTTAGTGGCTAAGAAGGAGGGAGAAAATCGTCGACGGACTCAATCTCAAATTCCATCAAGTTCCAGTGGAAATCAGAAGCAAAACTGATTTTATGCACTTCAAGCTCATCATGAGCAAGAGAGCTCTCCCGATGTGGTTACCGGTATGTTGAAAGTTTTTTGCTTTGATGTGTATGCCTTGCTTGATCCCGGTGCTACCTTGTCTTTTGTGACGCCATATGTGGCTATGAGGTTTGATGTTTTTTCAGATGAGTTGTTAGATCCTTTTTGTGTCTCTACTCCGATTGGAGAATCTATCGTGGCTAAGAGAGTCTATAGAAATTGCCCCGTCTCCTTATCCCATAGAGTCACTCATGTTGATCTTGTAGAGCTTGATATGTTATATTTTGATGTTATTCTTGGGATGAATTGGTTGCATGCTTGTTATGCTTCTATTGATTGGAGGACCCGAATGGTCAGATTTCAATTCCCGAATGAGCCTATCCTAGAGTGGAAGGGGGAAAGTTCTATGTTTAGAGGTCAATTTGTTTCTTATCTAAAAGCTAGAAAGATGATCTCTAAGGGTTGCATATACCATCTTGTTAGGGTGAGGGATATAGATTCTGAAACCCCTACTCTTAGGCCGGTCCCCGTTGTTAATGAGTTTTTGGAAGTGTTTCCCAATGATTTACTCGGTATTCCTCCCGAAAGGGAAATAGACTTCGGCATTGACCTTCTCCTGGATACGCAACCTATTTCTATTCCTCCTTATAGAATAGCTCTGGTGGAACTTAAGGAACTAAAGGAGCAATTAAAAGACTTGTTGGATAAGGGTTTCATCCGACCAAGTGTTTCTCCATGGGGTGGTCCGGTCTTGTTTTAAGGAAGAAAGATGGTTCACTCCGTATGTGTATTGTCTACCGCCAATTGAACAAGGTTACCATTAAGAATAAGTATCCTCTTCCAAGGATAGATGACTTGTTTGATCAACTTCAAGGGGCTAGTTATTTTTCTAAGATCGACCTTCGTTCGGGCTATCACCAATTAAGGGTGAAAGAAGATTATATTTTGAAAATGGCTTTTCGAACTAGGTATGGTCACTACGAGTTCTTTGTAATGTCGTTTGGGTTGACAAATGCTCCGGCCGCATTTATGGACCTGATGAATAGGGTGTTTGAGAAATACCTTGACATGTTCGTGATTGTGTTTATTAATGATATCTTGATTTACTCAAGGAATAAGGATGAGCATGCCAATCATTTGAGGATTGTATTGCAAGTCCTCAATGATCAACAACTCTTTGCAAAGTTTAGTAAATGTGAGTTTTGGCTAAGATCCTTGGCTTTTCTTGGTCACATTGTTTCCGGTAAAGGCATTGAGGTAGATCCTAAGAAGACGGATGTGGTTAAGAATTGGCCTAGACCTCTATCACCTTCGGATATTCATAGTTTCTTGGGCTTAGCCATTTATTATAGGAGGTTTGTTGAAGGGGTTTCTTCTATTGCTTCTCCATTGACGGCTTTGACTCAAAAGAAGGTTAAATTTCTATGGTCCGAGGCATGTGAAAAGAGTTTCCAAGAGTTGAAAGATAGACTTAGTTCGGCTCTGATATTGACTCTACCGGAAGGATCCGATGGGTTTGTGGCTTATTGTGATGCCTCGAGAATTGGGTTATGATGTGTTCTTATGCAAAATGGGAAGGTTATTGCTTATGCCTCAAGAAAACTCAAGGTGCATGAAAAGAACTATCCTACTCATGACTTGGAATTAGCGGCGGTTGTGTTTGCATTGAAAATATGGCAGCATTATTTGTATGGGGTACATGTGGATGTTTTTACCAACCATAAGAGTCTACAATGTGTTTAAACAGAAAGATCTGAATCTCTGCCAAAGAAGGTGGCTTGAGTTCTTAAAAGACTATGATATGAGTGTCCTTTATCACCCCAGTAAGGCTAATGTGGTGGTGTAGGCTCTTAGTCGATTATCTATGGGTAGTGTTGCTCATGTTGAGGATGGTAAGAAAGAGTTGGTTCGCGATGTTCATAGATTCACCCAGTTGGGTGGTTGGTTGATTGATTGTGCTAAAGGTGGTGTTACGGTTCACAATGGTTTCGAATCCTCTTTTGTGCATGATGTAAAGGCTAAACAAGATCTTGATCCTAATTTGGTGGAATTGAAGGAAACGGCGATCAAAAAGTCCGTAGAGGCTTTCTCCCAATGGGGAGATGGTGTGCTTCGCTATCAAGGTCGTTTGTGTGTTCCCAATGTAGATGACTTAAGAGGACAAATTTTATCGGAAGCCCATAGTTCTCGATATTCCATTCACCCGGGAGCTACCAAGATATACCGTGATTTGCGGGAGATCTATTGGTGGAATGGAATGAAGAAGGACATTCCGAAATTTGTGGCTAAGTGCCCTAATTGTCAACAAGTGAAAGTTGACCATCAAAGGCCGGGAGGTTTGACCCAAGATATTAGTATTCCTACTTGGAAGTGGGAGGATGTGAATATGGATTTTATTGTTGGTTTACCTCACACCCGGCGATATTATGATTCGATTTGGGTTGTTGTAGACCGAATGACGAAATCAGCGAATTTCATTCCCATCAAGACTTCGTATTCGGCAGAGGATTATGCTAAGTTGTATTTTGAGGGAAATGGTTAGGCTGCATGGAGTACGTTTTTCCATTATCTCCGATCGTGGTGCACAATTAACTTCTCAATTTTGGAAGTCATTCCAAAAAGGTCTTGATACTCGTGTTAAGCTTAATACGACCTTTCATTCCCAAACTGATGGGCAAGCGGAGCATACTATCTAGACTTTGGAAGATATGTTGAGAGCTTGTATAATCTATTTCAAGGGTACTTGGGATGATCATTTACCTTTGATTGAATTTTCTTATAATAAAAGCTACCATTAAAGTAAAATAAACTTTGAGCCATTAGGAATTTCACCTAAAAAAGAATATTTGCGTCTTCCTAAAATCGAGTCCACTGCAATTACAATCCTCGCAGTAGTAACAAGCATAAGGCGTAACCTGTAAGAAACAGACCTGTATAGAAGTAAAGAATTTAATTAACCTCACAACCAAAGGAGTAAGGAAAATGTAGTTAAAGTAGCAGAAGTTAACTTACAAATGAGAAAAATTCGCCCATGCGGTTTTGCAGGGGTGTACCAGTTAATGCCCACTTATAAAAAGATTCTTATGCAAGAACCGCTTTTGTGGTGTTGCTATGTATAGATTTGATATAATGAGCCTACGCCATAGAAGTTACATCAGTAAAGAACATTTCGGATAAAAGATCTTGTCTCATTTGAAATTTAGGAGTTCTACTCTCAGCCGCTAGACCAGGCACAAACTAAAAAACACATGCAGCATTGTTCCAGGGCAACAAAGAGAACAAAATGTCCATGTCCACCATGAAAGTAGAAAAGGGTGATCAAACTAGAATTGAAGATCAAATTTGACATGTTGAGAAGTTAAGCAAACAATGCACTTTAGGACAGATAAATTCCATGTTCTTATATTATGTTGTGTCTTAATAGATGAAATATTATGGAGCTACTCTTCACAATTCAGCAGTTAACCTATAGGTTTCTTCCTAACCACCATAAGATTCTTCACATTCTAATAATCAGCATAGCTGTTAGCACACTATTCATGTCACGACCCAATTTAGGAAAGTGACGACGCTAAGGGAGAGAATCCCAAGGCAAGCCTTGTCAAAATTCTAGAGAAAATCGGGCAGAGTTTCCTTTGTTTTTGGTCCTATCTAGTTTTTCCCTATCTCAGAAATCGGCAATACCACTAATAACATCTCCAATACAAGACACAATATCCATTAACCATCTATTCGCCACACAATAGTACTAATTCATCTCATAAAATGGAATGAAGTTTAATACTAATCATACTTCTATATAAGAATGAAAGAATGCTCGTGACTCAAGTAGAGAAGTGACTATGGAGCAACTCTAGGAATTCAAAGGAAGTTCCATAACAATAGATAAGCTTACTGCCCGCATGAACAAGTACGGGCTCACCATGGAATGTCAACTTGCTAACTCTAGTTAATGAAGTCCTCGCCAACGTCACTTGTGTTCTATGTAAAAATTTAACGGGGAGTGTGACGCTAGCTCAGTGAGTAATAACACTTAACAAACAACCATTTTAATGAGGGACAAGTCAGAAAACATGCTAGTATAATAATCAAAATGATGAAATCAATGCCCTTTCAAAAAGGGTATCAATATTCAATCTTATTTGTCTCCTGTAAGCAAAATCAATGTGAACTTTTAGAAATAAACTAAAAAAAAAAACTTTCATATCAATCTTATATCTTGGAGATTTCCAAGGATGAATCATGTAATCAGTATGGCCTTCTCTTTAAGAAGTAACCAATAACGGTGAACTCCTCATAAAGGAGTTAAATATTCATATCGGTAGATCCCTACTTGAGGGATATTAGTAACGATATTCTAGTTCTACCTTCCCATTAGCAATGGCTTTAATGGTAATCTGTAACTACAAGGTGCACCAGGTCTAACGAACCCGCCGCTAGCTACGGGATCCATCAAGGTCTACTCCCATTTATACTTTTCTTTGTAAATAGTAAAAACATTTCAAAATGTTATAAGACATTTCAGTTCTTATCAAATCATAGTGTATAAAACTTTAATAAAAAACATGTGTCAAAATACTATTTCTCAAGTAAATGTTAAACTCTTTCAATAACTGTAATCATATCTCAAGTATCAATAAACATATCTTATAAAAGCGAGTTAATCTCAAATAACTATTTCGGTATCATATCAAGTAAAAGACTTGTCTCATATGCAAGTTCAAAGCATTTCGGTAAATCATTCACTTTATAAACAATGTATAAATCATGAAAGTTATAAAACCCAAGTTATGGTAAGATTATCACTCACAATACTTGTGTCGAAATACCAAACACATTGCTTTGGGAATTTGTACTCCTTCCGTCGATCAATCTATAATCACATCATATTATTCTCGTTAATTTTCTTATTTAGACGGACTCATGCTAAACTTGGAATACTCAACATGATTGAGTCTTTACCTGTTAAGTTATGTTGCCTGTCTTTTTGGATAAGTTCAACCAATCCATGATTCACCAATGACACAACTCATACTATTTATTTATTCAAATTGTTGGAGAGTTCAAAAGATTCTCAAAATTTCCTTAAGCTTAGATCGAGATACTGCATAACTCTAAGTTTTTGAATACATGAGTCATTCATTAGTTAGTAAGTCTCATCATAATTGAATAATTCGTATTTAATATTTATCCATCAAATTATGGATATATCCAGGTCCTGAAAATGCCAAGTTAAGAAAACAAAAACTTAATGCAAGAATCTATGAATGTATGACTTGCCTCATCAAAAATGATGCGGTCCCACTTCACTGAATGCAGAGCTGACTTCCTTGTGGACACATCTTCACCAACAATGGCTGAATTTTCAACAGAACCATCATCACTCCATTTTGAGTTCTTATTGTTCTGTTTTGACTTTTTTGGCCTATAGTCAGCCTAGATAGTGGTGTAATACCCCAGATTCAAGTGGATTTTTTTTGAATTTTTCTAGGTTTCTGGCGCCAGTGACGAAGGCTACCTACGGACCGTAGATGGACTGACGAACCGTAAGTGGCGAGACCAAGTTTTAAAAAATGTCAAGTTTTAGAACCCCCAATGACGACCTGCCAGGATGGTCCGTTATCCACTCAACGAGTCGTAGATAGGTCTCGTAGGTCCCCTCCAGACTTAGTCAAATTCTTAAGTTGTAAGTCTTGACCTACGGTTGCCATGTACGGTCTGTCATTTGACCTACGAGCCGTTCATGGGACTCGTCGTTGCAGGGTCCAATTTGTCAGTCTCTAAATCTACCTACGGAGGGACAGTACGGGTCGTAGGTCTGACCTACGGATTGTAGGTCCAACAGTAGGTAGGGGCCCGACAGCTATTTTAAAAGGGGTCTTTTGGCCTTTTCACCTAATGCCTTATTTACTAACTTAAGTCGGTTTTCTCCATTCCCTAACACTATATAAGTCTATTTAATCCTAAAATCTACCCTTTCCAACTACTTTACAAAATTTCCTAAACCCTCCTCTCTCAAATATTTCTCTCTCTAGAAGATAGAAGAAGGAGAAGGAGAAGGCAGCCTAGGATTCAAGAAATCAAGCTTTCTTCATCAAAATGCTTAAGGAATTGAGACCCTAAGGTATGATAGTGTTAATCCATGGAGCCCTTTCCTCCATGGAATCCCTAAATTCTCCAATTTTCAAGTTAGAAGTTCCCAATTGAAAGGGTTTTCTTCCATGTCATGGGTTCTTTGTGATGTTGATATAATTGATTGATTTATGAATAATGAAGCATGAATTGAGATGAATTTCATGATTTAAGATGAATCCCCATGAACCGATGTCAATCCCCCAATTTTGAAATTATGCTTTGTTGGAGGGTTGAATTATGAAGTGATGAATTCTGTAAAATCTCTATGAATCCACACATGAATTATGATTCCTAAGCTAAGACTTTTGATGAATGGGGTTATGAATGACCTAGTGATGGTTTTGTGAGCGCAAGCATGTTCAATCAAAAACTATGATTTTACTCTATTATGTGGGTTCCTTCAATTATGGTCAAATTGACTTATCTATGGCCTTCTAAGCATGAGTTTGCATTGAATTGCATGAATTAAGAGAAATTCTCATGAACCTATATGAACCCTATGATTTGCAAGTTATGAGCATGATGTATTATGTAAAGATGAAGTTTATGAAATTATGCATGTCTCAGATGAAGTTAATGATGAACTAAGGTGCTTTGAGATTGAAGCATCAAAGTCTATGATATGTTGATGTTATGGTTGAGTTGTGAAAGGGTTACTCACGTAATACTCCACTATGAATTTGAACGAACAACTGGCGATTACCCATGTTCTTAAGGAGCTATTCTAATGAAGGGACAAGAGGTGATCACCCATGTCTACTAATAATGAACTCATGACTACTAGACAAGAGGCGACTACCCATGTTTACTTATGATAATTGAACTATGTCTAATCTAAGGGAATTATGCTTAGCACCGAGTGGACAAGTGATGATTACCCATGTCCCATAAGCTATGTGCCACCATAGGATGATGGTTTATGATAGACACTAGCTAGTGGATCCACGTAAGCTATATGTTATGTAAAGGGTCCTACCTTGGCAAGTAGGATGGCCTTATCGGTGTGGGGTTATACACCGGATTCCATGTCGATAGCTCACATGGTCTTATATGTCAGTTAAGGCTATTTCCCACAACTAATGAACAAAAGTGTTGTTATGATGCTTCTTAAATAAAGTAAAGATGTTTAGCTTGCTTTGACAATGGTTTATGTTTTATGTTTTCTAACCTTTATCATGTTTAGCTTGGTCATTGCATATCATGAAAATGTCCCATTTTAGCATGTTTTAAATGATTTCGTGCATTGCTATAATACTTGGTACTTGATTGTACTAACGCATACTCTTGCCTACATTGACTTGTTGATGTAGGGCGTGGTGATTCTCCATCCACTCGTGGCTAGAGCTTAGTAGAAGAATTGTGAAGACTTGATGAGTCCTCATCCATTCGAGAACATAGCCTAGTTGTTCTTACTTTTATGTTCTTCTTTTTACATTGTATTGGGTTATGTCCCAAACCTTATTTCTCTTCTTATGATTAGATTGGCTTGAGACATGAGATGTAGACTTCCGCTATTTTTCTTAAAAGCTTTGGTATGACATTGTCTTTTGAATTCTTAATCTCTATGATCTTGTATGTATGTATGCTAAGTGGCTTGTATGAGGCCTTTTGGGGTCTTGTATGCCATTTCACATCTAGGGGGTACCTTGGGTCGTGACAAACTTGGTATTCAGAACAGAAGGTTTTAGAAAGATCCTAGGATGTCTCATAAGCCGCGTCGAGTAGAGTCTTGATCATGAGTGTGAAGCACGCTACATTTAAGAATGAGAGGCTATAAGACGTTTAAGAAACTTCACTTCTTTCATTACTCCTAAGTCATGCCATAGAGTTTAACTCTATATGTCTCTCTCTCCTAGTCCCTATCCTATGCGTTTCAGGATACGGCTGCCCGAAGAGCTTATGCTAGAAGAAATATGGGAGATAGTATGGATCAACAAGCTCCTCTTCAAGCTCCACAAGTTCCGGTCGACCCTTTGGCCGAACAAGTATCTAATGTAGAGTTTAGAGCTGCTTTTCAAGTGTTGGCTCAAGCCGTGACGGCTCAAGCCAATAGAGAGGTTATGGCTCCCGTGAACCCAAATGTGGGTACGCCGGCATCTAGGGTAAGAGACTTCACAAGGATGAACCCTCCGAAATTTCATGGTTCTAAGGTGGAGGAAGATCCTCAAGAGTTCATCGATAAAGTGAACAAGGTATTGATGATCATGGGGGTGACATCGGAGGAAAAGGAGGAGTTGGCCGCTTATCAATTCAAGGGTGTTTCTCAAATTTGGTTCAACCAACGGAAGAGTTAGAGGGCGGGTAATGAGGGTCTTCTCAATTGAGAGAAATTCAAGGTTGCTTTCCTTGATAGGTTCTTTCCCCTTGAGATGAGGGAGGCAAGGGTGCTTGAATTTATCAACTTTCGTCAAGGAAGCATGAGTGTGAAAGAGTATGCTTTGAAGTTCACGCAATTGTCCTGATATGCTCCTTCCATAGTTGTCGATCCTAGGGAAAGAAAGAGTAAGTTTGTCTTGGGAGTGTCCGACATGTTGGTTAAAGAGTGCCGCACCGCTATGCTTGTCAATGACATGAATATTTCTTGCCTCATGGTGTATGCTCAACAAATTGAAGAGGAGAAGCTCAAGGAAAGGTCTAGAGAGATAATGAGTACTAGGACCGGAGATGGTAACTTTTCACATTCAAGGTCTCAGGGCCATGGTCGTCCTAGAGTTTGACAAAGGTTTTTCGGTCAAGGTTCCTCCAATCCTCCTCCCAAGTCCAACAAGGATAGGGTGTCTAACCCTAGGCCTCAAGGAGGAAATAATGGTGGCTCTTCATTGACTACTTGTGCTAAGTGTGGAAAGAATCATGAGGGCAAGTGTCTAGCTGGTTCTAATGCGTGCTTTGGTTGTGGCAAGATGGATCGTAGGATAAGGGATTGCCCCTTAGTAGCTAAGAATGAAGGGGATAACCGTTGACGTGCTCAATCTCAAAACCCATCAAGTTCTAGTGGAAATCAAAAGCAAAATCAGATTTATGCACTTCAGGCTCATCATGAGCAAGAGAGTTATCCCGATGTGGTTACCGGTATGTTGAAAGTTTTTCACTTTGATGTTTATGCTTTGCTTGATCCCGGTGTTACCTTGTATTTTGTGACTTCATATATGGCTATGAGGTTTGATGTTTTTCTGGATGTGTTGCTAGATCCTTTTCATGTCTCTAGTCCAATTGGTGAGTCTGTTGTTGCTAAGAAAGTCTATAGAAATTGCCCCGTCTCTTTATCTCATAGAGTTACTCATGTTGATCTTGTAGAGCTTGATACGTTAGATTTTGATATTATTCTTGGGATGGATTGGTTGCATTCTTGTTATGCTTCTATTGATTGTAGGACCCGAATGATCAAGTTTCAATTTCCAAATGAGCCTATCCTAGAGTGGAAAGGGGAAAATTTGACTATTAGAGGTCAATTTGTTTCTTGTCTCAAAGCTAGGAAGATGCTTTCTAAGGGTTGCATATACCATCTTGTTAGGGTGAGGGATATAGTTTCCGAAACCCCTACTCTTGAGTCGATCCCCATTCTTAATGAGTTTTCGGAAGTGCTTCCCGATGATTTACCCGATATTCCTCTCGAAAGGGAAATAGACTTCAATATTGACCTTCTCCCGAATATGCAACCTATCTCCATTCCTCCCTATAGAATGGCTCCGGCAAACCTTAAGGAACTAGAGGAGCAATTGAAAGACTTGTTGGATAAGGGCTTCATCCGACCAAGTATTTCTCTATGGGGTGCTCCGGTTCTATTTATGAGGAAGAAAGATGGTTCACTTTGTATGTGCATTGACTATCGCCAACGGAATAAGGTTAACATTAAGAATAAGTACCCTCTTCCAAGAATAGATTACTTGTTTGATCAACTTCAAGGGGCTAGTTACTTCTCTAAGATCGACCTTTGTTCGGGCTATCACCAATTGAGAGTGAAGGAAGATGATATTCCAAAAATGGCTTTCCGAACGAGATATGGCCATTATGAATTCCTAGTGATGTCATTTGGGTTGACAAATGCTCCGGCCGCGTTTATGGACTTGATGAATAGGGTGTTTAGACAGTATCTTGATATGTTTGTGATTGTATTTATTGATGAAATTTTGATTTACTCAAGGAGTGAAGGTGAACATGCCGATCATTTGAGGATTGTATAACAAGTCCTCAAGGACCAATAACTTTTTGCAAAGTTTAGTAAATATGAGTTTTGGCTAAGGTCCGTGGCATTTCTTGGTCACATTGTCTCCGGTAAAGGTATTGAAGTAGATCCTAAGAAGACGGATGTGGTTAGAAATTGGCCTAGACCTCTATCACCTTCGGATATTCGTAGTTTCTTGGGTTTAGCCGGTTATTATAGGAGGTTTGTTGAATGGTTTTCTTCTATTGCTTCTCCATTGATGGCTTTGACTCAAAAGAAGGTTAAGTTCACCTGGTCCGAAGAGTGTGAGAAAAGTTTTCAAGAATTGAAAGATAGATTTACTTCGGCCCCAATCTTGACTCTACCGGAAGGGTCCGATGGTTTTGTGGTGTATTGTGATGCCTCAAGAATTGGACTAGGATGCGTTCTTATGCAAAATGGAAAAGTCATTGCTTATGCCTCAAGGCTACTCAAGGTACATGAAAAGAACTGTCCTACTCATGATTTAGAATTAGCGGCTGTTGTGTTTGCTTTAAAGATTTGGAGGCATTATTTGTATGTGTGCATGTTGACGTCTTCACCGACCATAAGATTTAGAAATATGTGTTTAAACAAAAAGATCTGAATCTTCGCCAAAGGAGGTGGCTTGAGTTGTTAAAGAAGTATGACATGAGTGTCCTCTATCACCCCGGCAAGGCTAATGTGGTGGCAGATGCCCTCAGTTGGTTATCTATGGGTAGTGTTGTTCATGTTGAGGATGGTAAGAAATAGTTGGTTCGTGATGTTCATAGGTTGGCCCGCTTGGGTGTTCGGTTGGTTTATTCCCCTAAAGGTGGCGTTATGGTCCATAATGGTTCTAAATCATCCTTTGTGCATTGTTGCTCCCAATTGTACATGCAAGTATACGTGGTCGCAGAAGTAATAAGTGGCTCTGTTAAGAACCGGGTTGTTGTACCCAAGGGTCTTAGGATCAATGTATGCATATTCTATTAATCTACACTTAAAGAACGTATTATCGATATGAGATGGTTTTGGTAACTACTACTAAGAACAATTTAAATATTAAACTAACTAACAAGGATAACTATAATTTCGGTGTTTTAATCAAGTAAGGGAAAATTCCAGGGATGCAGCATGCTTTGGGTTTCATGTATCACATCTCATGCAAAGAATCAATTATGGTTATCACATTACTGATTTATAGGGTTGATTTTATGATCATGATCTCTCGACCTCTAATCGCCTACTCCAACTAGCTGTCTAACTACATCGTTGAGCAGGGATAGGCAATCCTAATTGGCGAGCATTTATATTTTATCCTGTTTCTTAACCAAGCTTGGTGTTCATCTGGGCGTCACTCCTAAACACGAATCTAATCAAGTGATATGCAAGTTAGATCAAGCTCTTTATGTTCTATGGTCTATCTACCTCTTCAGCTCTCGAGTCCAAGTATAGACAATAAATTTATTTCTATGGTGGCCAATCATGAAATACAAAAACAAGAACATGAAAGTAATGTATACGATAACCAACAATCAATTCAAAGAAAGTCAATGTTCAACAATAACCCGTAGCTACAGCCCCAGAATAAGGGCGTTTAGCCACACATAATGTTCATAAACTCAAAAATAATAAGCTTAATAAAATTCAAACCTAAAGAAGAAGTAGAGAATTGAAACGAAAGATGAATTGTAATCCCTTGCTCTTGCACACAAAAAAAATAGCTAACCCCTTTCAAAATAACCCTAGGGTCCTATATATAGAGTTCCCACAAATAATTTTCCTTATTTAGACCAAAAAAGGAGTCTTAATCACATCAATTTTCGTTGGGGAGGCGGGTACATGCTGGCGTGGGGCGCCAGGATCGCACCAGGAAGTTTCCTCTGAAGTTTGGGGCTTGGCGTGGTACGCTGCCAGTACGCCAAGCTTCTGCCTCTTAAGTTTTTGGCCTGGCGTGGCACGCTGCCAGTACGCCAAGGCTGCCAGGCCCCATTTCTTCACTTTTTCCATCGGCACTTGCTTCCTTGATTTGCTCTTATGCTTCCCGCTTCGCTCTTTCTTCCATAATCTCCATTTTTCTTCAAGAACTCCTGCATAATCTAATCATATGTTTTAGTGCACAGTCATTGCAAGTTTACACAAAACACAAACACATAGTTCAAAGATTATTCTTAAACACAAGACTAACGTGGGCTAAATTTGACAAACCGGCACATAAATATGCCTAAGATCACCACCCCACACTTAAAACTCTTGTTCGTCCTCAAACAAACTTTTCACTGTCACCCTTTTCATCACTACCTTTGGACTTATCTACCCGCCTCAAAATCAACCAAACATTTTTAATCATGCTTTTGTAGTACACACTTTATACAACATCCAACATCCAACATTTTTATTCTTTATGCTAGCACCCCTATCAACAACACATAACCTCAATGAATGACTCTTTTTCATAATTCCGGGCTAATGCAATCATATAAGAACACACCAAATAACAATATACCCACATGCGTCATGGATGCCCTCACCAATTTTTGGTATAGCCTTCACTCCTACAAACATTATGTTCGCACATTTATTTCAATACAAGCCCTTTTTTACAAGATTTTTCACTCACTCTCCAAAAGAAGTTCACACATATCAAAAGCATGCCATAAGTTTGCCCTTAGTGTACTTTAATTTTCACAAAGTATTACACAAGGAATCAAGAGGACTTTCATTTGGTTGTAATGTCGGCTTAAGGTAAAGGAGGGAATATTTAGAGCTCCATTATTGACTACGCCCCCCTAATGCACATGTTTTCCATTTTAGGACATACAACTTCTCTTACCTCTTCTTTTTCTTTTTGTTGCACACCTCCCAAATATAGTTCATGTTTCAATATTTTCAAGCTTCGCCCTTTTGTTCATTCAAGCACTTGTTTATTTAATTTTTTTTTCTTTTCTTTTCACAATATGTTCTTATTTTTCTCTCCCTTTATTTTTTCAAGTGCCTTTTCATTATGAGATCATGGGCTAATTCACCTCTTTTCTTTAACTTCACCACACCAACAAGCATTTACACCCTCATTCACTTCTACCATTTCTTCCGTAATCACTTCATAACATAGTGCATTAAGGATCAACTATTGGGATCAAAGAAGTCATGGTATCAAGAAAAGGGATTCGGCTCAATATGTAGTTTAATAAAAAAAATAGTGGCTAAAAAGGCTCAATGGGGCTAACTAGGGATAATTCATTTTGAGGCACACAAAAGAGTCAGAATTCGCTATTCAAAGAATTGCCTCAATCACTTTCCTTAAGTCCTACAAGTTACTCATTTAAGCACACATGGGGCAAATTCTAACTATCAATCAATGCATGAACTAAGCAATCACTTTCCACATGTGGCATCACAACACAAGTAAGGACACAATCACTATTCAACATGCTCATATAAATCACATTACGATGTTTTCACACAATTAAACCCAATTTTATTAATTCAGAGTCAAAAGAAAGAGCTTATGGTTGTTTAAAGGTTGCTAAGTTCTTTCAATTTGCACCCAAGTAGGACTACCCACGACATCTGGCTATGTCTCAAGACAAGGTGTCAAAGTACCAAAAGGTCAATTTCTCATATACTACTACTCCTAGTGACTAATTTACCCTTATGATGGTCGTCATCCATCCATCATCGAAAAAGTCACTTTACGACTCTACGACTCAATTAAACTAAAACAAAAATACTAGTCCTAATCGGTTCAAAGGGACTATCCTCAGGAAAAGTATCAAAAACAAAAGCCGAGGAACCCACCTGTCACAACCCAGGATAGCCCTTAGATGTAACACGGCGTACAAGACCTCGAGAGGCCTCATACAAGCCCTTAGCATACATAACATACAAGATAATAGAGAAATAAGAGTTCAAAAGAGCATTTTATATCAAAGCTTTACTCAAAACAACGGAAGTGTACAACTCATATCTCAAAGCCTTCTAATAACATAGAATACGAATAAAAGTGATAGGGACACATCCCAATACAATATCCAACATAAGGAAAGACATAAAATGTAAAATCTAACTAGGGTATGTCCTCGAATGGATGAGGACTCACCAAGTCTTCTTCCCAACTCTAAGTCAATGCTCTAACCACGAGTGGAAGGTGAATCGCCACGTCCTACACCAAAGAAGTTAATGTAGGCAAGAGTATGCGTTAGCACAATTAAGTACAAAGTATGATAGCAATGCACATAAACACATAAGTCATGCTAGAGAGAGAGACATAATCATGACATGCGATGGACAAGCTAAGAAAACATGATAAACATGAGAAACATGAAACATAAAGCATATATCAAGGCCAAAGCAAGCTAAATCATCGTTCCTCATTTTCTTTACTTCATCATGAAAACACTTGTTCATTAACTTGTGGGGAAAAGCCTTAATCGACATGTAAGACCATGTGAGCTATCAACACGGAATCCAGTGTCTGCCCCACACCGAAAAGGGGTGTCCTACTTGCCAAAGTAAGACCATGAACTTCTTAGATTATGTTGATCCACTAGCTAATGTCTACTTAAAGACAATATCCTATGGTGGCAACATAGTTTATGGGATAGAGATTGCTTTAGGAAACTCGGCCTCAACTAATGGGAGAGCTCCATCTAGAAAACCCGGCCTCTACCAATGGGAGAGCTTTCACTAGAAGACCCGACCTCTACTAACGGGAGGGCTTCTATCTCAATATTCACTCGGTGCTAATCATAATTCCCACGGATTAGTCATTAGCATATTTAAATCATTAAACATGAAAAGGTACAACTAGGGTTACCAATTCAAGCTAAAATCATGCTTATAGATATTCATCTTTCATGGACCTTGTCTAAGCTTACATAATTAGAATAGCTCCTTAAGAACATGGGTAATCGCCTCTTTGTTCTTCTTTTATCATAGTGGGAGAATTACGTGAGAAAACCTTTCACTGCTCAACCATAACATCATCATATAATAACTTTGGTACTTTAATCTCAAAGCACCCTTAATTCATCATGCTCATATTTCATAGTTCATAGAGTTCATATGGGTTCATGCAAGTTTAACTCATATCATGCAATTCAATGCAAGCTCATGCTTAGAAAGCCATAATTAGGACAATTTACCCATATAAGGAACTCACATAATACAGAAAAATCATGCTTTTGACTTGATCATGCTAAATTCATAAGATTATCATCAATTCATTCATAATTCATGCTTGATTTCATAAAGAATTCATAAACTTCATTAAATCATAACTTAACCCAACAATCAAAGCATAGATTATCAAATTGGGGAGAATTAGCTTGGTATCATGGGGGTTCATGCAATCTTTACATCAAATCATGTAATTCACGCTAATTCGTGCACTAAGTTACTTTATCACGCTAAATCGTGCACTAGGAATCATAAAATCAATAATTGGAATCATAATTGAAGAACCCACAATGATTGATCACAAACCCTAATTCAATTGGGTTAGAGTAAACCTTTGAAAATCATGAAGAAGAGGAAGGGCCCATTAGAGGAAAAGACTCCTTATGGTGAACACTATCATACCTCAAAGCAATCCACAAGAAATTAGAGAATATTGAAGGTCTTCAATGGAGGATTCAATCTTCTTCTTCTTCCTTAAGAGTTGAGAGAGAAGAGTTTTGGAATGAATAAGAATGAAAGAAATTAGGCTTAGAAAGTATTTATAGGTCTTAGATTAAGGGTATAACCTACTTAGGTTAATAGGTAAACAATTAGGGAAAAGACCAAAAAGCCCTTGATTAAAAACTTTCGGGGCTAATCGACGGATAGGATCTACGGTCCGTACATCAATTGATGGACAGTCCTGCTCTTCCGTCAATTGATTCAGAAAGTTCATTTTGGGCTGAAAATTTGGCTAAGTCATGAAGGCATCTATGGAACCCATCTACGGCCCGTCAACTGAGCTACGAACCATCTTGCTATTTCGTAGGTCAAAGTTCAAAAATTTGGAAATCCTGAAATTTCACAATGCCATTAACGATTCCCACCTACGGCCCGTCAATCCATCTACGGCCCGTAAGTGGCCTACGTAGGTCACATCTTCAGGAAAGTTCTGCATTTTAAAATCCTTTGGAAGCTTGGGGTGTTACAATATCTCCCCCTTGGGAACATTCGTCCTCGAATGAGAATCAAGACACCTTGAGAAGGGTAATAGACATGGACTAACAACCCAAACTAGCATGCAATCATATAAATGCACATATCTGAGGACGGAAGCTCAACTCCATGCTAAAGAATGATCAACACATCATATCATGAAAACTTTATGCAACTCATACCTAAATGCACATAATCATATAAGATTCTTCATGAACATGCACAATCAAGGAATCATGGAAATTAACTATGACACATGAGACCAAAAGAATGAACCATGAGGATCAAGATACCTCAACCTAGAGTAGGATTAGAAGGAAAGAGATGAGGATATCGGGACATCATATCGGCCTCGGCCTCCCAAGTAGCACCCTCAACCAATTGATTCCTCCATAGAACTTTCATGGAAGCAACTTCCTTATTTTTTAACTTCCGGACTTGCCGGTCTAAAATCTCAATCGGAACCTCTTCATAAGAAAGACTATCCTTTATGCCAAGATTCTCTAATTGCACTATAGAGGTCGGATCACCAACACACTTCTTCAATAATGAGACATGGAAAACCGGATGCACTGATGCCAAATCATTAGGCAAGTCAAGCTCATAAGCAACCTTACCTACACGTCTCAAAATCTGATATGGACCTACATAATGGGGACTAAGCTTCCCTTTCTTCCCAAATCTCATTACACCCTTCATGGGTGAGATTTTCAAGTAAACCCAATCATCCACATCGAATTCTAATTCTCTTCTTCTAACATCGGCATAGGACTTTTGTCGACTTTGAGCCATTTTCAACCTCTCCCTAATAAGTCGAACTTTCTCCATAGCCTCATGCACCAACTCCGGGCCTATCAAAGAAACTACACCAACTTCAAACCAACCTATAGGAGATCTACACCTCTTACCATAGAGAGCCTCAAATGGAGCCATACCAATACTTGAATGGTAGCTATTGTTATAAGCGAACTCAATCAAAGGCAAGTGATCATCCCAAGTACCCTTGAAATCAATTACACAAGCTCTCAACATATCTTCCAAGGTTTGAATAGTACGCTCCACTTGCCCATCGGTTTGGGGATGAAGGTCTTTACTAAGCTTAACACGAGTACCAATACCTTTTTGGAACGACTTCCAAAATTGGGAAGTAAATTGTGCACCACAATCGGAGATAATGGATAAAGGCACTCTATGC
Source organism: Solanum appendiculatum (assembly GCA_018342035.1). Taxonomy (NCBI): domain Eukaryota; kingdom Viridiplantae; phylum Streptophyta; class Magnoliopsida; order Solanales; family Solanaceae; genus Solanum; species Solanum appendiculatum. The sequence continues at coordinate 128,534 of JAGDQO010002140.1, read as the reverse complement.
ATCCTAACAATCTCCCTCAAATACAACTTAGCATAATCCTCCGCCGAAAAAGAAGTCTTGACGGGAATGAAATGGGCTGACTTTGTCATTCTATCTACAACAACCCAAATTGAATCATATTGTCGCTTTGTGCGAGGCAAACCCACAATAAAATCCATATTCACATCTTCCCACTTCCAAATAGGAATACTAATATCTTGGGTCAAACCTCCCGACCTTTGATGCTAAACTTTCACTTGTTTACAATTAGGACACTTAGCCACAAATTCCACAATATCTTTCTTCATTCCGTTCCACCAATAAATTTCCCGCAAATCACAGTTCATTTTGGTAGCTCCTGGGTGGATGGGATATCGAGAACTATGTTATTCCGATAAATTTGCTATCTTAAGCCCTCTACATTTGGAACACACAAACGACCTTCATATCGAAGCACACTATCTCCCCCTTGGGAGAAAACCTCTATGGACTTCTTGAGTACCGCTTCCTTTAGTTCAACCAAGTTAGGATCAAGACCTTGCTTAGCTTTCACATCATGCACAAAAGAGGATTCAGAACCCTTGTGAACTGTAACACCACCTTTAGTAGAATCAACCAATCTAACACCCAATCGAGCCAATCTATGGACATCGTGAACCAACTCTTTCTTACCATCCTCAACATGAGCAACACTACCCATAGATAATTGACTAAGAGCATCCGCCACCGCGTTAGCCTTACCGGGGTAATAGAGAACACTCATATCATAGTTTTTTAACAACTCGAGCCACCTTCTTTGGCGGAGATTCAAATCTTGCTGTTTAAACACATATTGCAAACTCTTATTGTCGGTGAATACATCTACATGTACCCCATACAAATAATGTCGTCATATTTTCAAAGCAAACACAACTACCGCTAATTCCAAGTCATGAGTAGGAAGTTCTTTTCGTGCACCTTAAGTTGTCTTGAAGTATAAGCAATGACTCTCTCGTTTTGCATAAGAACACATCCTAGCCCAATTATCGAGGCATCACAATAAACCACAAAACCATCGAATCCTTCCGGTAGGTTCAATATCGGAGCCGAAGTAAGTCGATCCTTCAATTCTTGAAAACTCTTCTCACATGCCTTGGACCATGCGAATTTAACCTTCTTTTGAGTCAAAGCTGTCAATGGAGAAGCAATGGATGAAAACCCTTCATCAAACCTCCTATAATAACCGGCTAAGCCCAAGAAACTACGGATATCCGAAGGTGATAAAGGTCTAGGCCAATTCTTAACCGCCTCCGTCTCCTTAGGATCTACCTCAATGCCCTTACCGGAAACAATGTAACCAAGAAAAGCCCCGGACCTTAGCCAAAACTCACATTTACTAAACTTCGCAAAGAGTTGTTGGTCCTTGAGAACTTGCAACACAATCCTCAAATGATTAACATGTTCACCCTCATTCTTTGAGTAGATCAAAGTGTCATCAATGAACACAATCACAAACATGTCAAGGTATTGCTTAAACACTTTATTCATCAAGTCCATAAATGCGGCCGGAGCATTTGTCAACCCAGACAACATTACCAAGAACTCTTAGTGACCATACCTAGTCTGGAAAGCCATTTTCGGAATATCATTTTCTTTCACCCTTAATTGGTGATAGCCTGAACGAAGGTCGATCTTAGAGAAATAACTAGCCCCTTGAAGTTTATCAAACAAGTAATCTATCCTTGGTAGAGGATACTTATTCTTAATGGTAACCTTGTTTAATTGGCGATAGTCGATACACATACGGAGTGAACCATTTTTCTTCCTAACAAACAAGACCGTAGCACCCCATGGAGAAATACTTGGCCGGATGAAACCCTTATCTAATAAGTCTTTCAACTGCTCTTTTAGTTCCTTAAGTTCCGCCAAAGCCATTCTATAAGGAGGAATAGAAATAGATTGCGTAACTGGGAGAAGGTCAATACCGAAGTCTATTTCCCTTTCGGGAGGAATACCGGGCAAGTCATCAGGAAACACTTCCGGGAACTCATTAACAAAGGGGACCGATTCAAGAGTAGGGGTCTTCGAATCTATATCCCTCACCTTAACAAGATGGTAAATGCAACCCTTTGACATCATCTTTCTAGCTTTTAGATAAGAAACAAATTGACCTCGAAACATAGAATTTCCTCCCTTCCACTCTAGGATAGGCTTATTTGGAAACTGAAACTTTACCATTTCGGGTTCTACAATCAATAGAGGCATAACAAGCATGCAACCAATCCATCCCAAGAATAACATCAAAATCTAGCATATCAAGCTCTACAAGATCAACAAGAGTGACTCTTTGGGATAAGGAGACGGGACAATCTCTATAAACTCTCTTAGCCATGATAGATTCTCCAATCGGAGTGGAAACACGAAAAGGATCTAACAACACATCCGGAACAACATCAAACCTCCTAGCCACATATGGCGTCACAAAAGACAAGGTAGCACCGGGATCAAGCAAAGCATAAACATCAAAATGGAAAACTCTTAACATACCGGTAACCATATCGGGAGAGCTCTCTTGCTCATGACGAGCCTGAAGTGCATAAAATCGGTTTTGCTTCTGAGCATTCGAACCCGATCCTCTAGGTAGAGCTTGCTTATTCTCTCTTCCCTTGGCCTTGAGAGATGGACAATCCCTCATCTTGTGACCACTATTTCCACAATTATAACAACCATCCGTACCGGCTAGACATCTACCTTCATGCTTTTTCCCACACTTGACACAAAGAGCCAATAAAGAACCATCATTATACCCTCCTTGAGACTTGGGGTTAGACACCCTATCATTGTTGGACTTTGGTGGAGCATTGGATGAGCCTTGGTTAGAGAACCTTGGTCGAAATCTAGGATGACCATGTCCATCGGACCTTGCATGCAAAGAGTTACCATCTCCGGTCCTAGCCCTTTTGGTCTCCCTAGACATTTCCTTAAGCTTTTCTTCTTCAATTTTTTCCCCATGAGGCGAGAAATATCCATGTCATGCACAAGTATGGCGGTGCGGCACTCTTTCACCAACATATCAGACACTCCCGACACAAATTTGCTCATTTTTGCCCTTGGGTCGCAACTATGGACGGAGCATATCTAGCCCATTGTGTGAACTTCAATGCATACTCTTTCACACTCATATTTCCTTGTCGAAGGTTGATAAAATCAAGCACCTTAGCCTCTCTCTTCTCAAGAGGGAAGAACCTATCAAGGAAAGCAACCTTGAATTTCTCCCAATCAAGAGGACCCTCATTAACCGCCCTCTCACTCTTCCATTGATTGAACCAAATTTGGGCAACACCCTTGAGTTGATAAACGGCCAACTCCGCCTTTTATTTCGGTGTCACACCCATGATCATCAACAACTTGTACATTTCATCAATGAATTCTTGAGGATCTTCCTCAACCTTAGAGCCATGGAATTTCAGAGGATTCATCCTCGTAAAGTCCCTCACTCTTGATGCCGCCGTACCAACATTTGGGTTCACGGGAGCCACCACCTCTCTATTGGCTTGAGTCGTAACGGCTTGAGCCAACACCTGGAAAGCAGCCCTAAACTCCGCATTAGTCAGTTGTTCCGCCAAAGGGTCGGCCAGAACTTGAGGAGCTTGAGGAGGAGCTTCTTGTTCCACATTCTCTCCCATGTTTCTTCTAGCGTGAGCTCATCAGGTCGCCATAGCCTGAAACGCGTAAGATAGGGATTAGGAGAGAGATATATAGAGAGTTAAAATCTATGGCACGACTTAAGAGTAATGAAAGAAGTGGAATTTCTTAAACGTCTTATAGCCTCTCATTCATAAATGTGGCGCGCTTCACACTCATGAACAACACTCTACTTGACGCGGCTTATGACACATCCTAGGATCTTTCTAAAACCGTTCGCTCTGAATACCAAGTTTGTCACTACCCAGGGTAGCCCCTAGATGTAACACGGTGTACAAGACCCCGAGAGGCCTCATACAAGCCCTTAGCATACATAACATACAAGATAATAGAGAAATAAAAGTTCAAAAGAGCATTTTATATCAAAGCTTTACTCAAAACAGCGGAAGTCTATAACTTATGTCTCAAAGCCTTCTAATATCATAGAATATGAATAAAAGTGATAGGGACGCAGCCAGCCCAATACAGTATCCAACATAAGGAATGACATAAAATGTAAAATCCCACTAGGTTATGTCCTCGAATGGATGAGGACTCACCAAGTCTTCTTCCAAACTCTAAGTCAATGCTCTAGCCACGAGTGGAAGGTGAATCGCCACGTCCTACACCAAAGAAGTTAATGTAGGCAAGAGTATGCGTTAGCACAATTAAGTACAAAGTATGATAGCAAAACACATAAACACATAAGTCATGCTAGAGAGAGAGACATAATCATGACATGCGATGGCCAAGCTAAAAAAACATGATAAACATAAAACATAAAGCATATATCAAGGCCAAAGCAAGCTAAATCATCTTTCTTTCTTTTCTTTACTTCATCATGAAAATACTTGTTCATTAACTTGTGGGGAAAAGACCTAACCGAGATGTAACACCATGTGAGTTATGAACACGGAATCCGGTGTCTTCCCCACACCGAAAAGGGGTGTCCTATTGCCAAGCTAAGACCATGAACTTCTTAGCTTATGTGGATCCACTAGCTAATGTCTACTTAAAGACAACATCCTATGGTGGCAACATAGTTTATGAGATAGAGATTGCTTTAGGAGACTCGGCCTCAACTAACGGGAGCGCTCCATCTAGAAAACTCGGCTTCTACTAACGGGAGAGCTTTCACTAGAAAACCTGGCCTCTACTAACGGGAGGGATTCCATCTCAATAACCACTCGGTGCTAAGCATAATTCCCACGGATTAGTCATTAACATATTTATATCATTAAACATGAAAAGGTACAACTAGGGTTACCAATTCAAGTTAAAATCATGCTTATAGATATTCATCTTTCATGGACCTTGTCCAAGCTTACATCATTAGAATAGCTCCTTAAGAACATGGGTAATCGCCTCTTTGTTCTTCTTTTATCATAGTGGGAGAATTATGTGAGAAAACCTTTCACTACTCAACCATAGCATCATCATATCATAACTTTGGTACTTTACTCTCAAAGCACCCTTAATTCATCATGCTCATATTTCATAGTTCATAGAGTTCATATGGGTTCATACAAGTTTAACTCATATCATGCAATTCAATGCAAGCTCATTCTTAGAAAGCCATAATTAGGACAATTTACCCATACTTGAAAGAACTCACATAATAGAGGAAAATCATGCTTTTGACTTGATCATGCTAAATTCATAAGATTATCCTCAATTCATTCATAATTCATGCTTGATTTCATAGAGAATTCATAAACTTCATTAAATCATAACTCAACCCAACAATCAAAGCATAGATTATCAAATTGGGGAGAATTAGCTTGGGATCATGGGGGTTCATGCAATCTTTAAATCAAATCATTTAATTTACGCTAATTCGTGCACTAAGTTACTTTATCACGCTAAATCGTGCACTAGGAATCATAAAATCAATAATTGGAATCACTATTGAAGAACCCACAATGATTTATCACAAACCCTAATTCAATTAAGTTAGAGTAAACCTTTGAAAATCATGAAGAAGAGAACGGGTCCATTGGAGGAAAAGACTCCTAATGGTGAACACTATCATACCTCAAAGCAATCCACAAGAAATTGGAGAACATTGAAGGTCTTCAATGGAGGATTCAATCTTCTTCTTCTTCCTTGAGAGTTGAGAGAGAAATATTTGAGAGAGGAGAGTTTTGGAATGAATAAGAATGAAAGAAATTAGGCTTAGAAAGTATTTATAGGTCTTAGATTAAGGGTATAACCGACTTAGGTTAATAGGTAAACAATTAGGGAAAAGACCAAAAAGCCCTTAATTAAAATCTGTCGGGGCCAATCGATGGATAGGATCTACGATCCGTACAGCAATTGACGGACCGTCCTACTCTTTCGTCAATTGATTCAGAAAAATCATTTTGGGCTGAAAATTTGGCTAAGTCATGAAGGCATCTACGGAACCTATCTACGGCCTTTCAACTGAACTATGAACCGTCCTGCTATTCCGTAGGTCAAAGTTCAGAAACTTGGAAATCCTTAAATTTCACAGTGCCATTGACGGTTCCTACCTACGGCTCGCCAATCCATTTGCGGCCCGTAGGTCACTGTCTTCAGGTAAATTCTACAATTTAAAATCCTTTGGAAGCTTTGAGTGTTGCACCACCTAAAAATACAAAAAGACTCGATAAAGCAGTAAAATATTTACAATGAAGTTCATCTCCCATCCCACACCCCACACTTAAAGATAGCACTGTCCCAGTGCACAAAGTAAAACAAAGTATAGAGTTAAAGAGACTCCCTTAGGCCTCTAGGCCTCATCGTCGTCACCAGCACGACCATCTGCCACAGATGTGGCACCATCAACAACCATCAACGCCGTACCGGCTGCATCTTCATCATCATCATCCTTATCGAGCTCCTCATCCACGGTGGCTTTATCATCATCAAGCAGCTCTTGAAAAGCCAAGTCCAATTTGCACATGTGCATTGCACTATCCGTCAGTGGATAGCGCTCGACCAATACCTCCATCTCCTTGTCAGTGGCAGGGTGTTTGTCAATACGAAGCTGTAGCTCTGCCATGCCAAACATCCGCCCCATCCAACTCTCATCTCTCACCTGTCGATAAGCCGTAGATAAAACCGGCCCACGAGACACATCCTACGCTTTTGTCCGAGTAACATACACAAGGTTGCATACGAGGTATAGGGATCTCGCTTGGTCTAGGTCATGCACCTCTTCCTCAATGCCCTCTGCTCTCAGAAACCGAGTCATCAAACTACCATAGCAGAAGCGCCACCGCTTGTTGTTCTAAAACTTCATCATATTCTGCCTCAGTACAGAACCCACATTGATAGGCAGCCCCTTCATCAACATGTAAAAACGGACCACCCGGTCGCAAGTCACCTCTGTTGTGTGCTTGCACGGCAACAACACATTACACACAATTTTCAGCCAAACCCTCGCCTCTAGATTAAGATATGAATAGTAGAGGTGGGCATGTCGACCCGTATCCTTGCTTCACTCCCGCCTAGCGGTGGAGTCAACCCCACACCAAGTGTGTCTAATGTCCCTGTATGGAGGGGTCTCTTTCAACCTATTATACTCAGAATCATCGCAGTGGGGTGTGCCTAAAAATGCATTCAGCACTCTAGATGTAAACCTAACCGTTTGACCCCTAACAATCATCGAATAATTAAGTCTTTGCTCAGTGAGCCAGTTAGCATAAAATTCACGAACAATGGTAAGGTTGCAATCCCCTTGATCAACAAACATGTACTACAGCCTAAGGTCATAAACTATTGCATAAATGCCGAGAAATTAAACTTGTAATCTTACCTCATTGACATGTTCATCTCTGAGGTATTTTGCCTCTTTTTGAAATTCGAACAAATCCTCACCATATGGCTCCACTGCTTTCTTCCCAAAACGCCTAGACGGAGGTTGTGAACTCGATGTTCCGGTGGTATTGCCTTTGTGAGACCGCTTACTCCCCGCTCCAAGCTCCAAATTCTTACCTTGGGTGCCATTAAAACTATAATAGAACAAGAAAAAGAAAGAAAGAAAAAACTTTTGGGTGAGGGTGGGGGGTCGGGTATGGGGTCGGGTATGGGCAGTGGGGGGGTTGGGGTTCTTGGGTTTTGAAATTTCTTAAAGAATTATGGGTTTTGGGGGTTGTGGATAGTTGAAAATGGTTTGGAAGATGTTTTGGGGGATGATTAATGGAGGATGTGGGAGTTGACGGAAGAAGATGAATGAAGAAGAAGAAAATTTTTGGGAAAGTTTGAGATAAAAAGAGGGGTCGGTTGGGTTAGGTGGTTGTAGAGTGAGAAAGAAGAGTAAAATTTTGGTGGGTGAAGGAATTAAAAGGGGAAATTAGGAGGATTTGGGTCGGGTTTTGCTAAGCATGGGTCGGGTTCTTGGGTTTTTTGTCGGGTATGGCAACCAACTAAATTTTTTTTGGGTGGGGGGTGATGCTGGCGTAGCGCGCTTGAGTTGCGCTTGGACAGGCACTCAGTAGTTTGTGGACGGGCGCTGCCAGTGCGCCATTCCTTCCAGTGCCTGGCGTGCCGCGCCATAGGAAGATTTCAGCAGGTGACGTGGGGCACTGCCAGTGCGCCTCAATCAGCTTTCAACAGTTAGTGTACAAGCATGGAGCGCCAGGCAACACGGTCGACCTGCAGGTCCATGGTGCAGCATGCCTGCTCTGAAGTTTACGCCCTGGCGTGGCACGCCAATAGTGCGCCTGCCAGTCAGTGTTCATTTTTTTCTTGAATTTGTTCAACTCTTTCAATATACCTGCATCAAGAATACCTTGTATTAGAAAATGGTGGGTTGCCTCCCACCCTGCGCCTTAGTTACGGTCGTGGCATGGCCCATCTTTTTGTTTTTGTTTTTGTTTATAGATCCTAACTATTACAACTGAATTAAAAATCAACTAAAGTCCTACCAAACTAAAAAAATTGCAACTAAAACTTAGAAAAATTAAACTAACTAAAAAAATCAAACTAAAGCAATAATTAACTATTCATTACAAGTTGGCACGGGTTGCCTCCCATGGAGCGCCTGGTTTAACGTCGCGACTCAACCCAGCTTGGATCATTCATCATTTAGCTCAAGAGCTTCATGATCTTGATCCGTATCCTCTCCAAGATAATGCTTGAACCTTCGCCCATTCACAAAGAACAAAGGGCCAATTTTATCTTTAAGCTTCACCGCGCCATGTTGAGTCATCCTCACCATTTCAAAGGGTCCACTTCATTTAGACCGTAGTTTTCCTGGGAACAATCTAAGTCTAGAGTTGAAGAGTAACACCTTTTGCCCTAGAGTGAAAGTGCGAGGGATTATGTGCTTGTCATGCCATTTCTTGGTCTTCTCCTTGTAAATCTTCACATTCTCATAAGCATGGAGCCTAAACTCCTCTAGTTCATGCAATTGACCAATTCTTTTTTTATCGGCTAGTTCAGGATCAAGATTCAACTTCTTTATAGCCCAATATTCTTGGTGCTCTAGCTCTGCCAAAAGATGACATGCTTTGCCGAACACCATGTGATAGGGAGAAGTCCCTATAGGTGTTTTGTATGCAGTCTGATATGCTTATAATGCATCATCAAGCTTCTCAGACCAATCTTTGCGCTGCGCATTCACCATTTTCTGTAGTATCTGCTTCACCTCACGATTCGAAACTTCAACTTGACCACTAGTTTGGGGGTGATAAGTTGTAGCTACCTTATGTCGTATACCATACTTAGCAAGAAGATTCTTCACAAGATTGTTAATGAAGTGCTTACCTCCATCACTAATGGTATCCCTTGGAGTACCAAACCGCGTGAAAATGTGCTTCTTGATGAATTTTATCACCACTCTTGAGTCATTCATGGAAAGAGCTACAACCTCAACCCATTTTGACACATAATCGACAGCCACAAGAATGTATTGGTTTCCACTAGATGGTGGGAAGGGACCCATGAAGTCAATACCCCACACATCAAATATTTCCACCTCAAGAATATTATTTAGGGGCATCTCATGTCCTCTAGATATCGTGCCCAACCTTTGGCCCTTATCACACCCCTTCACATAAGCCATGGAATATTTAAAGAGAGAGGGCCAAAAGAAGCTGGATTGTAATACCTTGTGAGCCTTGGTGCCCTCCATAAGGACTTGCATGACAACTCTGGAGCACTTGCTTGACCTCATTCTCTGGAATGCAACGCCTTACCACTTCGTCCACTTCTTGTTTGAACAAGAATGGTTCATCCCATATGTAAAATTTAGCATCGTGCATCAGTTTCTTTCTCTGTTGGGTTGTTGCACTAGTTGGAAACACTCCACTCACCAAGAAATTCACAATGTCTGCATACCACGGCACTTGGGAGATGTCCAAGGCCATTAACTGCTCATCCGAAAACTCTTCGCGTATGTGTTCCCCATCATGCACAAGAGAGAAATCTTCTAACCTCGACAGATGATCAACAATCTAATTTTCAGTACCCTTTCGGTCTTTGATTTCAAGGTCAAATTTTTGGAGAAGCAATATCCACCGAATAAGCCTTGGGTTAGCATCCTTCTTGTTGAATAGGTACCTAATAGCTGCATGGTCAGTATAAACAATAACCTTGGTACCTACGAAATACGATCTGGACTTGTCGAAAGTGAACATTAGAGCAAGCATCTCCTTCTCAGTCAATGTGTAATTAGCTTGAGCAGCGTCCATGGTCTTGCTTGCATAGTAGATTGAATGGAACACTCTGCCTATCCTTTGTACCAACATTGCACCCACTGCTACATCGCTTGCATCACACATGAGTTCAAATGGCAGCTCCCAATTAGGAGCAATCAAGATAGGAGGTTCAATTAGGTTTCGCTTCATCTCCTCTAAAGCCTTCAAACAACATTCATCGAACTCGAATTTCACCTCCTTTTTCGAAAGACTACACATGGACCTAGCAATCTTTGAAAAATCCTTGATGAATCTCCAGTAAAAACCAGCATGTCCTAAGAAGCTTCTCACCCCTTTGAAAGAAATAGGAGGGGGCATTTTTTTAATAACCTCCACCTTGGCTTTATCTACCTCAAGTCCTTGCTTAGATACTTTATGACCCAACACTATACCTTCTCGAACCAAGAAGTGACACTTCTCCCAATTAAGCACTAGGTTAGTGTCTGCACAACGAGCAAGTACTCTATTAAGGTTTCGAAGACATACCTGAAAAGAATTCCCAAAGACGGAGAAGTCATCCATGAATACTTCTACAAAGTCCTCCACCATATCATGGAAAATAGCCATCATGCACCTCTGGAATGTGGTAGGAGCATTGCAAAGCCCAAATGACATGCGCTTAAACGCATACGTGCCATAGGGACATCTGAAAGTAGTCTTCTCTTGATCCTCAATTGCGATCAAGATCTGATTGTATTTGGAATACCCCTCCAAGAAGCAATAATATTCCTGCCCTGCTAAACGGTCAAGCATTTGATCAATAAAAGAGATAGGGTAGTGATCCTTCCTTGTGTCATCGTTCAATTTCTGGTAATCCATGCAGATTCTCCATCCGGTGACAGTTCTTGTTGGGATCAACTCATTCTTGTCATTCTTCACTACGGTCATCCCACCTTTCTTTGGTACACACTGTACAGGACTTACCCATTTATTGTCAGAGATGGGATACACAATTCTTGCATCTAACCACTTAATCACTTCTTTCTTCAAAACCTACTCCATCAAAGGATTTAGCCGACGTTGGTGTTGTGCACTCGGTTTATGGTCTTCCTCCATGTAGATTCGGTGCATGCACAATGCCTAACTAATTCCATGAATATCCAACATTTGCCAGCCTATTGCTTTCTTCCTTTTCTTCAATATCTCCAAAGCCACATCAACCTGTGCTTTAGACAATTTCGTAGAAAGTATAACCGATAAAGTTTCATTAGTGCCAAGATATGCATACCTCAAGTGTGACGGAAGAGATTTTAAATCCAGCTGTGGTGCTTCTTCTATTGAGGATTTGGGAGGAGGCCCCAACACTCGATCTAATGGTTCCACTACACCTTTTTGTGAACCAACTAGCGCTACATTAAGACAATTAGCTAGTTCTTGAGCTTTTTGATCTCCATCTATGTCATTCCCCACCAAAACTCTTTCCAAGGGATCCTTGGGAGTTATGCAATGTGATTCTATGGAAAGATCTACTACCGTAATGGCAGACAACACTTCATAGATAGAAGACAACTTCAAGGTACGATAGACATCAAACACCATTACCTTATCATGAGCTCTCATAGTCAACTGCCCAGCTGCCAGACCAATCAATGCTAACCCCATAGCTAGGAATGGCCGTCCTAAAATAAATGGAACTTCCAGGTCAGGCTCAAAATTGAGGACAACAAAGTCCACAGGAAAGATCAGCGACCCCACTTGCACCAAGACATCTTCTACTACTCCTTCCATCCTTGCCACAGACCTATCAGCCAATTGGAGGATGATTGTGGTTTGTTTTAGACTTCCCAACCCAAGTTTCTTGTACAAAGATGTCGGCATGAGGTTTATACTAGCACCCAAATCACACAGACCTCTGGCATGAACACTTGACCAATGGTGATTTGTACCGTGAAGCTACATGGATCCTTTAACTTCTTAGGTAGTCTATTCTGAATTCTTGAACTGCACTCCTCAGTGAGTGCCACTGTTTCGTACTCATTCAATCTCCTCTTGTTTTCCACTATCTCCTTCACATACTTGGCTTACTTAGGGATTCCCTGTAAAATATCAACAAAAGGGAGATTAATGTGAACTTGCTTAAAGAGAGATAGAAACTTACCGAAGCCTTCATCTTCATTATGCTTTTTGAACCTTTGTGGAAAAGGAGGGGGTGGTTTTACTTGAGGAACAACCCTCTCAACATTAAAATCTTGAACCACCTCTTCGGATTTGTTTTCTTCTCTCACCATCTCAGAACTTCTCTTCTTTGGAGCTAGCTCCTCCAGTTGTAACCCACTCCTTGTGCTCACCGCATTTAGTTGCTTTGGGTTTGGACCCGTGTCACCCAGAAGACCTTTAGGTGGACACACATTTACTGCATTTGCCAATTGTGCGAATCGCCTTTCTAGATTTTTCTGCGCCGACTAGGTGCTACTCAACTCTTCTCCTAACTTTCTATAGTGTTCTTCAGTTTTGTTGTTGATTTCTGTACTTAGATTTTGGAACAGCTTCTCATTAGTCATGCCCCCTTGTTTCGCACGTTGATTATTTGGCTGTTGAAATTGCAGTCCACTACCTTTTGCTCGGTATAAGTTCTGCCCTTGAGCCTGATTTTGGTGTTGATTTTGATTTCCACCCCATGAGAAGTTGGGATGGTTTCTCCAACTTGAGTTATAGGTGTTCCCATAGTTCTGTGTGCCTCCACCTCTTTGGGCATTCCCCAGATAGTTCACAGAGTCTGGTTTTGAACCGCAATAATCAGCCACATGGTCTCCGCTTCCGCAGACTTCACACCATCCTTGCGGTTGGTGTACAACATTTACGTGTGCTTATTGTTGCCCGACTGATAACTGTTTGAATTGTGTGGTGAACAGATTTGCTAGGGCATCGAGCTTTGCATTTAGTGCAGTCGCTTGATCCACTTCTAACATACCTATAGCCTTTGGTACTGTGCTCATTTGCGTATCACCATTCCAATCTGGGTTGCTTTCAAACATTTTTTCCAAGAGCTCAACTAACTCATCATAGGTCTTCTCAAGAGCTTGCCCACCTGCTGTAGTATTCAAAGTACCCTAGCATTATATTCTAGGCCTTCAATAAAGGTATGAGCTAGTACCTCATTCGCCTGGTAGTGATATGTACACGCAAGCAACATTTGTTTAAATCTATCCCAGGTTTGGTACATGTTCTCTCCGCTTTTTGCTTGAAACTAAATATGTCACTTCTAAGTTTTGTAGTTCTGCCTGAAGGGAAGAGTCGATTAAGTAACTTCTTCGCTAACTAGTCCCATGTGGTGATAGAGTTGGGTGGCTCAAAATTTAGCCATCGCCTTGCTTCTCCCAAAAGTGAGAATGGGAACAAAGTCAATCGTACATAATCAGTTGATACCCCATGTGAAATATAAGTGCTGCTTATCTCCAGAAAATTCTTGAGGTGCACTTGGGGATTTTCATGGGCAGGCCAGTGAATTGCCCATTAGAATGAAGGAAATGCACCATGGATTGTTTCAACTCAAATCTTCCACCCGGTGGTTGTTTCAGTATGCTTGATGTCATATTGGTGGTGAGTGGGACTGCCACATCACGGATTGGCCTTGGAGCTACCACTGCAGGTATCTCCATAGGTTCTCTTTCAACGTGTTCTCCACGATGGTCAACCAGGTTCTCGTCCCAATTTTCTAGGAGATCTAGTCTTAATTCCTTCTGTCAATCAAGATTCGCCAGCTTTCTTCATCGTCAAAAGGCTCGTTCAGGTTCGTCTTCATGTTCAATAAGATCACCTTTTCAAGCTAGACTTCAGATCCCAATTGCCTGCAATACAGAACAGCTAAGATCAAGTTATTAGTACTTGAACAATCGCTAGTAGACTTAAAAGAATTAAATATAAATTAATTCTAAAGTCCCCGACAACGGCACCAAAAACTTGTTGCTCCCAATTGCACATGCAAGTGTACGTGGTCGCAGAAGTAATAAGTGGCTCTGTTAAGAACCGGGTTGTCGTACCCAAGGGACTTAGGATCAATGTATGCAGATTCTATTAAATCTACACTTAAAGAACGTATTATCGATATGAGATGGTTTTGGTAACTACTACTAAGAACAATTTAAATATTAAACTAACTAACAAGGATAACTATAATTCGGTGTTTTAATCAAGTAAGGGACAATTCCAGGGATGCAGCATGCTTTGAGTTTCATGTATCACATCTCATGCAAAGAATCAATCATGGTTATCGCATTACTGATTTTACAGGGTTGATTTTATGATCATGATCTCTTGACATCTAATCACCAACTCCAACTAACTGACTAACTACATCGTTGAGCGGGGATAGGCAGTCCTAATTGGCGACCATTTATATTTCACCCTATTTCTTAACCAAGCTTGGTGTTCGTCCGGGCGTCACTTCTAAACACAAATATAATCAAGTGATTCGCAAGTTAGATCAAGCTCTCTATGTTCTTTGGTCTATCTACCTCTTCATCTCTCAAGTCCAAGTATAGACAATAAATTTATTTCTATGGTGGCCAATCATGAAATACGAAAACAAGAACATAAAAGTAATGTATACGATAACCAACAATCAAGTCAAAGCAAGTCAATGTTTAACAATAACACGTAGCTACAACCCTTGAACAAGGGTGTTTAGCTACTCATAATGTTCATAAACGCAAAAATAATAAGTTTCATAAAATTCAAACCTAAAGAAGAAGTAGAGAATTGAAACCAAAGATGAATTGTAATCCCTTGCCTTTGCACACCAAAAAATAGCTAACCCCTTACAAAAGAACCCTAGGATCCTATATAAAGAGTTCCCACAAATAATTTTCCTAATTTAGACCAAAAAAAGAGTCCTAATCACATCAATTTTCGTTGGGGAGACGGGTACTTGCTGGCGTGGGGTGCCAGGATCACGCCAAAAAGTTTCCTCTGAAGTTCTGGGCTTGGCGTGGCACGCTTCCAGTACGCCAAGCTTCTGCCTCTGAAGTTTTGTGCGTGGCGTGGCATGCAACCAGTACGCCAAGGCTACCAAGCCCCATTTCTTCTCTTTTTCCATCGGCACTTGCTTCCTTGCTTTGATCTCATACTTCCCGCTTCGCTCTTACTTCCATAAACTCCATTTTTCTTCAAGAACTCCTGCATAATCTAATCATATGTTTTAGTGCACAGCCATTTCAAGTTTACACAAAACACAACACATAGTTCAAAGATTATTCTTAAACACAAGACTAACGTGGGCTAAGTTTGACAACCCGGCACATAAATATGTCTAAGATCATGCATGATGTGAAGGCTAAACAAGATCTTGATCCTAATTTGGTCGAGCTGAAGGAAGCGGTGCTCAAAAAGTCCATTGAGGCTTTCTCCCAAGGGGGAGATGGTGTACTTCGGTATCAAGGTCGTTTGTATGTTTCCTATGTAGATGACTTAAGTGGACAAATTTTATCGGAAGCCCATAGCTCTCGATATTCCATTCACCCGGGAGCTACCAAGATGTACTGTGATCTGCGGGAGGTCTATTGGTGGAATGGGATAAAGAAAGATATTGCGGAGTTTGTGGCTAAATGTCCTAATTGTCAACAAGTTAAAGTTGAGCACCAAAAGCCGGGAGGGTTGACCTAAGATATTAGTATTCCTACTTGAAAGGGGAAGATGTGAATATGGACTTCATTGTTGGTTTACCACGCACCCTGCGACAGTATGATTCGATTTGGGTTATTGTGGATCGCATGACGAAATCACCCCATTTCATTCCCGTTAAAGTTTCTTATTCGGCGGAGGATTATGCTAAGCTGTACTTGAGAGAGATGGTTAGGTTGCATGGAGTGCCTTTATCCATTATCTCCGATCGTGGTGCACAATTTACTTCTCATTCTTGGAAATCTTTCCAAAGGGGTCTTGGTACTCGTGTTAAGCTATCACGACCCAAGCCTAGGGCCTAGATGTGACCGGCGAATGGGGAACCCGAAGGAACCCCAAACAAACCTCATAGCGTATCATTACACATCCTTGGTCGCGGAGGCAATTAAATGACCATAAGTGATAAGCATAATCAAGGGGGAAATCGGGACTAAGGGAGCAAGAAAAAAAAAAGAAATGATACATAAATACCATAGATGAGTCAAGCTCAAGCATAATACACAACTTGTCCAACACCACCTCTAAACATGAGTACTTAGCGGGGGCCAAGACAAACTACCGGGCTCACCCTCATAGTCAAAACATAACTAGAAAGGAAAAGTTTTATACATAGCAAAAGATCATGAGCAACGTCCCCGAAATGGAGGACTCACCAATAACCACTATAGAAAATCGTACTAGCCACGCGGAGGAGGATGGTCAAGCGGTGCTCCGGTCCCTACATGGTGACATCATGTAGGCATAGAGTATGCGTTAGTACATTTGAATGTACTAAGTATATGGGATGCAATGCAATGCTACATTAGATGGGCATCATAGGAAAAATGCGTAATCATACCCGATAAATAGCATATTAATGAAATGATATGTATAATGATGCTTACATAAAAATCATATTTAGTGGGACGTAGTACATGTGTGGCGAGTGACCATCAACATAGTATTTCCAAGGCCTACCACCCCCTTGGAGAGGCGAAAGAGGTACAAACCCCTCAATATGGTTACACGGGCCTACCACCCCCCGAGCTAGGGACCAAGGTACAAACCCCTCGATATGGTTATACGGGCCTACTACCCCCCGTACTAGGCAACCAAGGTACCAACCCCTCGATACGGTTATACAGGCCTACTACCCCCCGTACTAGGCAACCAAGGTACCAACCCTCGATACGGTTATACGGGCCTACTACCCCCCGTACTAGGCTTGGTCGACTCACAACACTTATATAGAGAAAATCATATACATGTGTCCATTTCATCATCATTTCAGTAATTACATAACCATCCGACTCATAGGACGTACCTTGGACCTTCCCTTTCCTAAGAATTCTATAAATGGGCATTTTATCAAACACAAGGTGGGCAATTGTTCATGTAAATGAAATCATGTATTTCAAGAATACTAAGTCCAACCAATTCCAAAATCCATATAAATCAGCCCACCAACAACATACATATATATATCAACCTTCATAATTTGATCATGGAAGCATGTAAACCATAAACATCACATAATAATTCCATTTCATGATAATATGCAAAATGGACCATAATAGGGTGTGTAGTAGTAATTCCATAATTCAAGAGTTCATAAATAATCATAAGGACCCATAAACTTGAAGTAGAAATAGAGGATAAATGGTTGGACTTGTGGAAAGGAAGGTTTCCACAATCAAACCCACATACCTCAACTTTGGAGAATCCTTGATGAAGATTGGAATGGAGAATCGAAGCTTGAGATTGAGTCTTGAATCCGGAATTAGAGCTTGAGATGTTTGAATTTGGTTGAAGATCTTGGTGGAATTTTTGGAGAGGGCTTAGAGAGTGTTTTTGGAGTTAAGAAAAATGACTAAGTATGGGACATATCCCCTTTTTATAAAAAAAAACGTCTCCAACCCGCCTAAAAAAAACAGCTCACTGGAAATTGCAAATCTGCACAGACAGGTTTTACGAAAATGGTCATAACTCCCTCATCCTAACTCGGAATGAGGTGAAACCAAGTGCGTTGGAAAGCTAACTCAAAGAGCTTTAATTTAATAGTTTGCAGCCCTTCCAGTTCCTTGTGTGCTAAGAGATATGCCCCTTTAAAGTTGACCCTCCAAATCGCAATTTTTGCGATTTTTGAATTTTGATACGGTTGCTCTAAAATTTTGGTTAGACCCATTTCCCACTCAATTTGACCCCACAAATAAGAATATGAAGTCAAATTTCCGAAATCATGCACGGATTTTGAGATATATGGAAATTACAATTATAGGTGTTTTCGAAGCACATTTTCGGGCATTTTTGGGGTCGTTTCATAAGCTTAGTACGGTCTTTAATCCTCAAACCGATGAGCAAGCGGAGCATATTATCAAAACTTTGGAAGATATGTTTAGAGCTTGTGTTATTGATTTCAAGGGTAATTGGGATGATCATTTTCTTTTAATTGAGTTTGCTTATAACAATAGCTACCATTCTAGTATTGGCATGGCTCCGTTTGAGGCTCTCTATGGTAGGAGGTGTAGATCTCCAATAGGTTGGTTCGAAGTTGGTAAAGTTGCTCTGATAGGACCTGAGTTGGTACATGAGGAGAAAGTTAAACTTATTAGAGAAAGGTTGAAAATGGCCCAAAGTCGACAAAAGTCATATGCCGATGTTAGAAGGAGAGATTTAGAATTTGATGTAAATGACTGGGTTTACTTGAAAATTTCGTCCATAAGGGTGTAATGAGATTTTGGAAGAAAGGGAAGCTAAGTCCATGCTATGTAGGCCCATATCAGATTTTGAGACGTGTTGGTAAGGTTGCTTATGAACTTGATTTGCCTAATCATTTGGCATCGGTACATCCAGTTTTCCATGTCTCATGGTTGAAGAAATGCTTTGGTGATCCGACGTCTATAGTGCCATTGGAGAATCTTGGCATAAAGGATAGTATTTCCTATGAAGAAGTCCCGGTTGAGATTTTTGACCGATAAGTCTGAAAGTTAAGAAATAAAGAAGTTGCTTCGGTGAAAGTTCTTTGGAGGAATCAATTAGTTGAGGGTGCTACTTGGGAGGCCGAGGCCTATATGATGTCCCGATATCCTCATCTCTCTCCTTCCGATCCTACTTTAGCTTGAGGTACCTAGTTCCTCATGGTTCATTCTTGTGGTCTCATGTGTCTTGGATATTCTCATGATTCCTCATTTATGCATGTTCATGAAAAGTCTAAATGTTGTGAACATAAGGTAACTTGATTGATTTCTCTATAATTATATGCGTTGAATATGAGTTGCATAAAGTCTTCATGAAATGATGTGTTGAACATGCTTTAGCTTGGAGTTGATGTTTCCTCCTCGGATATGTGCATTTATGTGATTGCATTCTAGGTTGGGTTGTTAGTTCTTATTTCTTACCCTCCTTACGATGGCTTCATTCTCATTCGAGGACGAATGTTCCCAAGGGGGAGATAATGTAATACCCCAGATTCAAGGGTGGAATTTTTTTGAATTTTTCTGGGTTCTGGCGCCAGTGATGGAGGCCACCTATAGACCGTAGATGGACTAACGAACTGTAGGTGGGAATCGTAAGTAGGAAGACCAAGTTTTCAAAAATTTCAAGTTTCAAAACCCCCAACGATGGTCTACCAGGACGGCCTGTCATCCAGTCAACGAGTCATAGATAGGCCTCGTAAGCCCCCTCCAGACTTAGTCAAATTCTTAAGCTGTAAGTCCTGACCTACGAACGATAGGTCCAACTGTAGGTAGGGGCCCGGCAGCTATTTTAAAAGGGGTCTTTTGGTCTTTTCACCCAATGCCTTATTTACTAACTTAAATTGGTTTCCTCCCTTCACTAATACTATATAAGTCTATTTAATTCTAAAATCTACCCTTTCCAACTACTTTAAAAAATTTCCCAAACCCTCCTCTCTCAAATATTTCTCTCTTTAGAAGATAGAAGAAGAAGAAGGAGAAGGCAGCCTAGGGTTCAAGAAATCAAGCTTTCTTCATTAAATTGCTTAAGGAATTGAGATCCTAAGGTATGATAGTGTTCATCCATGGAGCCCTTTCCTCCATGGAATCCCTAAATTCTCCAATTTTCAAGTTAGAAGTTCCCAATTGAATTAGGGTTTTCTTCCATGTCATGGGTTCTTTGTGATGTTGATTTAATTGATTGATTTATGAATAATAAAGCATAAATTGAGATGAATTTCATGATTTGAGATGAATCCGCATGAACCCATGCCAATCCCCCAATTTCGAAATTATGCTTTGTTGGGCGGTTGAATTATGAAGTGATGAATTATGTGAAATCTCTATGAATCCGTGCATGAATTATGATTCCTAAGCTAAGACTTTTCATGAATGGGGTTATGAATTACCTAGTGATGGTTTTGTGTGCGCAAGCATGTTCAATCAAAAAGTATGATTTTACTCTATTATGTGGGTTCCTTCAATTGTGGTCAAATTGACTTATCTATGGCTTTCTAAGCACGAGTTTGCATTGAATTGCATGAATTAAGAGAAATTCTCATGAACCTATATGAACCCTATGATTTAGAAGTTATGAGCATGATGTATTATGTAAAGATGAAGTTTATGAAATTATGCATGTCCCATATGTTGATGTTATGGTTGAGTTGTGAAAGGGTTTCTCACGTAATACTCCCACTATGAATTTGAATGAACAAGAGGCAATTACCAATGTTCTTAAGAAGCTATTCTAATGAAGGGACAAGAGGCGATCACCCATGTCTACTAATAATGAACTCATGACTACTAGACAAGAGGTGACTACCCATGCCTACTTATGATAATTGAACTATGTCTAATCTAAGGGAATTATGCTTAGCACCGAGTGGACAAGTGACGATTACCCATGTCTCATAAACTATGTGCCACCATAGGATGATGGTTTATGATAGACACTAGCTAGTAGATCCACGTAAGCTATATGTTACGTAAAGGGTCCTACCTTGGCAAGTAGGATGGCCCCATCAGTGTGGGATTATACACCGGATTCCATGTTGATAGCTCACATGGTCTTATATGTCGGTTAAGGCTATTTCCCATAACTAATGAACAAAAGTGTTGTTATGATGCTTCTCAAGTAAAGTAAAGATGTTTAGCTTGCTTTGACCATGGTTTATATTTTATGTTTTATGTTTTCTAACCTTTATCATGTTTAGCTAGGTCATTGCATATCATGAAAATGTCCCATTTTAGCATGTTTTAAATGATTTCATGCATTGCTATCATACTTGGTACTTGATTGTACTAACGCATACTCTTGCCTACATTGACTTGTTGATATAGGGTGCGGCGATTCTACATCCACTCGTGGCTAGAGCTTAGTAGAAGAATTGTGAAGACTTGGTGAGTTCTCATCCATTCGAGGACATAGCCTAGTTGTTCTTACTTTTATGTTATGTCCCAAACCTTATTTCTATTCTTATGATTAGATTGGCTTGAGACATGAGATGTAGACTTCCGCTATTTTTCTTAAAAGCTTTGATATGACATTGTCTTTTGAATTTTTAATCTCTATGATCTTGTATGTATGTATGCTAAGTGGCTTGTATGAGGCCTTTCGGGGTCTTATACGCCATGTCATGTCTAGGGGGTACCTTGGGTCGTGACAAGTGGAGTACGTAGTGCAGGAAAAACAGAGGTTCTTTAACTACAAAACTTAGAGCTGCACAAAGAAGACGAAGAAAATACTTTGTAGAAGTGCACAGTTTATTAACTGGAAACATTTGCCTTTATAGGCTTACAGACTCAGGAAAATAATACCTATCCATGACTCCCACTTGACTAGAAACTAGGAAAGTGCCAGAAAAATAGCAACCAAATAACAACCTAACAATCACTCTTTCAACTCTAGTAAAAGACTTATTCAAAGTTCAGTAAATAATTGATCCTACGCAGTAACTTAGTAACTTAGACTCTTTTTTGAATCAATTCTCAACACTCCCCCTTGATTCAAAATCACATACGTCAAGGCATAACATGAAGTAATTGTGCTTTGCCTGAGGAAGTACTTTAGTAAGAATATCTGCCACCTGTTCTTCTGTGTTACAACTCTTCAACTCAATCAGCCCTTCTGCAACCAGATCACGGATGAAATGATGCCGAATATCTATGTGCTTTGGTTTTCCATGACAAATAGGATTTTTAGCCATTGCAATTGCTGCTAAATTATCACAGAAAATTTTTGTCGCTCCCTTTTGTTCTTGGTGAAGATCAGCAAGTAATTTCCTCAGCCACAACACTTGACATTTTGAAGATGCTGCTACCACATATTCAGGCTCGGAAGAAGACAACTCTGTTGTTGATTGTTTCTTTGAGCTCCAAGTAATAGCTGCAGAACCAAGAGTAAAAAGGTTCCCAGAAACACTCTTTCTATTATTCGCATTCCCTGCCCAATCACTATCTAAAAAATCATAGAGATTAAAATTAGTACTTTGAAAGTACCATAGTCCAAATCCTGTAGTTCCAGCAACATAGCCCAAGACTATTTTAGCTGCTCCAAGATGATGCTTCGAAGGCCTATGCATAAACCTTGAAATCATTCCAACAGAAAATGATATATCAGGACGAGTGTGCGTCAAATAAATTAAGCCTCCAACTAAACTTCTAAAATAACTTCCTTCAGCTTTTTCAATACCATCGTCAAGTTGCAGCTTCTCATTTACATTCATAAGAGTAGCCACTGTTTTGCAGTTAAGCATGTTAAATCTTTTGAGAAGATAATGGCATACTTCCTTTGAGATATGAAAATTCCATCTTCTTCCTTCTTCACTTCAAGTCCAAGAAAATAATGCATCACTCCCAAATCCGTCATTTCAAATTTTTTCATCATAGAAGATTTGAAATCACATACAAGAGAGTAAGATGAACCCATATAGATCATATCATCAACATACAAACACAGAAACAATAGATCATTTTTTTCATAATTCTTCACATATAAAGTTGGCTCATTCTTACTTCTTTCAAATCCATTTTCTCTAAAATGTGAATCGATTTTGCTATACCATGCGCGAGGAGCTTGTTTTAGCCCATAGAGTGCTTTCCTCAACTTGTATACTTTGCTCTCCTTTCCTTTCTCCACATAACCATCTGGTTGTGTTACATACAATTCTTCTTCCAAATAACCATTAAGGAATGAAGACTTAACATCAAATTGATAAACTTTTCACTTTAATTGTATAGCCAAAGCTAAAAGGATTCTTACTGTTTCAAAACGAGCAACTGGAGAGAAAGTTTCGTCAAAGTCAATACCTTATTACCGTGAATATCCTTTTGCGACCAATCTGGTTTTATGTTTCTGTACGCTTCCGTCAGCATGGTACTTTGTCTTGAACACCCATTTTACTCCGATAACATTTTTTCCATCTAGAAGGTCCACCAAGTCCCATGCCCCATTTTTCCTTATTGATAAATATCTGAAAGTGATCTAAACTTCCGTGGAGGAGTTTCACTGGAACCTTCTGAGTCAGGCACCATCAATGTTGGGCTGCTACACCTTGGACTTCTGTCGCTGGAGTTTCCCGAAGAGTGGCTTGGTGTATTAGTAAGAGATTTAGTATTAGCAAGAGACTGACTTACTTCTTCCGTAGGGAAGGCTTCATCTTCCACCATAACATGTGAACTTTTATTGTTGCTTTCCCATTTCTAGCAGGTGTTTTCATCAAATACAACGTCTCTCCTGATTATCAACTTACCATTTGTGGGATTTACAATCTAAAAGCCTTGGATTCAGAGCAATATCCGAAAAAGATGCATTTTTCAGATTTTTCATCAAGCTTTTTACGATGTTGAGAATTTCTTAGAGCATATGCAATACAACCAAAAATTCTCAAATGACTTACCCACGGCTTTCTACCTTTCCAGATTTCAAAAGGTGTTCGACCCATGACTACTTTGGTCGGAGAGATATTAAGCAGATAAACTGCAGTATGAACAGCCTCAACCCAAAATGGATTTGGAAGATCTTTACTCTTTAACATGCTCCTGGCCATCTCCACTACAGTTCAGTTCTTCCGCTCAGCAATCTCATTTTTCTCCGGAGTGTAAGGTGCATTCAATTCCTTGTGAATTCCATTTTCTTCACAAAACAACTTAATTTCTTGTGATAAGAACTCACCTCTTCTGTCGGTAAGCAGAACCTTAACTTTGTTACCAACTTGATTTTCAACCAACGCCTTGAATTTTTTGAAGCTTGCAAAAGTTTCTTATTTGAGCTTCAAAAAATATACCCAACTCATTTGACTGTAATCATCAGTTAGTAATAGAAAATATTGTGAACCAGTAAGAGATTCTGTGTTCATAGGACCACACAAATCTGCATGAACAATTTCAAGATAGCTAGTAGCTCTTAAGGATCTTCCAACAGATCATATATTTGGCAAACATGAACCATCTTATTTTGACTTAGCAATCTCAATCCATTCATATTCAAGTGTCCATAACGCAAATGCCACAACTTAGATTCGTCAAGATTTTTCTCACTAACAATCAAGGCTTGTTCAACTTTTGAAACTTCAAGTGGAAACATTTTATTGTCTGTCATGTGAATATTTGCTAAGATTTGACCACACTTCTTATTCTTAATAACACATGAGTCATCATCAAACAAGATAGAGAATCCACAACACAACAATTGCCCAACACTTAGTAAGTTATGTGCCAAACTAGGAGCAAATATCATTTTGAATAAGTTTCACTTTACCTTGACTAGTATGGACAACAATAATACCTTCACCTTCGACCTGAGTTTCCTTATTATCACCAAGCCAAATTCTCCTCTTTTTTGTCTCATCCAACTCTTTAAATCCTTTTCTTTCACCGGTCATGTGATGGGAGCATCCACTATCCACAAATCAAACATCAGTGTTGTAATCTATGGTGATAGAGCGAGCCATGAAAAGCATACTTTCTTCTTCCTCTTCCTCGGCATAACTAGATTGATCATTTTTATACCAGCACTTGTAATCTATGGTGGTAGAGCGAGCCATCAAAAGCATACTTTCTTCTTCCTCTTCCTCGGCATAACTAGCTTGATCATTTTTATACCAGCAGTTAGCTTCTATATGGCCAAACCTATGACAATTGTAACACTGCACTCCACTTCTACGACTATTTGTCCACCCAGATTGGCTTCTGTCTCTACCATGTCCTCTACCTCTAAAAGAGCCTCTACCATGTCCTCTACCTCTAAAAGAGCCTCTACCATGTCCTTGTGCTCCTTGTTCCAATGACTTCCCATTCTTAATTAAATGCTCTTCCTTCACTTGAAAAGCTTGTTCTTTAGTTCTCTCTATTGACTTATTGATCCGTGACTCATGAGATTTCAAAGAGCCCATTAGTTCATCAAATGAAAACTTAGATAAGTCTTTTGATTCCTCTATGGCTGAAACCACATGATCAAACTTTGGAGGTAAACTTCTTAAAACTTTTGAAACTACAATTTTATCACCTATCTCTTCACCATATGATTTCATTTGACTTACAATTCCACTAACTCTCGATAAAAAGTCTTGCAAAGATTCATTGTTTTTCATGAACAATGTTTCAAAAACACGACGAAGAGATTGTAGTTTCACAGTAATTACCTTTGAGGAACCTTGAAACTCAGTTTTAAAAATCAGCCAATCATCTCTTGAGGTAGTAGCTATTGCAATTCATGAGAAAATTGTTTCATGAGCGGCTTGTTGAATAATGAACAAAGCTTTTGCATACTTCTTTCTGATTTCTTTTAATCTCTTATCTTCTTCTGCATCCAGCTCTACTACATCAGTGAACCCATCTTCGATCAAGTTCTACAATTCTTGAGACCTAAACAAGGTCTTCATCTTGATACTCCAAAACTCATACTTCTCACCATTGAAGACGGGTATGAGGAGTTGTGAAGAAGAGGATATACCATTTGCTCCCATAACTTTTTTTCTTCTTATATTTCACTTCCTGACTGTTTCTTATCTCTTTATCGCATAGTCAAAGACCGAACGCTTGCTCTAATACCACAATGTAGGAAAAACAGAGGTTCTTTAACTACAAAACTTAGAGCTGCACAAAGAAGACGAAGAAAATACTTTGTAGAAGTGCACTCTTTATTAACTGGAAACATCTGCCTTTATAAGCTTACAGACTCAGGAAGATAATATCTATCCATGACTCCCACTTGACTAGAAACAAGGAAAGTGCCACAAAAATAGCAACCAAATAACAACCTAACAAAGAGTCTTTCAACTCTAATAAAAGACTTATTCAAACTTACAGTAAATAATTTATCCTACGCAGTAACTTAGTAACTTAGACTCTTTTTTGAATCAATTCTCAACACGTAGCAATGACAAAATCATATTCCTCTAGTTTGTACATACATTTCTCCTTGTTGGCGCCATGATAAACAAGAGTTTGGTTGCTTCCATTAGTGGTGCAACATTCAATCTCACAAAACCATTGCATTGCTCCAATCACAGGACATACAACAAGAGTTCCTTTTACTATTGGGAGTTCTTGGTGAGTACTGGGTGAAGACGACAATATACTGGAACCACTAATTGCTTTCTTTAATTCGCGTTGAGCAAGCACACGTGCTATGGCTTCAACCGTCTTCCCCATTCCCATTTCATTAGCATAAATACCCCCTTTGAATATAGTTTCTTGCTTTAATGACCAAGCCAACCACTCCTTTTCGTACCTAAATAGTGGCAAGATCAAATCTGATTGTGGTTCGGCAGTTTCAGCAAACGAGACGTTCTGAATATCCAAGTCTAAATCATCTGAATAATTCTCCAGAAGGAATTCATCCATTTCTTGTTCCAGTAGCTCCCATGTCAAAACTAATCTTCTTATCTTTTGTATCCTCTCATGTTCACGTTTCCTCATTATTATCCTTCTCACCATGCCATGGAATCTACGATCTGAATCCGTATCTTCATCCATTTGATCTTCAGTAACATGAACAACTATCAATTTAATTAGAAAATTACGTGAACTATTCAAAGAATTTATTGGTGTTAGCATTTCATGATGGATCTTCCCTATGGAATTTGACATCAATAAATTAAAAATAGGAGAAATTTAAAGATAACAGCTCATCACTAGGGCACAACATTCTCATGGTATTCCAATTTACATGTCATTCATTATTTTCTATTTTGGGTCATTTCAAAATCATTCAATTTCAACCAAACTTTCAAGAATTCAAGAGCTTCAGAAGAAAAACAATCAAGAAGAGAAAGAAAAAGAACCTGGAATTTGTGGATTCGTTGTCCCAAAAAGCAGAGTGAAATTAGGGCTTGTCATTTTTTTAATGCTTAGAAACTGATATCCATGAATGGACAGGTGATCTACTTATGTAGACTTGAGCAATCCTCTCCTCATAATCTAGCTTTTGGGGTTGTGTTAGGACCAGGTATCATATCTTTACATGGTATCAGAGCTAGGTCCATCTCTGTTTGGGCTCCTGGTCCACGCTCTAGTTGGGCCTGGGAATAAGGGGGTGTTAGAGTGGGTAAAATCTCACATTGATTGGGGAATGGACTGTGGGTCTACTTATATGGACTTGGGGAAATCCTCCCCTCATCATCTAGCTTTTGGGGTTGAGTTAGGTCCAGGTGTCATATCTTTACAATCATCATACATCTTAATATTAATGGGTGAATTAAAGTAATAAAAAAAAGTTTTCCTCTCCAACGAACATGTTCTTTTTAGAAATTGATGTTTAGAAATAGATCCAGACGTTGTTTTAAGGAAAAAGTATTTAAAACCGGTCAACACAAGTAAATGGCATTTAAGGAGTGTACATACAATATCAGAAAGACAATGAGAAATTTAAAGTTGCTTGAAGTTCTTGGACCTTGAATGGTCAACACAAAAATAATTTAGTAAATGCAAAACAAAACAAGGAGAGCTATCAAATTAAACTTCAACTGAGTAACATGTTTCTTGATGTGTTTCTTCTCTCCCTTTTTCTTATTTCTTGGTTTGGGGGGAGGTTATCTGGGAGAAGGTGAGAGCGACCTCAATGGCGGAGAAAATGAGGGAAGCGAGACTGAGATGGTTTGATCATGCGACGCCCTAGTGAAGAGGTGCGAGAGGCTGGTCGTAGGGGGTGTGCAGAGGGGTAGAGTTGGCCGAGAAAGTATTAGGAAGAGGTGATTAGACAGGACATGGAGCAACATCATTTTATCGAGGACATGACTTAAGATAGGAAGAAGTGGAGGTTTAGGATAGAAGGTTAGTAGGGTTAGAGGGTGTCTTGCATAGGCTTATTAGTGCTTGTTGTAGTACTAGTCATACACTAGTTTCTTTGCTTGTTGTAGTATTATTCATACACTAGTTTCTTTCTTGTAGACTTTACACTGTTGTTTTATGAACTGTTATACTTTCTTCATGTTTTTTTTCCTTTATTACTTGGGTTTGATGCACTTGAGCCGAGGGTCTTTCAGAAACAACCTCTCTGGGTATGTTGTTGTTGGTTTTGAGGGAAGGGGTAGAGATTCACAAACTCACTACTGAGTCTTCTACTGCATCATGACAAAAGTCACACGATTGTTCAACATCTCAAGCCTCTTTAATGTCAATAGCCAATTCTATACTAGAGAACTTCACAAGGTAAGGATGATAAACTACCTGTCGATTAAAGAAGGACATTGGTCAGACATTTGCGACAATCAAACTTGGCAGATGACCATAGTAAGACAAATACTTCAAAATTAAGTTCACAAAAAAGACAAGCACAAAATACTTGCTTTGACATGAGAAAATAATTTAAGCAAACAACTATGTTAAATAACCTTTAGCAGTCGTCTGATAAGCTGGACTGCACGTCAAAGAAGTCTTCCATCAGGTCAATCTTTATATAGATTTTCCGTATTTTATCCACTGACAAATTGATTGCTGTTGTCCAAGACTTATGTCTAAAACAATGTAATACTATAGTGATGAAACTATACCAAGAAAATGTTTATATAAAAATTAGAGAAGGAAAGGGATATGAAACAGAAGATAAAAATAAAAGAAGTTGAAGCACATTCATATCTATCCACACATAAGAAATGTATTGTCAACCAAAGCACTATGGGGAAGAAGCAGAAAATGAATATTTGCAAGAAAAGAAAATTGGAAGTTGGTAGAAAGAAAGGAAGATGAGAAGAAGTTGAAAGAAAAAGAATGAGAATAAGAAGGCCTTTGCTCTTATCAATTTATATCCAAGGAGAAAAATGTCATTTTCACTCTGATTGAAGCAGCACAGAGAGTCAATTAGAAAATAAAAACTAGAACATGAATGCAAGCATCAACTACAATTATTAATAATGTTCAAGGTTCCACACATGTCAAGCATTTATAAAGCATTGTCTTGGTACCTTCCGTAGGCTGATCATAGCAAAATTGTGAAAATAGTTATTCCTCAGATGTCCAGCCTGGACATATCTGCACAAAAGTACAAAATAGGTTTACAGTTAGAAATAAAAATATCTTGCTCCCTTCTTACTTTTTTGGCAAGGTAATGACACAAATGATTGAGAATTTTATGGGAAGAAAAAGACGTATAAGATTTAAGTTACAAACCAAGAAACTAACCCAAAGGGTTCAAGAATTACTTGAGAACAAGAAATTGTAGGAAACAAGATATGCAGCAAAAAAAAAAGAAGAGAAACAATGGGCCAGAAAATTGGCGCAGCCGTAGACAAGCAAAGTGAACTTGAAGGAAGAATTTCTTTTTCTTCAAATTTACCACTAGACAGTGTGTCTAGTGATCTTTTATTAATAATAAATAAAAATCCTTCATTGGAATATGTACAAGCAAGGGGGGCTAGACCTTACCTTACAAATTCTAATAAGGTTAAGAACCTCTACTTTTAGCAATCATGAAGAAAATAAGAGCTAGAGTTTCTCATAAACTCGATGATGGTAATACATATGAGGATGATTAAATAATGCAAAATTATAAAAGTCATTTTTCTCGTCTTCATCTTCAAATATGTCCAATAGCTCTTGATATGTTGACATTGTCACGTTATTCTATATGTCAGTCGCATCGGTAGGTGCCTTGAAACAAATTTCTTAGTCATCTTACCATCCAAGTTAGTCTCTCTTTTATGCTTCTTTTTGTTATTGAGTTGTTACGTAGAAGAAATATATGCATTCCTAACTACATTTGCAAAATAATGATCCAACACATCCTCTTCTTCACCTTCATCAAAGATGTCCTCATCTTTTAGGTTATCAAATCTATTTGTTTGGAGACAAATATCTAATACCACCAACTTGTAGTTGCTTTTTAGTGCTAATAGGTGTTAAAAAGTAACTTTTCAACATCTAAACTCACCAACGGATCACTTAAAATTGCAGCAACATCTGTTGATGGAAAACCTTACCCAGGAGTTACTGATTTGGCACTTCTAGGAACAAAAGTAGGAGCTGCCAGGCTTAATTTGTTGTGCATAGGAGAAGTGACCCACTCTTCCTCTTCACCTACTATATCTGTTCACCTCAAAGCATTTGTCGCACCTTGGTGTTCCTTATTAGAAATAAGGCTTAAGTCATATATAGACACTTAAAGTTGTTCGCATATTTTACTTGGACACCTCAATTAAGGTTTGTACCTATTAAAGACTTTTATTGTTCAAAATGAGTATCTATTGAACACTTTTCGCTGACATGACAAAGGAGGTGCAACACACTCATATTGAGCGAGTGAGAGGGGCATTTTAGGTATATATTTTTTTATCTCTTTCTTCTTCTTCCTTCTTTAGGAATAGATTTTTAAAACCCCACCACCATTTCTGACATTGTTGCCGCCGTTGCCATCCACCCTTCTCTTCTCACTCTTTTCTTTAGCTGCCTCTCCCTCCCCCTAACCACTGTCGTTTTCATCTGAAAACCCCATTACCATCAATGTAACAAAAACTTAAAAAGAATCATGGGGATTCAGGAAAACTGAATCTTAATTAACCAAAACAACTTAATGAGGAAAGATAAAAAGAAAACTTAACAGAAATGCAAAAAAAAACATACAAAAGAATCATGGGTATTACATAGAAATTGAATCTAGATTAACAAATTCCACTGTAACTCCATTTTTTCCGGTCATAGTGATAAGAATTCATAATTTTTCGGTGAAACCTTATTCATTTTTCTCGTACCAAAACTAGATGGAGAAGAAGGTTACAATTGAAAAATAGATTGAGGGAGTGATTGTCGTGTTGGGGGTGTTAAAGTTGGGATGACTGTAGAGAGAAATGAGGGATTGCCGTGGGTGGGTGGGTTTTTTTAGAAAATTCTTTTTTATTTTTTTAATGAGTTAAATAGATTAAAATAGTTATTTTTTAGAATTTCATTTTTTAAATAATTTTTTGGACTCAAATGCCACATATCATCAGTTTGCCATGTCACTGCGAGTGTATTACATACATCTCATATTTTTGGCTCATTTTCAAAAAAATGTCAAATAGGTATTAATTTAAGAGGCATAGGTGTTCAATAGGTACAAGCCTTAGTTGAGGTGTTAAGCGAATTATGCGGACAACTTTAAGAAACCATTGATGACTTAAGCCTAGAAATAACCATTTCATTTTTAGAGTTAGTCCGAGAAATTGAGATCTTACCTTTCTCATCATTTTGTTCATTCCTTGTAGACATTAGCTGCTAGATCAAATATATATCCATGTGGCTCACCCAATGATTCCAATGATTGGCAAGGAATCTCTTGTAACTAGGCATTTAAATTGACAAGTGGTAGATTGTTTTCTGGAATGGAATTAATCATAGTAGCAAACTGATTTTCCTTTAATGTATTAATTGCTTCTTGATTAGCGATAACCATTTTAGAAGTTGTTGGTTTGATCTCACTACACAATATTATCTGAAAGAGCATCAAAAGTGTTGAGACTCGTAACCTCCTTTGGAACAATTGCTCAAGCACTTGAGTTCATAGTTTGACTGCCTACAACATTGTGTTATGAATTGGTGAACCAATACTAACACCTGGAGGGTTGTTCTTTGTCACCAAAGTCCAATTTGAATTCTGTACCAGTTTCCCTTCAGTCACATTGTTAGATTGATGTACTTGTTGCCCATAATTTTTGATAAACCGTGCTGCAACTAAAGCTTGATTAATTACACCAACATCAGTCAACCTAGCATGCTCTTCACCTACATTTTCACCCATTTTAGCAGCAATAGTGGTCAACTGACCCCTTTAGGCATCACTTGTTGATTGAACTTGTTCATTCCCAGATTTTGTTACACAAATTGCATCTCCTGTAAGCTCGTGTTGCACATCCATAATACATGTAGAAGAAACAATATTCAAATTAGAATGTTGCTCAAAATGTTCACTCACTTATATAAAGATTCAGATGAGAATGCCAAAAGGATGACTCTATTAAATCTATCAGCAAGCTTTTAAATACAAACTAAACAACTAACTACACCTAAAGTGCAGGCCACTATCTGCACATTATCTCCAACTTACTGAAGTTAACAACTATCCTAAATATGCTCCAACCATCAGAAGACTTATTCAACCTATAACAACTAGTTACAAGAGATAAATAGAGATAGTTAATACACCCCCTCATGTAAGGCAAGGTGTAACAATGCCTAACTTGGAACGACACCTAGTAAAGGATGATTTAGGCAGTGGCTTAGTGAAGGTATCAGCAAGTTGATCATAAGCATGTGTATGAGTAACATGAACTCGATGAGCTTAAACCTGATCACAGACACATGCAAAATCTACAGCAACATGTTTCATGTATGGAAAACTGGATTGTGAGATAAGTAAGTAACTCAAACATTGTCACAGTAGATTGTTGGCGTCTTCGAGATGCTGACATGTAACTCATGAAGTAAGTTCCACGTGATCTCTACAAGTGCATTGGCGACTGATTTGTACTCTTCCTCAATAGACGAGCGAGCCACTACACGTAGCTTTCTTGATAACCAACTGATTGGATTTGGTCCAAAGAAAAGTATTTAACCTGATGTAGAAATTCTGTCATTCGGATCGCCAGCTCAGTCATCATCAGCATACTTATACAAATTTGAGTCAGAGCTGCAAACAATGTGAAGTCCCGAACTTGTGGTTTCTATGAGACACCGTAGTACTCGTTTAACTGCTTTTCAATGTTCATCAATTGGAATTGCGACAATTTATTGACTGCATAAAATATGTCAAGCCAAGTGAGGGACAAATACTGCAATTTTCCAAGGGTGCGCCGGTAGCGCGTGGCATCAGTAGGTGGTGAGCCATCAACTACTCGGCGTGGTATACTCGAACACATGAGAATGGAAGCACCTTTAAAATTGTCCATGTCTAGTTCAGAAAGAATTTCTAGAATGTATTTTGGATTGAGAAATGATGAGGCCATCTGGTACTAGCTTAACACCAACACCCAAGAAGTAGTTTAGAGAGACAAGATCCTTCAATGAAAATCTTACTACCAAGGAATTGATGACAAATTTAATCACTTGTGGATGGTTTCCAGTGATTATGATGACGTCAACATAGACAAGCACATAAACGACTACATCTAGGTGCTTCCAGACAAATAAAGAGTTATCAGATTCTGTTCGAACAAATTGCATTTTCAAAAAATGTGCACACAGAGCATTATTCCAAGCCTGAGGGGCTTGTTTGATACCATAGATAGCTTTCTTCAGTTTCCAGATATGAGTTTGAAATTGGGATTAACAAAGCCTCGGGGTTGAGACATAAAAACTTCTTCATCCAATTTTCTGTGTAGGAAAGCATTATTGACATCAAGTTGATGGATTGGCCAATTTTGTTGCAAAACTATAGATACCACCAGTCTTATGGTTGTCGGTTTGACAACAGGACTGAATGTCTCATGAAAATCTAAGCCAGGACGTTGCGTGAACCCTTTGGCAACTAGACGGGGTTTGAAACGGTCTATAGAACCATCTACTCTTTGCTTGATCATATACAACCACTTGCAGTCCACAACATTTTTTGATGTGTCTTGCGGCACGAGTTCCCAAGTTTGATTTCTTATTAAAGCATCATATTCAACTTTCATTACGTCTCTCCACTCTTCATATTTATCAGCCTATTTGAAAGTTATAGGCGTAGGGGTCAAATGGTCAGAAAAGAAAGTTTCTGTTAGGTTTGAAGATACTATTTTTGGAGAGAGTTATAATTCGATTTGAAGATGGTGGTGTAATCGGGGCAGCAATTGTTGATGGAGAGGTATCTATTGCTGGTTGTGTGGGAGGTGAACTTTGTTGGGGTGGAAGGGGTGGAGGAGGGGATTCTCTGGTGGTTGGGATTACAAGTTGCTAGCTGCGATTTTTCGTCGCTAGTATGTAAGAAGAGGCTTATGTGGAGCAGGGTCATGCGGAAGAGAAGTAGTAGAAAGTTGAGTAGAAGAAAAAATAGGGAGTTGTGAAATACCTGATGTCTCGGGAGCTGCAAGTACTTGTCCATGTCGGTTGGAGTGAGCATCACCAGGGGAATAGGTGGTATTGTTAGAGTTCGACTCTACATGGACTGGAATAAGAGATGGAATAGAGAGAGGGGGAGTTAGAACTTTAGTTGGACTGTCCTCGTTGGAGTCAACCACTTCCTAGTTTAATTGGGAAGTATATTTTCATAAACATATGAACATTTTATTAAAAGGAAATTTGTTTTCAAAAAATTGAACATCACGACTTATTAAAATTTTGGGCTGGACGGGGTCAAAACAGATGTGAGCATGGTGAATCTGAGAGATACCTAAATACACACACGGGGTGGACCGGGGTTCAAGATTATTTTTGGTGTAAGGTTTAAGCCAGGGATAACAGAGACAACCAAAAACTTTTAGGGTGTTATAGTCAGGTGATCGACCAAATAACTTTTGGTAGGGTGACTCACTATTAAGGATGGGAGTGGGAAGTCAGTTAATAAGGCAAACAACATAGCGACATGCAAAGGACCAGAGTTAAGGGGGTAAGGATGCCTCATGAAAAAGGGTTTTAGTAGTTTCAAGAATATGGCGATGACGACATTCATCTATGGCTACACGTTGTGGTGTGTAGGGAGGTGAAAGTAAGTGTTCAATGCCATGTTTCTGAAGATAGGGATGAAGACCGATGAACTCATCCCCTCCATATGTATAAATGGAAGAAATTTTCTAGTAAAGGATGAAACTTTGTGAAAATTGATGCAACCTCACTTTTATTTTTAAGATTATACAACCAAGTATATTTGGTGTACTGATCAACAAAAATGCAGTAATATAACTTCTTGTCGAGTGATAAAATGGGTGATGGTCCCCATAAATCACTAAAGATAATCTACAGAGGAAAATTACTGGACAAAGTGAGTCATTTGAATGGTAAATGATGCGCTTTATTAGAAGAACAAGTATTACAAAGTTCAAACTTGTCTTTGCTAACAACAACAGGTAAAGAAAATTTCTTCAAAATAAAATTCAAAATGGTAGAGTGTAGATGACCCAATCGACAGTGCTAGAGTTGAAGTGGAAATTTTGTGGTGGCAAGGTTTAATCAATGGTTTCCTAGATTGCAGATGCGGCCACTCATACAATCCATTTTTATTCCGGCCTTAGCGGCTTCAGAGTATGCAAGTCTTTCACAACAAAAGTAAAAGGAAAAAATTCAACATATGTAAGGCTATCTTGACAAAATTTAGCAACAGAAATGAAATTCTTTTTAATGGATGGAACACAAAGTGTGTCAGAAAGCCTAAAAGCAGTTTTAGATGCCTGAATAAGAGTAGAACCAGTATGAGTGATAGGAATGGTTTTACCGTCACCCATGGAGATTTCTTCCATTCTTGTATACTCTTCAAGGTTGCGGGGTTCGGTAGTGACATGGTGAGTTGTACCAGAGTCTAGAACCCAAGAGCTTCCAAGCGATTGCAGGGCAGATGCAAAGTTAGCCTTAGCTTCAAAATGATTGTGCAACTTGGAGCGACATACATCTGTTGTGTGACAAAACTTTTGACACAATTGACATTTGACAAATTGCTTAAATTGTCTCCTATTTTTTTTATTGTTGGAATTCGATTGCGGATTATTGGAATTCCATTTGCGAGACTGAGATGGTTTCCATTGTTTATTGTTGAAGCGAGAATTATTCTTGTTGAATTGCGGAGGCGTGTTGGACTTCTGGACAATAGCAGCTGTGGTCATAGAGGATGGTTTTTCCAGATCTTGATGTTTGAGGAAAACATGATCTGTGAGCTTGTGAAATAATTCTTCAAAGCTCAAGGAAGAGTCTCGTGCGCGTATTGCAGTAGAGATTTCACGGTACTCGGGGCCTAGTCCACTTAGAATTTTGACAATAAGTTTATCATCATTGACAAGTGAACCAGCAACTTTGAGAGCATCAGAGAGAGAACGAACCTCCTGTAAGTATTCTGCAATGGTTTTAGAAGCCTTCTTGGTATTTTGCAACTGATCTCGTAAGCTAATGATGCGAGTATGACTTTTGTTGGCATAAGCTATGTGAAGGAGTTCCCACGCTTTGTTAGCAGATGGTGCTGCGGCAACAGTTGGAGCAATGGTAGGATCGACCGATGCCATCATTGCTTGTTGGATCAATTGATCTTAAGAGAACCAAATCTGATAATTGGGATTTGGTACAGTAAGATTATTTTGGATAATAGTGGGTGATGGAGCTGCTGTGTTTCCATCAAGATGCCCCATGAGTTGATGCCCGTTTAGTAGCATCACAAGTTGTGCTTTCCATGTTGAAAAATTGAGGTTACCTTGTAGCTTAAGAGGTAACTGAGCAACAGGGTTAAATTGCACCACATGAGTGGTGGAAAAAACTGCAGAACTACTGGCAGCAATAGCATCAGTAACTGGACCCATAGATGAGCATGTTTTAAAAGAAAGAAATGTATCTAACTCTGTGGAGCTTATAACGCTCTGATGCCATATAAAGATTCGGATGAGAATGTCAAAAGGATGACTCTATTAAATTTGGCAAAAAACTTTTAAATACAAACTAAACAACTAATTGGACCTAAAATGCATGCCACTATCTGCTCATTATCTCCAACTAACTGAAGTTAACAACTATCCTAAATATGCTCCAACCATCTGAAGACTTATTCAACCATTTTAGAAGTTGTTGGATTGATCTCACTACACAATATTATCCGAAAGAGCATCAAAAGTGTTGAGACATGGAACCTCCTTCGGAACAATTGCTCGAGCACTTGAATTTGTAGTTTGACTGCCTACAATTTGTTGCATTGTGTTATGAATTGGTGAACCAATTCTAACACCCGGAGGGTTTTTCTTTTTCACCAAAGTCCAATTTGAATTATGTACCAGTTTCCCTTCAGTCACATTGTTAGATTGATGTAGTTGTTCCCCAGAATTTTTTATAAACGGTGCCGCAAATAAAGCTTGATTAATTACACCAGCATCAG
Source organism: Solanum appendiculatum (assembly GCA_018342035.1). Classification (NCBI taxonomy): domain Eukaryota; kingdom Viridiplantae; phylum Streptophyta; class Magnoliopsida; order Solanales; family Solanaceae; genus Solanum; species Solanum appendiculatum. The sequence continues at coordinate 91,221 of JAGDQO010002140.1, read as the reverse complement.
TCAACCTGGCATGCTCTTCACCTACATTTTCACCCATTTTCGCAGCAATAGTAGTCAACTGATCCCTTTGGGCATCACCTGTTAATTGAACCTGTTCATTCCCAGATTTTGATACACAAATTGCATCTCCTGTAAGCTTGTTTTACACATCCATAATACATGCAGTAACACCTCTGTTTCCAGCAATGGTAGTCAACAATATTCAAAATTTTCACTCACTTGGACCACCAAATCAGGCTCACCACATCAAAAGTAACACCTCTATTTCCAACATTTATTTCTTGCAAAAAATTCCTTTGTTGGTTAGGACTAGAAGCATTATTTTCTTCACCAACCTTTTCAGCTTGTGCATGACCTGTAGCTTCAATCTGTTCATTACCACCCTTTGTTCCTTCATTTAATAGCTTTCCATAATTATTCTTCGACAAATCCAAGTCATTAGTCCTAGCCAAAATTAATTCTTTCCCAATTTGCACTCAATTTATATTAGTACCATAGCTAAAGCTACAACACAATCAGATTGTGAGCATCCCTAATCACACCATCTAGTTGTTGTTGAGGATTTTGTTGCACGAAATCATTATCTTGATGATCATTAAAATTACCAACTGGTATGATTTCATCACCAGCTCGCTTTGTATCTAATATCTCCCTCGCATCGCCTTGATATTTTTCAATATAAGTTCCAACTTTCAATGCTTCTTCTTGACTTTTTGTTGCATTCTTTATCAATAGCAATTGACATTCACTTTCATTATGGCCTTGTTGTTTAAAAATGTACAATAACATGGCAAATTATGATACACAAACTTCTGAACGATGAAGTTTCATTCGTTATGGCAGCTTAGCCAATAAATTCAGTTCTTCTTTAACCCTAGTTGTGCTAGGTCTCGACTTCTCTTGGTTTGTTTATCAATATCAATTGGACAGTAACGACTGTTTGCAAATAACTATGGCGGTAAATTAGGAAAAGATATCCAAACAAAAGCTTTTGACCTTTCTTCCCTTGTGTAACAGGTAGTTGAGAGATTTAGCCGCACCTCAAACGTAATCATCATAGCTATCAAATTTAAGCAAGTAGCCCTAGTGACAGAGAAGGGAGCAGCGGAACCCTTGTTGGAAAAATAAAATAATATCTCAAAAAGAAATGTTTTATTAATAAATTATTAATTATTCTATTAAACTTTAATAATATTTTTATTATATCTTTAAAGGTATGTTATTCTATTGTTTAATGGCCTAACCGTTTTTTCTTCATTAATATATGACAATGCAAGACCTATAATGAATTAATGGTGATAAATGTTTTTACCATGTTTAAAGTTGGAACGTTATTGTTTGAACGTTCATTTGAGTTGAGTATATATATACATATATATCTTCTATTCCTGGAATATAGATAGAGATGGAAGTGATGAAAAGAACATATTTAAATAAGTTTTTCCTCCTGAGTAAAGATATATTTTAGTGCTGGTTTTCTTTGATTAAATCTTCGTTAGTTTCTGGCTCCTAGTTTTATACTAGAAGAGCTTATTGAATCCTGAGGGATACACCTATACCGGGTGAAATATCCTTAAGGACAATGTCTTTCAACACGCCTCAAGCTTGGAGAATTTCCTACAAATGTTCTTGGTGAAGTATAAGCCTCGGTGAATTCTATATCAAGTGTTCGTGAGAAGGTATTTTCTGTAAGATTTCCAACAATCTTAAGGATATTTCAGACTTTGTTCTTACGGAAAGTCAATTACAATAATTTAGAAGAGGACACAATAAATTTTCCAATGGGCATCCTCCGAAAACATTTTCTTTTACAAAATAAAGGTATGTGTTCCTACCTTTAATTCTTACTGTTAAACTTGGTATTAACATGACTAGTAAGTTTCTCTTTGAATCAGTGATAAATCATTAAATGATTATTGAACATATTGGAACCCATTTGAAGAAGTGATGTATTACTGTTAAATAATTTGATTTGTCTATTCACTTGTCAAATTGAAACAAGTTTTTGAGCTTTACAATATTAAGATTTTGTGACAGAGGTGTGGTTGGATCATTAGTGTGATATCTTAATGAGTGTGAAGTGGTGCCGCTTCTATGAAATTGTGACTAATTTCTAGAGCACTCATGAATACAGGACACGCGCATGGCTTCTTAGCGCAAAATTGCGAAAACGACAAAGATTGTGCGGGTATAATGTGATAGAATAAGACAATGGGCTTACAAAAGAATTCTTGGTTCATAGACGTTCTAAACTTCACCAATGATTCTGTAAGTTTAATCGTGTTTTATCTAGGTCTGGTTCATAGTCTACGCGACACCGGATTCGAAGTATTGTACTCATATGTTAAAACCTAACAAAACTTCTTATTGCTTTCTATTTCTTTATTATTCATTTTGAGATATGTAGGGGATTGTTGGAAAAATAAAATAACATCTCAAAAAGAAATGTTTTATTAATAAATTATTAATTATTATATTAAAATTTATTAATATTTTTATTATATCTTCAAAGGTATGTTATTATATTGTTTAATGGCCTAACCGTTTTTTGTCATTAATATATGACAATGCAAGACCTATAATGGATTAATGGTGATAAATGTTTTTACCATGTTTAATGTTGGAACGTTCATTTGAGTTGCGTATATATATACATATATATCTTCTATTCCTGGAATATAGATAGAGATGGAAGTGATGAAAAGAACATATTTAAATAAGTTTTTCCTCCTACGTAAAGATATATTTTAGTGCTGGGTTTTCTTTGATTAAATCTTCGTTAGTTTCTGGCTCCTAGTTTTATACTAGAAGAGCTTGTTGAATCATGGGAGATACACCTTTACCGGGTGAAATATTCTTAAGGACAGTGTCTTTCGACACGCCTCAAGCTTGAAGAATTTCCTACAAATATTCTTGGTGAAGTATAAGCCTCGGTGAATTTTATATCAAGTGTTCGTGAGAAGGTATTTTCCGTAAGATTTCCAACAACCCTGGAGCTTGAAAATGAAATATCAAAGAGATAGCATACTTACCGAATTGTGCTCGGCTTCTATGGTACAATGTGTTGTAGTATTTGTATTCTCTATCATCTTCCAGTATCTTTTGTATCCATTTACATTCATATTTCCTCATTTCTATTCGTAATGGAATTTCAGATACATGAAGACTTTGACAGCAATAGGAGAAAATTAAAGCAATAGGGTATTCAAATTTACACATCATTCATTATTTTTCATTTTTGGGCATTTCAAAATCATCCAATTTCACACAAGAAATTCAAGAGCTTTCCAAGAAGAAGGGAAAATATCCTCTTCCTACTTTCTGCAGGCGAGGTAATGACTCAAAACATTGAGAATTGTATGGGAAGAAAAGTATTTTAAATTTCCAGTTAACTAGCTTTAGGAGTTGTAATTAGTTGATGTTAGTCACTTATACGTATGAGTTTCTATTCATCTGTTCGCTCCCTAATAAAGATCTTGTGTTTCAATGCGTTGTTATAAAATTTTGAATATCTGTATATAATTAATGCCTGAATAGGTAAGAATTGAATTAGAATGAACAACGAACTGATAATTCAAACTGTTTTTCCGAAATCAGTACTATGGTTCTTGAAAGGTCTTACAGCAAGCACATTCTTTTGATAGAACCTCTTATGGTTTATTTTACTTGAATTTGCTGATATCATCATCTTCGTACCTCGATTCTGCTGATCTGACTTTGCTTTGTACTTGAATTCTAGTAACCAACAGTCTGCATTAGCATTAGTCGTTGTAGTTCTCCACGGTTCACCTAACAGAATATGCACAGAACATAAAAGAGACAGTGTCCCTTTTGCTGTTTTCTAGGCTAGTGACTGCACTAAATGCATTAATTTGGGAGTATGCTTTTGAATCAGCAAGCACATTAATCAACTCTGTGTCCTCTTCTGACACAGTTGAAAGATTGGGGAACCTTTTGAAAATATCTTCTGCCTCTTTCAAACAGAAAAGATAGAGCTGATGGTCAAGACCTCTTCTAACATATTCCCAAATATGTGACCTCTTTTAAAGATAGAGCTGATATAATATTCCCAAATTCTCTAACTTTGTGTCCTCTTCTAACAAGTTAGTTCAAAGACAGTTAGTTAGGTATATGAGCGAAAAGAAACTTACGTTTTTCCCTGAACAGATAGCTTGATGGTCAAGAGGTCAAAATTTCAAAATAGGGGAGGGGATACATCTACTGTACATTTAGACGATAGGTATCAACTTCTATGTATGTGAGGCGATAGGGACAAATTATGGTCTTCCACGAATAATGCAATAGTTAAAAGGTCAAAATCTGAAACGCCATGTTACATATTTGTAGATTTTGCATTTCTTCTAATTCATACTGCTTCTTGATTTAAGCTACAGAGGAGATATTTATTCCTAGAATCATATAGTCAAGCAGTGTCATTTGATGGATACGAAAAATATACTTCTGCAATGATACTTATTCCTAGACTCATATAGACAAGCAGTTTTAGAAACATCAATATTCAATTGAACATGGAAAATTACGCTTGTTTATGATGATAGTGGAGCAAACCTCCGACGAAAATACCAATTTCCGTACAGGGTATATGTAACACCTTAGACAATCTCACATCGATAAAATATATGATAAATGAAAGGAAGCAAATTTATCCATGTTGACGCGTTTTAAAGTCTAACAACCCTAGACCTAAAATTGACGATATTATTATTAGGCAATAATACATAAATAGGACCCTTAATTTGGCTTCAAATTATAACTTTGACCTTTAACTCTGACAGTGACAAAGAGGCACTTTAACTATCAAAAATATAAACAAAAAAACACTCAAATATTTCAGGTAAAATGCGTGATATACAAATGCTCCGACGTGGATAAGTGAACAAATTCATACAAGTTGATTTTAAAAATAATAGAAACAAATTAAAATATAGAATAAGATGAAAGTGAAAACAAATTCATTTTTAGGAAAAAAATTTACTACGCTCTTCTCCTCTTTCTTCTAAAAAAAACTCCTAATCTAAGTTTCTAAAATTCATGCTCCTTGTCTTCAAATCAGTGGAAAAATTGTTCAAGATATGTGCTGAAATTCCATATACTTGAATGGTTATCGCTTTACAAATTAGAACTTGTGTATTGTTGGTGAGATGCTCAAGTCAATATGGGAATCACTAGAGGAAATTAATGCTTTGGTTGCAAAATTATTTTAGATATGATGGCCTTGCGGCAGAAACTGACTTCTAATAATGTAACACCTCAGACTTTGATCAGTTTTCAATTTTGGGTCAACTTCAAATAACCATATCTTTTAGCACATAAAGAGTTAGGTAGCCCATGAGATATCAAATCGAAGGCCGTTGATTCCTCTTTCCAAAGTCGCCAAGTTTTCTAAATTTCGAGCTCGGAGTGAAAAGTTATTTCCATTTGAGTAAAGCCTCTCTAGTTAAGGCTTTTCATCCGTTTAAGGAAAGGGTAATTTAGTAATTTCCTTACCCCAATAGGCTTACCAACGTTTTACTCACCCAATTTAGGGGTCTAATCAGACGCTAAGTTATTTTCATATTCCTAAACACTTAGAATTTTAGGGCGATGTTTCAAGGAGAGGAAAAGAGGGTTTCCAACCGTTCATTCAAGGGTTGAGGAATTTCACCAAGAATCGTTCTTTCCAGATATGTGAGGTTTCTCATAGTGATGGATTTTTTATCCTCACGCTAAACATGTAATTCTTTCGTTAATTCGCCCATATAATCATTTATGTAAATATTCTTGAGGAGTTCTCGAGCTTTAAGCTTCATTCTTTAACAATGGAGGTATTGAGTTCTTGAGGTAAAGGTTTTGCGAATAAGTGGTGTTTCTTGATAAAATTTGAGTGGGATATCAATAATTTTGTGTTAGGTTTGTGAATCAAAGAGAGTTCAAAAGAAACCAATTGATTCAAGATGAGTTAGGACCCGAAATTGAGCAAGAAAATTCGTTGGATTTCTGGGTTCAGGGTTGGGGGCAATGCGCCAACAATACGCCAGGAGGCCTGGGGCGGCATGCCTACAGTGCGCCCCAAACCAGTCTCTGATGTTTGAGGCCTTGGGTAGTGCACCTACAGTGGGCCCCAAACCAGCCTCTGAAGTTGAGGCCCGGCGCCCCATGCCAACAATACGCCAGGGCCTATTTTTCCCTTTTCTTTCTGTGCTTCTTTCCAAACATGTTCCTTTGAATAGTGACTACGTTCTCTTCTTTGTATTAGCTCCTAAAGGCTCCATTAATCCTTGAGAGATCCTACATGTCCAAATCACATGTCTTAATTTACATTCAAAACTAAACTAAGTTTAAGAGGAAAAGTCAACAGGTCTTTTTGAGTCATTTTGAGAATTCTTTCGTAATTAATAATGGTTTTGAACTAATTCTTGAGAAACAAAACATGAGAATAAGAAAAGTTGTATTCATGATTGGAAAAGAGTATAAGGGAACTAAGTATTCCCAAATGTTGCACTTTTATATTTAAAAGAGAGAAACGTTGATTTCTAAATGAGTTTATGAGTTCAAAGATGTTTCAGAATAATACCTCTTTTAAGAGGATTTTTTGAGTAATTACCTCAAATTGAGGAAGAGAATGTTTTTAAACATTGAGCATGAGTATGTATATATATATATATATATATTGGGAGTATTATTGAGTACCGATATGGGGATAATTTCAGACAACTCACATTCCTCATAAACCATGTAGCCTACATGGGGAAAGGATCATACTTTTTAGAGGACTCCTTATTGCTTTTAAGCATAGCTTAGTGGATACACTTAGTTAAGGTTGTTCTATACCCCGGCAAGGTATAGGACAGTTCTTGCAGCGTGGGCGAGACGTTGTATTATCACCTAGCTCATAGTGATGATTGTCGGTTAGAGAATCTCCCAAATAAGAGTAAAGTGTATCTTATTGTATTTTCATACATCGTTGATTTTATATCTCCTGTTTTATAATGTTTTAAGCATTGCATCTATTATTAATGCTTTTGTAGTGGAGTTGAGTTGAGGTAAGTTTGTCTTCCAGCCTTATCATTTTAGTTGTCTATGCTTTCAGTTTCCCCCTTACATGCTCGTACATTTAATGTACTAACGTCATTCGACATGGTATATGTAGGTTAATGGGAACTCCCACCTAAAAGAAAGAAAGATGGTTCCCTTAAGATGTGTATCGATTACCTCGAATTGAACAAGGTCACCATCAAGAATAAGTATCCTCTTCCGAGAATTGATGATCTTTTTGACCAACTTTAGGGTGCCACTTTCTTCTCTAAGATGGACCTCGGATCTAGCTATCATCAGTTGAAAGTAAGGGAAAGTGACATCCCGAAGACATCTTTCAGGACCTGATACAGTCATTATGAGTTCCTTGTTATGTCCTTTGGTTTGACTAACACTCCTGCAGCATTTATAGATCTTATGAATAGAGTATTTAAGCAGTATCTCGACATGTTTGTTATCGTATTTATTGATGACATATTGATATATCCGAAGAATGAGGAGGACCATGCTAGTCATCTCAGAATAGTCCTCCAAACTTTCAAAGATCAAGAATTATATACCAAATTTTCTAAGTGTGAGTTTTGGCTTGAATCCGTGGAATTCTTAGGCTATATTGTATCTGGCGAAGGGATTTGAGTTGACACTCAGAAGATCAAAGCAGTGCAGAACTGGCCCAGACCCACATCTCCAACTGATATAAGGAGTTTCTTACGGATGGCTGGTTACTACAGGAGGTTCGTCGAGGGGTTCTCATCTATTTCATCCCTACTGACTAAGTTGATTAAAAAAATAACTAAGTTTCAATGGTCAGAAGCTTTCAGGAATTGAAAACTCGATTGACTATTGCTCCAGTGTTGACCCTACCAGTAGGTACAGAGGGTTTTGTCATCTATTCTGATGCATCCAGAGTCGTACTTGGTTGTGTATTGATGCAGAATGGTAAGGTTATAGCCTATGCCTCCAGATAGCTCAAGATCCACGAGAGGAACTACCCGACTCATGATCTCGAGTTGGCAGCAATAGTTTTTCTCTCAAAATATGGCATCACTATTTCTATGGTGTTCATATGGATGTGTTAATAGACCACAAGAGTCTCCAATATGTTTTCAGTCAGAAGGAGCTCAACCTCAGATAAAAAAGGTGGTTAGAGATACTCAAGGACTACGACATGAGTATCCTCTATCACCCAGTAAGGCTACTGTTGTTGTTGATGCTTTGAGCAAGTTGTCCATGGGGAGTACTACTCATGTCGAGGAAGGCAAGAAAGGATTAACTAAAGAAGTTCATAGACTTGCACGTTTGGGAATCTGTTTGTTAGATTCCAATGAAGGTGGAGTTATTGTAATGAATGGGGCTGAATCATCATTAGTGGCAGAGGTGAAGGAGAAGCAAGACAAAGACCCCATTTTGCTTGAATTGAAGGCAAATTTACATTAGCAGAAAGTAATGGCTTTTGCACAAGGGGAAGATGGTGTTTTGAGATATCAAGGGAGGTTATGTGTTCCAAAGGTGGATGATCTCCAAGAGAGAATCATGGAAGAAGCTCACAGTTCCAAATATTCAATTCATCCGGGTTCCACAAAGATGTACCATGACTTAAGAGAAGTCTATTGGTGGAATAGTATGAAGAGAGGTATTGCAGAGTTTGTTGCTAAGTGCCAAATTGCAAGCAAGTCAAGGTAGAACACCAAAGGCCGGGCGGTGTGGCTCAGAACATAGTTATTCCATTATGGAAGTGGGAGATGATTAATATGAACTTAATTACAAGTTTACCGCGATCTTGCAGGCTACGTGATTCCATTTGGGTGATTGTGGATTGGATGACCAAATCAGCCCACTTCATACCAGTAAAGACTAAAATACAGCAGAAGAGTATGCTAAACTGTACATTCGTGATATAGTTCGACTGCATGGAGTTCCCTTGTCCATAATCTTAGATAGGGGTACTCAGTTTACCGCGCAGTTTTGGAAGTCGTTTCAGAAAGGTTTGGGTTCAAAGGTGAACCTTAGTACTACTTTTCATCCTCAGACTGATGGTCAAGCAGAGCGCACAATTCAGACCTTAGAGGACATATTGAGAGATTGTGTTCAGGATTTCAAAGGTAATTGGGATTACCACTTGCCTCTTATCGAGTTCGCATATAATAATAATTACCATTCTAGCATTCAGATGGCTCCGTATGAGGCTCTATATAGGCGAAGGTGTAGATCTCCCATTGGCTAGTTTGAGGTTAGTGAAGCTGAGTTGATAGGACCAGATTTGGTTCATCAAGCCATGGAGAAGGTGAAGACAATTCAAGAGAGGTTGAAAACAGCGCAGAGTCATTAGAAATCCTATACCGATGTTAGGAAAAGAGATTTGGAGTTCGAGGTTGATGATTGGGTCTATTTGAAAGTTTCACCCATGAAGGGTGTTATGAGGTATGGTAAGAAAGGGAAGCTTAGTCCCCGTACATTGGTCCTTACCGGATATCCAAAAGAGTTGGCAATGTAGCTTATGAGTTGGAGCTACCGTCAGAGTTAACAACAATCCATCCGGTATTTCACATCTCCGTGCTACAGAAGTGTTTGGGCGATCCTTCACTTATAGTACCTACCAAGAATATTGGTATTAAGGACAGCCTATCCTATGAGGAAATACCCGTTCAGATTCATGATTGTTAGATTCGCAAGCTGAGAACCAAGGAGGTTGCATCAGTCAAGGTCTTATGGAGGAATCAATTCATTGAGGAAGCTACTTGGGAGGCCGAGGAGGATATGAACGGGAGAAACACATATATATTTCCTTCTAGAGAAATTAAAAACCAAGGTACTAACTCTTTGTAAAGTACTCTTTAAGTTGATATACTGAGTTATATTAATTGCATGTTGTGTGCTTGAGTTGGGGTTGTCAAATGCTTTCCACCCCTGTTCTACTTGGTGTGATCTCATTCGAGGATGAATGTTCCGAAGGGAGAGATATTGTAACACCTCAGACTACGATCAGTTTTCAATTTTGGGTCAACTTCAAATGACCATATCTTTTAGCACATAAAGAGTTAGGTGGCCCATGAGGAATCAAATCGAAGACCTTTGAGTCCTCTTTCCAACGCCACCAAGTTTTCTAGATTTCGAGCTCGGAGGGAAACGTTATGGACATATGAGTAATGTCTCTCTAGTTAAGGCTTTTCATCCTTTTAAGAAAAGGGTAATTTGGTCTTTTCCTTACCCCAATAGGCCTACCCACATTTTACTCACCCAATTTAGGGGTCTAATCAGACGCTAAGTTATTTTCATATTCCTAAACACTTAGAATTTTAGGGCGAAGTTTCAAGGAGAGGAAAAGAGAGTTTTCAAGCGTTCATTCAAGGATTGAGGAATTTCGCCAAGAACAATCGTTCTTTCCATGTATGTGAGGTTTCTCATAGTGATGGATTTGTTCATCCTAATGCCAAACATGTATTTCTTTCTTTAATTTTCCCATATAATCATTTATGTAAATATTCTTGAGTTCTTGAATTTTATGCTTCATTCTTTAACAATGGAGGTCTTGAGTTCTTGAGGTAAGGGTTTTGCGAATGAGTAGTGTTTCTTGATAGAATTTGAGTTGGATTTTGATAATTTCGTGCTGGGTTTTTGAATCAAAGAGAGTTTGGAAGAAACCCATTGATTCAAGATGAGTTAGGACCCAAAATTGAGCAAGAAAATTTGTCGAATTTCTGAGTTCGGGGTTGGGGCAATACGCCAACGATACGCCAGGTGACCTAGGGCGGCGCGCCTACACTGCACCCCCAACCAGCCTATGATGTTTGAGGCCTTGGGTGGCGCGCCTGCAGTGCACCCTAAACCAGCCTCTGAAGTTGAGGCTTGGCTCCCCACACCAGTAATACGCCAGGGCCTATTTTCCTTTTTCTTTCCGTGCTTCTTTCCAAGCATGTTTCTTTGAATCGTAACTACATTCTCTTCTTTGTATTAGCTCGTTAAGACTTCATTAATCGTAGAGAGATCCTACATGTCTTAATCACATGTCTTAATTTTCATTCCAAACTAAAGTATGTTTAAGAGGAAAGTTCAAGAGGTTTTTTTGAGTCATTTTGAGAATTCTTTTCTAATTAACAATGGTTTTGAACTAAGTCTTGAGAAAGTAAATATGAGAATAAAAAGAGTTGTATTCGTGATTGAAAAAGAGTATAAGGGAACTAAGTATTCCCAAATGTAGCACTTTTACATTTAAAAGAGAGAAACGTTGATTTCTAAATGAGTTTATGAGTTTAGAGATGTTTCAGAGTATTACCTCTTTTAAGAGGATCTTTAGAGTAATTACCTCAAATTGAGGAAGAGGATGTTTTTAAACATTGAGCATGAGTATATATATGTATTAGGAGTAGTATTGAGCATCGATATGGGGATGAGTTCAGAAAACTCACATTTCTCATAAACCATGTAGCCAACATGGGTAAAGAATCGTACTTTTTAGACGACTCCTTATTGCTTTTAAGCATACCTTAGTAGATCCACTTAGTTGAGATTGTTCTATACCCCGACAAGGCATAGGACGATTCTGGCAGCGTGGGTGAGACGTTGTATCATCACCTAGCTCATAGTGAGGGTTGTCGGTTAGAGAATCTCCCAAATAAGAGTAAAGTGTATCTTATTGTATTTTCATACATCATTGAGTTTATATCTCCTGTTTTATAATGTTTTAAGCATTGCATCTATCATTGTTGCTTTTGTAGTGGAGTTGAGTTGAGATAAGTTTGTCTTCTAGCCTTATCATTTTAGTTGTCTATGCTTTTAGTTTACCCCTTAAATGGTCATACATTCAATGTACTAACATCATTCCACCTGCTTCTTTTTATGATGCAAATACAGGTGTTCATGCTCATCAACAGGCGCTTTGTTGATACCATTTGCACTCGAGCTAGCTTTGGTGAGCCTCCTTGTTTTCTGGAGGGCTTCACACTTATATTTCATATTTTGTTAAGTAGTCGAGGGTCTTGTCCCGACATCTATCTTAGTATTTAGAGGCTTCATAGATAGTTAGAAGTTGAGGAGTCTCTCACTATTTTCCTTGTTGATGTCTTAAGAACTTGAGTCGACTACTTATGTTTATTTAAGTATTTCTAGATATTTTTTGAGTTAAGTTGTGACTGAGACATTATGAGTTTAATTATGTATTTGGAGTTCCCATTTTGCTTGAGTAAGTCTTCCGCAAAGTAGTCAGCTAGGCCAAGGGTTCGCTTGGGGACCAGCGATGGTTCTTGAGCGCCAACCACGTCCAGGGTGTAGGCTCGAGGAGTGACAAATAATTAGAAAAAGCAATCAACGCAATTGAAATAAGAAAAATTGTGAGAAAATAACCACCTTCCCTCTCTCTTAATTAATTTCTCTAAGCTCTTTTTTTTTTATAATTAGTCGAATGATAATGACTTTGGGGATGGAGGATTCTGAATTAATATTAAAGTTTTGTGGGTAATACAATTCAAAATTGTCATAGTGAGTAGCAAACTATACATATGAATTTTTTGAGGCCAAATAATAAACATAGAGTGCTAAAAATTATTAAGTAAAATGGTGCACGTAAACTGTTTGATAAATTGTCTAAATGAATTTTTCAGAGATTTTTGTCAAGTCTGAGTAGCAATTCCATACCTAATGAAAATGTAAGGAGTCCCTTAAGTGTGGATCGAACTTGTTCCTTGAGAGTCTACGGACATAAATTGCATTTGTTTTTTATAAGTGTATACTCACCCCACCTTGCTTACAATTGATATAGGCAAAAAACTACTTTCATTACAGCTTTTCTTTTCACAATAATAAAGAAATAATTAAATGCCACTTGCATTTAGCAATGAGCAGCAAATAATGCAAAAAAGGAAAAAACTGTTGAAAAATTAGAAAGAGAATAAAGTGAGAATTTAATTTTAAATATGAAGACATACATATAAAAAGGATTGATAACGGATTTAATTGTCTTTTCAGCATTTTTTTAATGTTGGGGCCCTCAAAATTTACATCTGACACGCAAACTTGAGTGTATTTCACGCATTTTGCCAGGTAGGATTCGAATATTTTTTTATTCAAGTTTTGGATAGCTAAAGTGCCTACGTGTGCACTGACGAAGTTAAAGGTCAAAGTTACAATTTGAACCCAAGTTACGGGTCCTATTTATGTATTATGACTTATTATTATTAGTGGGTATGGTTGTAAGTTGGTTACACATTCTTTATTCAAGTTTGAAATTCAGATGTAACATTTCATCCATCAAAATTATCTTCAATCATTAACGTGATATTTTCGTCAAACTAAAATGACTGAGAAAATTGAACAGAGATATATTAACTTAAGACAAAACTGATTTTGTAACAGTATAGGTTTTTGAATTAACACAAGAATAAGGCTACGTTCATTCAAGTCTTTTTTTCATTTTTCTGCATAATCGAAGTTGTTGGCTGCTCAATTGTTGGGCACGGCTTTTAGAGACAGATGCATAAACCTCTTGACAAATACCTGCATTTAGCGTAAATGATGGTTGTAAGTAAACTGCCTTAAGAAAATTATCTTCTGGCAGTCGAAATTCTTATTTGCACGATATAAGATCAAAACTAAAATGATGACATCACCATAGAATGCTCTTCTTGAACCATTTATGCTAGTTCAGCCAACACATTCTCGAGGAAACCCTTAACTTGTGATGTTTACTCTGCAGTTTTTTGCAGCAAAAGTTAAACTAACAACAGTAGTCATATCTTAGCTCGTTGTACAGAAATGAGCATAAACCATCTTCATTGTCGAAGGAAACAATTTTGGAAATAAATATGGTTTCCTCCCATCTTTTGTTAATATTAACATATATAGAAGGTTCTTTAAGATTTTATCATCCTGTCTAGTCAAACTTAAAGTTCAATTAATAACAGCAGTTTGAAGCTGCCTCAACACCCAAACAACCTCAACTCTAGAAATTTCATTAGAGCAAAACAATAGTAGATAGTGTCCATACCTTAAATGAGGGAACAAGAGCAAACACTTGATCAACAGATTCCAAGTGAAAGTTGGCAATCATGCAGAGTTATATCCATACAACAATCAACAATGAAATATGAAAACACTATAACAAGTAAAAAAGATCAACGTATTAATAGGTCAAAATCTTTAATACCTCTCCATCAGAAAAACCATGCCGCTTTAGAGTCCTGATCTGAGTTAATTTTCAAGAGACAATTATAACAAGAAGTTCTCTTTTTTCTTTTAATAATAAAAAGCCTCGAGGATACTCGAGTATTTGCTTAACAGCCTGGGGATTATCATAAAGCTTGTTCCTTTGAGCATATGCCAATCCCTATCAAATGAACTGGTACCAAACAAAGTTAAAGCTTATCTTTCCTCACAAGAAAAATGCAACAGAGTGTATAATTTGGAAGTAGGTGCTTATGTGGTAATGGTAAATTTGTAACTGGTTAATTATCATTGTCCGCGAGCCATGACTCTATTGCATTCCGGTCATAAGTGTATCCATCAGCCGCAACACGGGGGTCCTTGTATACTATGCATATTAGCATCACGTAAATTACTATGAAGCGCTTGATGCAATCAACTAATTTCAAAAGTTAAAAAATTTTAGAAATGCAACAAGACTTGATTAAAATTTATACATTAAGTGTACCTTGAGTAGGGGGTCATTTGAAGTGCCTAGGAGGTGGAGGTTGATTATATTTCAAATGTTGATCCCTATCAGCAACCTCTTTCAATCTGCCCAAAATAGGTAGAACTTCATCTTTCAGGTCAGGTCTGTCTCTACGTCGAAGTTCAGTGCATCTTATAGCAAGTACAACCAATTCCTTTGTCTTTTCAAGAAGCCATTCACCGGCTTCTTGATCCAGCAACTCCACCAGGTTATGCTCTTCGATAGACATTTTCTACCATGTGGGCTAAAGCTATGGCTTGTTTAGCAGTAAGAAACTAAATTATGGCCATCCCAAATAGTTATTCATTCATATATTTCCCCCGTAAAGGAAGTGCTTCTTCTCCTTCTCACCCTCATCCTCCTTCTCCATCTTCTGTGTGTACCAAACATGACTAGAAGTTTAAGTGAAAGAATAGCTAGTTTATCCAACAAAGCAAAAGAATTATTTATTTATATGGTATAGTTGTTGCGTTAATTATTTTGTCCTAGACAAACTATTTATATAGTTTGACCAAACGAAACAAAAGCTAGGGCTAGTGTCATGTTGTATTTTAGTCACAAATCTCTAAACCTTTCATCCTCATTGTGACTAAAATACCAAATGACACTAGCCCTAGCCTTTGTTTCGTTTGGCCAAACTATAGGAATGGTTCGTCTAGGACCATAAATAATTAACACAACAACTATACCACATATAATTAAAGCTTTTGTGCTTTCTTGGATAAACTATCTTTTCTTTCACTTAAAATTCTTGTCATGTTTGGTACACACAGAAGAAGGAGAAGGATTTAGAGTTAGAAGGAGAAGAAGCACTTTCTTTGAGGGCAAAGTGTATGAATGAATAACTAATTGTGAAGATAGAAGAGGGACATTGAAATATATATAATATTCTAAACTTTCTCTGATGTTTTCTAAAGTTACATCACATGGCTCTTAACCACCTTGAGGTTTACTTAACATTGAACTCTCCTTACAAAAGCCAAAGAAAAAATCTAAGGTTGAATAACATATTGGTTTCCTAAACTATCTCATGTCTGGGCAAAAAGGAAATGGTTATCATGTTTTTTTGGCTATTTCTTATCATATCATATATTATTATAAGTGGGAGGCTCCAACCTTGAAAGTTGGATTACCATTTTACCCCTACTCTTAATTAAAATGCCACAAACCAACTAATTAATAATTAATAAAATATTAATTAAATAATACATCTAAAGTCCCTCAAGGCTGAATTCCATATTCATGTGTGGGAATAAGAAGGATTACCATTTAACCCTACTCTTAATTAAAATGTCACAAACCAACCAATTAATTATTAATGAAATATTAATTTAATACTTTGATTTTCAGATTCATGTGTGGGAATTACAGATAGATTGAAGGGTCAATTACATTGCCTGCTTGGTTATTACTACTGTTATATTAGAAGTGTAACAGCCCCCCTTTTGTGCAGTTTTTAACCTCTCATTAATCCCTCTGGTTGTTAATTAGTACTTCTTAATCCCTACTATTAACCTGTAGTACACATTCAGGTAAGAAAGACCTATTTTTATGGTTACTGCACGATCTGCAACTTATTAATTAGAATTTGAACAATCCCTTTTTTGTGCAGTTTTTTACCCCTCATTATCCCCTTAACGTAATAGTCATAATTTAAAATTCCTTCTTAATAGAAATTAAGTTCCCATTCCCTCAACGCAATAGCCCT
Organism: Solanum appendiculatum; assembly: GCA_018342035.1. Classification (NCBI taxonomy): domain Eukaryota; kingdom Viridiplantae; phylum Streptophyta; class Magnoliopsida; order Solanales; family Solanaceae; genus Solanum; species Solanum appendiculatum. The sequence goes on along the minus strand of JAGDQO010002140.1, from coordinate 74,815 downwards.
GTTTTTATGTGCAATACAATTTTTCCCATCACTGTAACACGACTCTATATGAATACCCACAATAGGATGGCTTTGTCTCACTAACCTGTTTGTCTTCTTTCTGCCGCAATCAAGCGCATTGTTTTCAGATTTTCCTATTTATGTTTGAGTTTCTTTGTTTTCCAATATACTAAAGTTTACAATTGTAGTAGCGTATTTGATCTATAACGGAAGTACGGTTAGAATGTGTCTAATGGTCGAGAGATGTAGAGGAACAAATAATCCCTATTTACAACTTTTCCTACTTTCTTTTAGTTTTTTTTGTTTGAGTTTTATAGCATATTGAGATCGACAAATTCATCTTTCCGTTAACTTTACAGAGCACGAGTTTCGCTGTTTTCCCATGTACTAAAGTTTGGAATAGTAATAGCGTAGTTCATCTAGAACTGAAGTATTGTTAGAATGGTCCCGATGGTCGATCTCTTTTTCTTTCTTTTAGTTTTTTGTGTTTGAGCTTTGAGTCACTTATGGGGTTACTTATTCCTTGTGTGTTTCCATTAAACTGTTCCTGATTCTAGCTAATTCCTCTGGCTGTTCAACAAATGGTTTACTATTTTTTCTATGTTAGTTTCTATGTACAGTTTTCTTTAAAACTAATCACCTCTCTAATGAGGGTATTGACTGCTTCTGCATTTTCATTAGACTGTTACCTATGTTGTTGTCTGGGTACATTTTCTGTTAAATTACTCGCATCTCTAATGAGGTTACTGACTGCTTTTGTGTTTCCATTAGATTGCTCTTGACTCTGTGTAATTTCTATAGCCGTTCATCAGATGCTTAATTATTTTCGTCTTTTTTGACTTGTGTATTCTAACGATAAACGACTGTTTGCAGTTATCTATTTTAATGCTTACTGCACGATCAGCTGAATAATTAAAGTTTAACAACCCCTATTTGTGCAGTTTTTTACCTCTCATTACCCCGTTAATGTAACAATCATTATTTTAAATTTCTTCTTAATAGAAATTAAGTTCCCTTTCCCTCAATGGCTCTTCATTCGGTTTATCTGATACGGATCAATTGATACAAACAAGTTCTTGACAACAACTTTCTTAGACTCTAACTCAACTATCAGTGAGACATTTTCAAATTTTATCTCAAGGTCTGACTCTTCTGGTGCACCATTTATGTTGGTTTTTATAGCTACATACTTGTTCTTTATTTCCATCTTTGTAAGGTACCTTTTGGCTTGGCACAAACTAAGAAAGGGAAAAAAAAGTTCAGAAGAATGTAATGGAAAAATCGCATATGGGCTATGGCTCAATCATTTTTAGGTCCTTATATGAGTCTTTTTTAGAAACTTTTCAGTGGATTAATGTGGCAGTTTGCAAAGTCTGAATAGAGAAAATGATAAAGAACATAGATGCTTTTATGCCGTCTCAACAACAAAGTCTGTCACGCGCACCAAGATTGTCACTATAATTGTAATTTTAAAAAAGGGATTAGATGAGCAATACTTTCAACACATTGAAAGGAAAATGAAACACAAGAACAAAAACAAAGGGTTGTGAGTTTTTCAAAGGATTGTGCATTTTCCAATGAGTTTTGATTTTTTCAAAGGGCTGTAACTTTTCCGATGCACAGTTACTTTTTCGAAGGGTTGTGAGTTTTCTGATAAGACACAATTAGCACCTATTCATATTACTATGTGTTAGCTATAAATAGAGGGGTTTCCTCTCCCTTTTAAACTATGATTTTTAAAAGTTTTCTACTCTTCTTCTTCTTCTTAAAAAATCTCAAGTGTTATTTGCAATAGTTGATTAAGTTCGAAATTTAACAAAATTCGAGGTACCACATAAGAAAGAGTTGTTGTACAAATGGTAGCAAATCATTCATCAATTCACACTCCTATTTTCCTCTTACTATTTTCATCACATACATACTTCAATATAATTTATATCATTTTAGAACATTAATACCCTTTTAATTAACCTACATATTTTATTTATTAAAAAAGATTTATTTCCTACGAATAGTCACAATAATAATTAACCTTCATGTTTCTTCAGTCATAAATCACAACCATTCACTCCTTATAAATTCTTGGAAATCTCTTTTCTATGACAATTTGAGATCGTTTAAAATTTTTATAAATGAATCATCCTCAATCCATTGATATGTTTCGCCGAAGTTCTAAGCATTGAAATTAAGGTATTGTCTTTCTATTAAAGAAGAAAAGAAGAGAACAAAGAAATATGCATTTAACTATGAACTTTGTGTCACACAGAAAACTTCTATATATAGTGCATGGGGATTTTCATTTATCTTTTCTTATTTTATTTCTTTAATTAATTTCTTTTGAGTTTCATTCGCAGGAGAATTTAATAATTAGTGTTCACATAATAAGTAAACAATGACGAATACACATATTGTGAATTATTTTTTCTAATAAAATTAGTAGATCAAGTTGTGGGAGAGATAAAAAGAATAAACAAATACAAAAAAAGGCACATGATTGGGGTAAGATATTTCTTCTATGTTTTTCTATTTTTTATTCTTTTACCCTCGAACGAAGGAGTTTCTTCCTAATTTTTTTAAAACACCGAGCATCAACATAGTCCATTGAATTATTAGTTTTGATGTTAAGTCCACTATTTCAAAAATAGATTTTCACTTTTACTTTGAATATGATAGTATAGGCATAATAATAATAATTTTTTAATAGGCATGTAAGTAATACTGAACGGAGAAAGTAAAGTATTGGTGGCAAGAGATTTCAATCAAATGGAACACTAGAGTGAATATATCATGAACATGTATTTTCGTCCTTCTTCTTCATTGGCTATGAATTGTCCCATATATTTTTTCTTTTTTATATTTATATTGAGTATGAAATTTTTTAAGTATGAATTTCCTATTATTTTGTGTTCAATTTAATCTGAGAAAATGTTGTGTCACAAGATACACTCCTTGTTAGCTATATAAAAATAGATAAGAAAATAGTGATTGATCATAAAATGATCTTAAATCAAATTAAAGATTCTATAAATAATACTTTAAATTTTATTCATCTATTAATTTTTTTTATTGAAAAAGTTTAATAATTTATATCATGATACGACTTCTGTAAGATACTTTCATTAGACAACAATATGATATGTATGCGGCAGAATAAAAGAAGAAGAGAAGACTACATTTCCGCAAAGATAAGGTAGAAACTTAAAGAAATGAAATATTTGTCACCCTAGGTGATGTTGTTCACATATTAACATTAAATTATGCTACTAAAATATATATATATATATCTAAAACAAAGAATTGGTCAAGCTAAATATTTGACATACACTCAAACATCTATTTAACCATCATTCATTATAACAATATTTCACTGCAACGACCTAATTTTCTTTAGAACTAATTTTTGATGTTATATTTTTTTCTCTATAACATTCTACTTATAACAGTGTTGACATTCACTATAAAAGTACATTTTTATTTGTAAAATTACCTTTATATGATAGCCTTACTCAAATATTAATTGAGTAATAAGATTTTGTAAAAGATATATTACATATAAAGATAAAATATTAAAATATTTATGGTAATTGTTATTAGTGTCATGCACATACTAAATTTCAAGTATGAATTTTTAAGAGAAAAATTATACTTAAATGGTGTTCATCATTTATGGTCATAACCTCAAAGAGGAAATGCTATTGGTGACCTTTGTGATATTGATATGTTTTTTTTCTATTTTGTTGGTTAAATTTGTTCATAAAATTGAGTGAAGTAAAAAACAATAGTACTTAAGAAATGTCACTTTCTCCCCATAATTAAACTTTGAATGTATTTTCAAATGTTTCAATGATATCTGGTCATTTTGATCTTAAAAAATAAGTAACTATATTACAATCTATATTAATCATTTAAAAGCACTAGTCATATTTTCTTTCAATTATTATTATTTACTAAAAAGCTTTATGTTAGTTATATTAATTCAATTTTACAACATCGTATACTATATGAGACGATACACACGTGCAATACACGTGTCGTGAAACTAGTATATATATAAAGCTGAATATAGATAAGGTGATGTGGCACCTCTCTATGGCCAACATTCCTTTTTATCATTTTCCTCCGATTTTTGCATTTTTTAAATCCATAATGTACTAATTAAATAGCTTAAGAAAAGTGTAACAAAATAAATAATAAACTAATGGTAATGTTAATGACTATTATTTACGCTAACAGTAAGCCCATGTAAGAGTTATTTCTAATAAAGCCTAAAATAACTGCTTCATCCCGCGTAGTTTCACTAACACATAATGCTAAATAATACTTACTAGCCAGACCTTTGGCTTTTCAATTTCTCCAACTTTAGAGGTCCTGTGTTTAGAGAGTTTGAGAAAGTATAAATATCTTCAATTTCATGCTCATGAAATCCATAGAAGCATTTGGATGGATTTACACCACCTTTTTCATCACGGACACACCTGTGTGAACGAGCGGAAGAAGTGCAGTTGTAAGTAAGAACTCTTTTTAAATTCCTATTTACATATTTTGATGGTGACTTGTTATAACTTTCAGTACATTTTTTTCTCAATCGTTTGAGCCAAATATGATTCTAATTCAATTTCCTTGAGAAACGAGATTTTGCCAACATGAACTTTAATAGCTTTCGATTTTGGTGCCTCCAAGTGAAGATATTTTATTCCTAAAGAGGATAGTATATCACAAAATTTATTTAAGCATGATATTTTACTTTTTACAGATATGTATTGTAGAATTTCATGAAATATAATTTATTTTGCAATCAATTCTATATATATATAGATTGAAAATTTTTATATGTATATATAATAAAGCTAGATATAGATAAGGTGATGCGACACCTTTCTATGCCTTAGAACACTATTTATCTTCTTCTTTTTCCTCTTTTTGGGGCCTTTTTTCTATTTTTCTCATTTATATTTTATGTAAAATATAGTCAATTAACTCTCTTAATTATGTTAAATATGGTTAAATAAAAAATGTTACAATAATTAATAAAAATAATTACGAATGATTGAAAGTCTTTCTAGATATTATGTGGCTAATAATTGTGGAAAATCACAAAACATATGCGTAATAATTGTGGAAATGGGTTTAATCAGTCACAAATTCATAATATCTGAACATCAATAAGGTTGACAATGTACATTATGGTTGAATTTTTTTTGGTCTATATCGATATGATATTACATATGTGCTTAGCATCATTGTAAACAATCGAAATATTTTGCAATTGAGTTTTACAATTTTAGGTTCCCTTTTAAGATTTTAGAGCAGGGACGGGTATATCAACTAAAGCAGACATCAGTAGGCATTGTAGCACATTAACAAACTTATAAGGCCATTGCATCTTTAAGAATTCAAAGACAAAAAAATGGCAACCCCATCCTGTTTTTTCAAATTCGAAACATTGCATCTTCCTTACATTATAATGATTTAATATTATAACAAAAGATGCAATGAGTATAAAATAATAAATTGTCATTTTCTATTAATACCTTATTTAATAAAGATAAAGATTCTAATTTCAGAATTGTTAATTCTGTTTCGGTCAATGTTATAAGTATTTGTAGTGCTTCTAATAAGAATGGATGAATAGCTTGGGCTCAATTACGGTCGAGGAAGTTATTCTCGCAACAAAATTATTTTTCTTTTAATATAATTTTTATATTTAATTTTAAATTTTAAGATGACTAATTCTTTTGAATGAAATGTTTTATTTATAAGATACAGGAAGCAAACTGATGTTTCTATTCCTAATTTTATGTCAATTGCTCAAGGCATGATAGAAAAATATCATATGAATTCATATTTCTTCCTTGGAAAAATATAAATAAACACTACGTAGTCTCTCTAAAAAAAACTAATATGCAAATTGATAAATTTTACTTTTAACTTTACAAGCCATATATAACCAAACATGTATCAACGACGATAGTAAAATCATCTTCGTCGAACAGATAAAACATTTAGCTAAGCTTGATTTAGGCCTTTTATTTTTGTGTTGGTATAGTTATTTTTATTTATTTTACTTCTTTATTTAATATAAAAGTGCAGGTGAAGTTTTTATTGAACTTTTTTTCGCAAAAGAAGAATGGATTGAATTTTTTTTTTTTTATGTTTTAGATAACCTTTTTAAAAAAATATTAAAGGTAACTTTAGTTTGTGGAAACAATAATCTTGATTAGTTTTTAATATATTAGAAATAGATTAAATTATACATTAATAACATATTTTATAAACGCACGAAGCGCGGCTAAATTTACTATTTATTCATTTAACTTTCTTAATTATGTTTTATCTTCTCTATCTAATAGTGACTATAAGAATTCCTCAACACAACACACGTTTATTCATCTATTGCAATAATTTAATGTTTAGTTTTTACTACCCTATATAGTATCAATATTTTACTTATTATATATAATTACTTCAAATGTGACATATTCTGATCACTATATCTTTCACTTTTAATGCCAATAATCAATATAATGTCAATTTGAAGATTTTAGATTCATTGCAAGCGATAATGAGTAAAACTACAAATATATTTCAATAGGTGACTTATATCAAGTAAAGATTTAAAAAAATTTGTCACACCCCAAAATCGGGTATGATGACACTTGTCCTATCCCACCAGGACAAATCAGCCTAAACCCAACAAGGATGGAAATAAATGCAGAAATAAGCAATTTAAAGAAGAATTATATAAGCGGAAGTCTTTCAAGAACTTAAATAACCCCCAAGACTGATTTTCACATGTACAAGCCGCTAATAACATAACTGGAATGAAAATACAAGTCTCAAGTAAGTCTTTGTTTCTCAAGTAGGACAAAATATAAAGAAAACGGGAATAAGAGAGTTCGCTGAATGACAATAGCTACCTCTCTCAGTCCCCTGAAAAGTCTCGGATGATCAAGAGAAGTGAAACTCACTGTCCGAGCTTGGAACCTACACAAGTGTAGAAGCAAGGAGTGAGTACCAAACAACACGGTACTCAGCCAGCCAACTAACAAAACTAGATAAATCTAATAAAATATGCGAACTCCTTTCATCCCAACCAAACCTCCATAACTACTACATGCACAGAAAAATCCAGCCCAACCTAACAATTACCAATACATAGTTCAAACAGTCTCCACAATCACAGTTCAATCATAAGTCGCAACTCGCAAGTAATCACATAGTCAATCACAAGAATCGTGCTCACCAAACACTAATATGCAAGAATGTTGATGCACAATCCATGATCATGCATGCTCCAAATCACCGGCAATGACCTCGGCATCACACACTCATAGGAAATGACCTCGGCTCGCTGGAAAAGACCTCGTCATCACAATCTCGCCAGAAAAAACCTCGACTCGCAATCTCGCCAAAAAAGACCTCGGCTCACAATCTCACCGGAAAAGACCTCGGCATCAAAATCAATCATCTCATCATAGTGTTCAAGAACAAAATGCAATCGGCATGTTCACACAAATAATGAGGAAATGACAAGTTCAAGCAATTCACAATCACAATGAGGCTATCAAAGCATTTCACCAATTACACATCGATATCAAGATCATGGCATATCACACTTTGATTCACATCATTAGCACACATTACCTTTTATTAACCCCGTTGATCAATTAAAATTGGTTCATGAAAGAATTCAACCCGTATCCTCATTACCATTACTCCGCAATACATACAAGAAAGGAAATTCAAGATTCTAAAATATTTACCGAGTTTTAGAAGTTCACTTGCCTTAGCCAACACCACGATCAATCAATAACTTGAGCCTTCTGATAGCGCTCAAATACACCTCTCACGGTTCAAGATGTAAGCGGTTGTTAGCAATATAAATCCAACAAGGAGTTGGGGTTGATCCCACGAGGAAGGGGACTAAGTTTAGAATTCAAATTCGAAGTATTAAGGTGATTTAGCTTTTTGTAGGTAGAAAATACTCGAAACGATACATAATGTAAATTTGCGAATTTTCAAATAGCAGGCTAGAATAGTTTTAATGGCTAATTTCATTAAATCGCAATTTCAAAAAGAGTTTAATCAATGAGAAAAGGGACCTTAGGGATGTGTGAGTGTTCAACAACCAATTTCACTAAATGGGTCATCACCAATTGCTTAATGATGTTAATCTGTAATGGGTAGGCAAGATTATCGCTATGATAGCTATCTTGCAACCAATTATCATGCTTTCGATTGGGTTTTACCAAACCCTAACAGGCTAAATAATCAGGACAAAATCATACACCTTAATTAAACCCACTTTAACAAGCTGAGTAGTAAAAGTAAAAACCCATACAATCATTAGAAGTCAATCCTACTCAAATGCATCTTTAACAAGCGTACAAAGAGATCTAAGCTAGAATTAAATTTACAACTTTAATTCTTAAGATAAAAACATGGATTAACAACTAAACCCACACTAGATCAACAAGTAATTCAGCAATTGATAAGACACATAAGCTAATTAGGTGTTTGAACACATAATCACACCCCTAAGGCATTGGGGTTTTAGCCAATCATAATGAAAGTGAAGAATTGGTTACCAAATGCATTCTCCATTGAGTTTGTCAATCTTCACACGGCAAAATTAATCAACTAAAAATATACCCAATGCTAGAATCTGCCTAAAGAAAAACTTCACAAGTTCATTGACCATGAAAAACTAAGTAATTTAGATACAACTATACTCTCTAGTTCAACTCTCTTTTTTTCCACCCCCTGCTCACATTTTGATATCTTCTATTTATACTTCCCAAAAATTTCCCATGATTTTGAATTTGCAGATCAATCAGCGACATAAGTTGTGTCTTGCCCTTATATTCGGCGACACGCCGAATTTCTCAATCTCGCCCCTTCAACCCATCACTTTGGTGCTGATTTCATCCTGGAACTTTAGGCGAGATAAATCGTGCTCACTGACCAACTCGGCGATGCACATTGCTCCCTGAAACTTTAGGCGATATACATTGGGGTTCGTCGTTTGGATCGGCGACACGCCATTTGGTCTATGAGCTCGCCGTTTGGACTTGGATTCTTCCTTAGCTCCCTGGAACTTTAGGCGATGAACTGTCCACTCGGCGCATCGACGAAATGACTTTAGCGAGCATCTGCCTTTATGTTCCTTCAATTTTTGCGCTTTTTGACTTCCTTTTTGCAATATATTGGCTTCATCCCATTCCTTGTCCCTTATGCTGCAATCAAACGGTTTAACATCAGTTGTAGGTGTACAAAATGGCATTAAGGACAGTAAATTGACATAAACGAAGCTATAAATGAGTCAAAACTACCGACTCATCAACACCCCCAACTTAAACTTTTGTTTGTCCTCAAGTAAAACAATACATCGCTGCATTCAACAAGGGTGTCTACAAACAGTGCTACTTAAGAACTTACATGAAGGAGTACACAAGGCCAAGTTTAAGCTACAAGGATCCAATATACACAAAAAGCATCAAATTCTAACTAGCCATCATCAATTAAAGTTCAAGCTCACAAAGGCTTACCTAAAGAGCAAAATTATGCTCACAAAGGTGTTTGAATGCCCTTACATAAAAAAGGATCCCATTCTCTCATCCAAACTCCAATTAAGATCAATGAACCAGAATCAATACTACACTCACACTCACAAAAGAAAATCTTATGCCCACAAGTACCACACCATAGGCTTGCCCTTATTGTCAATCAACATTGCCTCAACTTCATTTAGTTAGAAATCACAAAGGACTTTGTTACGCTTGTAATTTAGGCTTAGGGAAGATAAGGATGTCATTTAGGTACAAGTGACTACATCCTCCTTGAACTCTACTCAACAACTCAACATTTTCCACTTTTTCACATTTTCTCAACTTTCCAAATCATTGCACCTTTCACATTCTTTCTCTTATTTTTATCCTTGATGCCCCACATGCAACCATTTTCAGCTTTTGGAGTTTTCAAGCTTCTTTTATTCAATTTATTATTTTCAACTTCTTCTCTCTTTTTTTATTTTTTTATTTTTTATCAACCTCTTATGCAATCGGCGTCCTTCTATGAATCTCCCAAAACACCCCCAACTTAGGTTTTTAGCCTCACTCTCACAACATCAAGTACAAGGAGGGAACGGGTTCAAGAGAGGAATAAACTTTCAACATGGCTAAGGCTTGTAACAAGGTTGCCAATAAAAGGGTATTAGGCTCAACGGGGACAACTATGGATACATTTAGTGCAAAGGTAGGATATTTAGGCCAAGTGGACTTCAAGAATAATCAATGAAAGCCTAAGATCATTTTTCCAACCCAACTCAATCAAGGCTAACATTTCAAGACCAAACGGGCAAGTTCTAGGTGGCTCAAGCAAACAAAAGGTGTTATTCAACAACTCACCACACATGACATTCAAACACAATTTCGGGTCACAATTCTACGAGTCAAGCTTGTGTGCAACGGTCATTGCAAGACTCAGCATTGACAATTCACTAGTCACAACGAGAGGCTAAGGATTTACACAAGACTATGCAACTCCAATTTACCTCGTTGGATGCACACCAACATATTGTTCAATTAAAAGCACTATTCAAGTCATCGATATTGAACATCATCGATACTCAAAAGCACAAGAGAACAACAACTACATAATCGGCACAAAAACTGAAAGCTGAAAAGCAAAAGAGAGATATTGCTATAAATTGAAATCATGAATGAAGCACCCAACATCTAAAATAACAAAATGAAACAATTAAAACAGCGAACAACAAAAATAACACTACCCCACCAAAAAGACAATGCAATGTCCTCAATGCGAAATAACTATGAAAGAAATACAAGAACAACTAAAGACAATAGAAGTGCAGGAAAGTCCCCCTGTCTCACGAAGATGGGGGTGTGCCCTCAGCCTGGGCATCAGTGCCCGGTGTGCTCTCCGCAGGTGGGTGAGTCCCACTCGATCCGATCATAGACGTGTCTCAAAGAGACTCAGTAGTAGCAGTCGGGATTAGATCTCCCTCCAAATTCTTGAGGTCAGCATACACCTCCCTATCCGGCATGGCATAATCCTCCTCATTAGTCTTAGGTGTATTAGACACACCGCTATCATTAGTTGCCGGTGCAGCACTAGTGGTGGCTAGTGGGGGATCATTAGCTCTCGGCCCCTCGGGTACATCTACACCTCCCCATAACATAGTGATGTCGGTGGATTTCAAATCATCCACGTCCTTCCTCAATCCGGTGATCTCGGTCCGGATAGCTGTCAGCTATATAGAACTACCCTCGCGCTGCTCACAAGCCTCAATTCTAGCTGTGAGGTGTGCTAGAAGCTCCCCATGTGAAGTGATGAGTCGGTGCTAATCGGCCAACTCAGTATGGATCGGACAAAGGGCGGCAGCTAGAGCCCTCTCAATCATACCGGGGACAGCTGCCTCAACCCGAGAGGCTCAGACATACGCTGAATGGGCCAAGTGCCACATCTTAATAATCATGGCCTGGGTCAAAGGCCGGGGTCCAGGAGCTGAAGTAGAAGCAGATGAAGAGGAGGGGCTCGGTGGCTGAGTGGAGGTGGCAGGAGCATCCGGAATAGGCATGCCTGATGGCTGAACTACGGATCGACATCTATTGCTGGGGTCGTATCAACTGGAGGTCTCTTCCTCCTCTCAGCCTCATCCTTCTAGTACTCAGCCTTGATCCTCTGAATGTCACAAGACAAGGTCGAAGTAACCTCAACATCCATCTTCTTATCGAATGGGACACTCGCTCGTCTACACAGCTCGCTAATGAGGATCGGGAATGGTAGTGAAGTGTGCTGCTGCTTGGCTCTCATGAATATCTCCCTCTCGATTATCATCCCCAAATTAAATAGCTGCCTATTAATAATGCAACCTAGAAGTGCTGCCTTAGGGTGTCGGAGGATAGACTCATTTTGAGAAGGCATGAAGTTGCTGCTCAAAAACCCAAACCAATACCAAGCTATGATGTTCATATCCCGCTTCTCAATGATAGCTCTGATATCCAACCAACGGGTGGAGGCATCACTTATTAACGGTGCCAACCACCTCTTCAATGTCTCCAAACTCCCTTTCAACTTGTCCTCAAGGGAGTGCATGTACTTGTAAGTGCAGCCCAGGACATTATTTATCTCCGTCTGGTTATACTTGACCTTCTTGACCCTCACGATGACAAAGTCTATAGGTTTCATGAACTGAGCCAACTTCTTGAACCTCCGAGCTAGACTGGCGTAGGCGGCATAGAATTCGCGCACCCAAGTGGGGACATATGGACTCCGGGGCTGCGTGAAGATCTAAAACTTATGAATCCAGAGTGTATCTCATACCATGGGATATCTATCCACCACTCCATCAGTAGATAGCCTCTTATCTTCAAGTATAGTGCGTGCACCCTCGGCCTTCAATCTATTCATCAATATTGGAAACTGAGCTAGGGTCGGAGTTGAGGCTGTAGTAGTAGGTGCAGGAGCTGATGTAGGCTAGGGCTCTGGGATAGTTGGAGGGTTGTTGACCCTAGCTAGTGGGTCATGCAACCTCTTGGACCTAACCTCAGTTCGGGTTCTCTTAAGTAGGTTCTCGATAGGAGCCTCAGACTCCTCACTATCAGCGTGGCCTGACTCTGTGGAGGTGAATTGTATCGACTGCTCCTCATTACCTGAAGCAGACTCCTCCACAACCTGTTGCTTCCCTTTTCCTTTCCCTTGGGGTGCGGGTTGTTTTGGTTGTCAGGGTCGTGCACCCTCAGAGGCAATCTTTATGCCTTTGCTCCTCTTCTTAGGAGGCTTGGTAGCGTGGGCTTTTTGTGAGGCATAACTGTAAACAAAACAAACCAAACAATAAAGATCGATCAAAATGAGGAAGAAAGAACTCAAGTAAAAAATGTAGAATCAATCACCAAACTAATCGGCGAATCACCAAATGGTATTAGGCGGGTCGTCGAAAATAGCAGAACTATTCAGTCAACAATGCAAGCACAGAAGACGATACAATTAACTACTCAGCGAGTCACCGAATGCACTCGGCTAGCACAAGGCATGTTGCCGAAAGTTACAGAATTCTAGACCTCAAATGGGCTACAAAAAGGCGATAAGCGAGCTAAAGGGCGAGTCACCTAGTGGAACGGCGAGCCCGACTTAGCTCGCTGAACCATCAAAAGGCAACAACAATCCTAAAACTTTTTTGAGTTTCAACAAATAGCCCAATAATTAACAATTGAAGTTCAATTACCACCAAGTTGCTTATACCCACACCCAATTATACCTCGGGGTACTCAGACTTCCCCAAAATCAAATCAAAAATAACAAAATGACGATTTTCCCTTAAGAAAGACGTCACTCAATCCATCATTGGGCAAAATTAGACCAATTGATTGCATTCGGGGGTTACTCAGACTTCACCCAATCACCAACACAACAACCCAAGTAATTAAATCAAAAGCCCATCCCTCGATTGAAATAATCACCCCATATCGAAACAATTACTCAAAGCATGGCATCAAAACAATAAAATGCAATCATAGTAAACAAGCACACATGCAATTAAACACCCAATTATCCATAACAAGGCTCTACAATTCACGGGGGTTAAAAATTGGAAAGCATTATCGAGAACTAACCTCAAAGTTGACAATATCAATGCACACACGATGAAAATGGGGTTGGAGCGCTCCTCAAGCACTTCCCAACAAATCAACAAAAAGACTAAGTAAAACAAATGTAAAAAATGCGAGGGAGTGCAAGTATGAAAGGCAAATTTCAAAAACTATGAAAGTTTGAAGTTGAAAGGTTTAAAAACTCTTCAGTTCGCGCCCCAAGGGGCGATGAAAATAATGTCTCCCTTCCACTCGGTGATGCGTTGAGTGGTACCTTCCATCACCGAAAGTCACAGAAAGTCCCACCAACATTTGAGTCCAGAAGGCGAGATAAATCGGGCTCATCGATCTACTCGGCGATGAGCCGAATGGTACAACCACTCGCCCAATATTCCAGTGTATTTTATGACTTCAACCTTCAAGTTTTGAGGAATTTAGGCGATCCCAAGATAGATGGACGATGCGCCGATTGGTGCAGCCCCTCACCTAATTGCAATCTTTCAACATTCACACTCCAACCTACACATCCAACACACGTTATTCAAAAACACTAAAAAATAGAGCTTGGATTGCCTCCCAAGAAGTGCCTTATTTAACGACGTGGCACGACGTGGACATGCATTCAAGCCTCATCCAGGTACACCACATCAATCATTCGCACGACGGGACCCTCTCCAAAGTAGACCTTCTGCCTTTGCCCATTAACCTTAAAGATTGAGCCATTCTCATCCTGAACCTCAATAGCTCTATTTGCAAACACACGATTCACCTTGAAAGGCCCTGACCATTTGGACTTGAGCTTCCCTGGAATAACCGCAAACGTGAATTGTAGAGCACATGATCACCAACCAAAATTTCCCTATGAAGTTTTTAGAATCATGCCATTTCTTCATTTTTTTTCTTTATAGAGGACTACACTTTCAAAAGCGCGAAGCAGAAATTTCTCCAATGCATGTAGTTGGTCAACCCTACTCTTGGAGACAAAATCCCAATTCAAATTAATGGCCTTTAAGGCCTATAGTGCCTTATGCTCGAGCTCCACCAAGAGGTGGCATGATTTTCCAAATACTAACTGATATGGTGACATACCAATTGGTGTTTTGAAAGCAGTTCGGTAGGCCCACAAAGCATCCTCCAACATTTGCGACCAATCTGAACTATTTGCATTCACCGTCTTGGCTAAAATTTCTTTAATTTCCCGATTGGATACTTCAACCTATCCGCTGGTTTGCGGGTGATAAGGTGTGACTACCTTGTGCTTCACTCCATACTTGGTCAGCAACAACGTAAACCATCGATTACAAAAGTGTGAATCCCCATCACTAATGATTGCTCGCGGTGTGCCAAACTTTGTAAAGATATACCGCTTCAGGAATGCAATTACACTTCTCCCTTCATTGTTGGGTAAAGCTATGGCTTCTACCCACTTTGACACATAGTCAACGGCAACCAAAATATATTTTTTCCCATAGGAGTTCACAAAAGGACCCATAAAATCCATGCCCCACACATCAAATAATTCAACCTCAAGGATCGGGGTAAGGGGAAGCTCATGTCGGTGTGACACTCCTCCTTGCTTTTGACTTAGAACACATTTGCCGACTAGGGAGTTAGCATCTTGGTACAATGTTGGCCAATAATATCCACTTTGCAATACCTTTTGCAGCAGTTTGCACCCCACTATAATGACCACCAACTAGGGAAGCGTGGCATGAACTAAGTATGGCATCCCCTTCGACCTCCAGCACACATCTTCTAATAATATGATCTGCACATTCCCTGAATAAATAAGGCTCATCCCAAAAGTACTTTTTCGTGTGAAAGAGGAATCTCTTACGCTGATAAAATAAAAGTCCTTCAGGTATAATTCCACACACAACATAATTCGCGAAGTAGGCGTACCAAGGAATGGAACCATGAGAGATAATCATGACCATTTCATCCAGAAAAGTATCCTCAATCTCATTGTCCCCGGACACCACAACATTCGTTTTGAGTCTAGATAATTGATCCGCCACTCGGTTTTCACACCCTTTCCGATCCCTGACCTCAAAGTCAAATTCTTGTAGCAGTAATATCCACCGAATCAGCCTTGGTTTAGCATCCTTCTTGGCCATTAAGTAGCGGATAGCTGCATGGTCCGTGTGCACCACTGCTTTAGTTCCCAATAAGTAAGCTCTGAATTTCTCGAAACCATACACTACAGCTAACAATTCTTGTTCGGTAATAGTGTAGTTTCGTTGGGCCATATTTAAGGTCTTGCTAGCGTAGTATATTGGGTGGAACAACTTGCCTCTACGTTGTCCCAGAATAGCACCCAAGGCAGTACCACTAGCATCACACATTAATTCGAATGGGCTACCCCAATCCAGGGCAATAATGACCGGAGCTGACACAAGCTTCTCTTTGAGACATTCAAAAGCAACCATACATGCTTCATCAAACAAAAACACGCTTGAATTCTCTAGAAGTTTACATAACGGATGAGTAGTCTTTGAGAAATCCTTAATGAATCGCCTATAGAAACCTGCGTGTCCTAAGAAACTTCTAACACCTTTAACAGAGACCGGAGGTGGTAGATTGACAATCACCTCAACCTTTGCTTGATCTATTTGTATATCTTTCCCTGAAATTTGGTGTCCCAAAACAATCCCTTCTTTTACCATAAAATGACATTTCTCCCAATTAAGTTCAAGGTTAATTTCGACACACCTTTGCAAAGCTAGTTCCAAGTGTTCAAGGCCCTCTTCAAAGGAGTCACCCACTACGGAGAAATCATCCATGAAAACCTCCATAGAGCCCTCAACCATATCAGCAAAAATTGACAACATACACCTTTGGAACGTTGCCGGAGCAGTACATAGTCCAAAAGGCATACGTTTAAATGCAAACGTTCCACAGGGACAAGTGAAAGTCGTCTTATCTTGGTCCTCCGGGGATATATAGATTTTATTGTACCCGGAATACCCATCAAGGAAACAACATACCATCCACGCCTCGCTAACCTATCAAGCATTTGGTCCATGAAGGGCATGGGAAAATGATCCTTCTCAGTTGCCGAATTCAGCTTCTTATAGTCCATGCATACCAGCCAACCTGTGACCGGTCGCATAGGTACAAGTTCACCTTTTTCGTTTGGCACCACGGTCATACCTCATTTCTTTGGGACACACTGGACTGGGCTTACCCACTTGCTGTCTGCAATGGGATAAATCACACCTGCATCTAACCACTTAATGGTCTCTTTTTTAACCACTTCTTGCATAGGAGGGTTCAACCTCCTTTGGTGCTCTACGCTGGGCTTACAATCAATTTCCAACTGAATTTTGTGCGTACAAATTCCAGGGGGAATTCCTACTTTGTCACCAATTGTCCACCCAATAGCTTTGATGTACCTTTTCAACACACTCACAAGTGAATGTACCTGCTTTTTAAGTAAGTCAGCAGCAATGATCACAGGTAAAGTATTGTCAGCTCCCAAGAAGACATATCGAAGATGGGAAGGAAGAGATTTTAACTCGAGCTTCGGAGGTGCTATAATGGATGGCCTTGCGGGAGGAGTTTCTCTATTTTTCAAATCAATTTCAAGCTTCACAGGAGTTTTAGAGTAAGACTCTATTCCCGATAGAGCAACCAGTACCTCATCGTAATCTTGGATCTCCATCCCATCATAGTTCAATATCACAGTAGCTAACGAGTCACCAATGCAATCATCCTCGCTAACACTGGCTACCACTTCATCGATAACATCAATAATCGACACCACATGGATGTCATTTGGTTGCTTCATGGACTTGCACACATTGAAAGTGACTTCCTCTTCATTAACTCTAAATTTCAAGTCTCCGCTTTCCACATCGACAAGTGCTCTACCGGTAGCCAAGAATGGTCTACCAAGAATAATAGGGATCTCGGCATCTATCTCACAATCAAGAACAACAAAATCTGCCAAAAAAATGAACTTGTCAACCCGCACAAGAATATCATAAAGAACACCGATGGGTCGCTTGATAGAGCGATCTGCCATGAGAAGTCGCATTGTGGTAGACTTGGGCTCACCTAGCCCAAGTTGTTTGAAAATAATATATGGCATCAAATTAATGCTGGCTCCCAAATCACACAATGCTTTTGCAAATTTGAATACCCCAATAGTGCAAGGTATTGTAAATGCTCCCGGATCATCTTTCTTTGCAACCACATTCAAGATTATAGCACTGCAACTATGGGATACTTCCACCATTTCAAAGTCCACACTTTTCTTCTTCGTGACCAACTCCTTCATAAACTTGGCATACCCCGTCATTTCTAGTAGAGCATCCACCAAAGGAAGATTAATTGAGAAAGACTTGAAAATAGAAAGGAACTTTTGGAATTTGGCATTGTCATCTCTTTTCTTCAGCCTTTGTGGAAATGGGGGGGTTAACTTTGGGCAACGGTTTGGGAGGGACCGATTTAGACACATTCTCTACCTGAGTAGTAGTGGTTTTTCCCGACTTAACATCGCTTGGCTCACCATCATCTTCCATACCGCCTTCATCATTTACAATCTGTGGAGCCTTCTCCCGTTCGACCCCGTTGTTCTAAAATACATTGGTGTCCAAGAATTTTCTACTTCGAGTGACAATCACCATACATTGAGCATTCTCGTTCTTTGGATTTGCTAAGGTGTGACTAGGAAAACCACCAATTGATCTCTGATTCAGTTGAGTGGAGATTTGAACCATTTGAGACTCAAGATGCTTGATTGAGGCTGAGTGCAAAGTGACCTTTTGGTTTAAAGAAGAAAAATCAGCCTTCATCTCCTTGAGTACTTTGTCTGACCCTTCTACCTTGTGCAAAATACGAGCAAGCATATCTTCCATTCTATAATTCTCAAGATCAGCCTTTGGTTCATTAGCTTTAGGATGATCATGCGGAGGCACATATCGATCTTGCTCACCATCCCTCAAATTTGCATTTCGATCACGCCACTCACGACTATCTCTCCAATCACTACCTTGATCTTTGTTCCAACCTTGATTCCCACCCGACTTTGATAGCTCGGACGAGAACCCACCATCTGATTCGACACAAACTAGACTTCTTCATTGTACATGCTCTCAAATGCAGCATCATCTGGGCTCGTAGCGACTGCGTTTGCAGCTTTTGACTTCACACCCATAACATGCATTGTTAACAAGTCTATCTGAGTCATCATCTTGGCCTTATTTGCATCACGTTCTTGGTCTTTCACAATTTGCTCCTTGGTCATTCCGACTACAAGAGGAGATACTTGATCTTCTCTTGTGTGCCAAGCTCGATTAATCTCTGTCATGTCATCAAGCAAGGCTGCTGCAATAGGAAATGGTTGTCTCATGATTCCACCTTGGATCAAAAGGTCGGCAATAGACTTGTTCACCGAATCAAGGCTACGGTAGAAGTATTGCAACAACACATTTTCAAGCAACCTATGAGTAGGACATTGAAGAAGAAGCTTTTGGAATCTAAGCCATGTCTCATGGATTGGTTCACCATCAAGTCTCTTGAAGTTCTGAATGCCATCCCTCAACTTCACCATCTTCGAAGGAGGAATGAATCGTTCAAGGAATACTCCCGTTAGCTCCGCCCAAAAAGTAATTGAATCCCTTGGTAATTCAGCCAGCCACTTCGTTGCTTCCCCATTTAGAGAAAAAGGGAACAACCGAAGTCGAATTGACTCTTGAGATATGTTCTTAAAGATAAACGGACTACACACATCCAAGAAATTTTGAAGATGTTCATGCGGATCCTCATGAGCAAGTCCTCCAAATGATCCTTTGAGTTGCAACAACTGAAGCATAGTTCCGATCACATGAAAGATGGAATTACCCACAATAGGGGGCAAGCGAATGGCTCCCGCACTTCCCACCTGAGCCACATTGAAGTCGTTCATATTACAATGTCGTCATTTAATTGACATACATTATCATTATGACCAACAACACTATCAGCGTCATTCATATCGTCACCTATTAAAAAATAAACAACGAGAGAACTAATAAGTAAATTCAACTACAATCAAACTAATTCACTAATACACATCGGTATAAGAATTCTTAACGCCATTTCCCGGCAACGGCGCCATTTTTGATAACGCTCAAATACACCTATAACAGTTCAAGATGTAAGTGATCGTTAGCAATATAAACCCAACAAGGAGTTGGGGTCGATCCCACGAGGAATGGGACTAAGTTTAGAATTCAAATTCGAAGTATTAGGGTGATTTAGCTTTTTGTAGGTAGAAAACACTCGAAACGATATATAATGTAAATTTGTGAATTTTCAAATAGGAGGCTAGAATAGTTTTAATGGATAATTTCACTAAATCGCAATTTCAAAATGAGTTTAATCAATAAGAAAAGGGACCTTAGGGATGTGTGAGTGTTCAACCACCAATTTCACTAAATGGGTCATCACCAATTGCTTAATGATGTTAATCTGTAATGGGTAGGCAAGATTATCGCTATGATAGCTATCTTGCAACCAATTATCATGCTTTCGATTGGGTTTTACCAAACCCTAACAGGCTAAATAATCTGGACAAAATCATACACCTTAATTAAACCCACTTTAACAAGCTGAGTAGTAAAAGTAAAAACCCATACAATCATTAGAAGTCAATCCTACTCAAATGCATCTTTAACAAGCGTACAAAGAGATCTAAGCTAGAATTAAATTTACAACTTTAATTCTTAAGATAAAAACATGGATTAACAACTAAACCCACACTAGATCAACAAGTAATTCAGCAATTGATAAGACACATAAGCTAATTAGGTGTTTGAACACATAATCACACCCCTAAGGCATTGGGGTTTTAGCCAATCATAATGAAAGTGAAGAATTGGTTACCAAATGCATTCTCCATTGAGTTTGTCAATCTTCACACGGCAAAATTAATCAACTAAAAATATACCCAATGCTAGAATCTGCCTAAAGAAAAACTTCACAAGTTCATTGACCATGAAAAACTAAGTAATTTAGATACAACTATACTCTCTAGTTCAACTCTCTTTTTCTCCACCCCCTGCTCACATTTTGATATCTTCTATTTATACTTCCCAAAAATTTCCCATGATTTTGAATTTGCAGATCAATCAGCGACATAAGTTGTGTCTTGCCCTTATATTCGGCGACACGCCGAATTTCTCAATCTCGCCCCTTCAACCTATCACTTTGGTGCTGATTTCATCCTGGAACTTTAGGCGAGATAAATCGGGCTCACCGATCAACTCGGTGATGCGCCGAATAGTCTCTTAGCTCGTCGTTTTAAGATAGATTTTTCCTTTGCTCCCTGGAACTTTAGGCGATATCCATCGGGGTTCACCGTTTGGATAGGCGACACGCCGTTTGGATCGCCGTTTGGTCTATGAGCTCGCTGTTTTGACTTGGATTCTTCCTTAGCTCCCTGGAACTTTAGGTGATGTCCTGTCCACTCGGCGCATCGCCGAAAGGACTTTGGCGAGCCTCAGCCTTTATGTTCCTTCAATTTTTGTGCTTTTTTACTTCCTTTTTGCAATATATTGGCTTCATCCCATTCCTTGTCGCTTATGCTGCACACAAACGGTTTAACATCAGTTGTAGGTGTACAAAATGACATTAAGGACACTAAATTGACATAAACGAAGCTATAAATGAGTCAAAACTGTCGACTCATCACCTTCCCCTTTCGAATATAGTCCGAAATACCACAATCTATTAACATAATTATTCATAATCAAATTTCGAAACTATCGACACCAAAATCACAAAATTTAGGAAAAAGGGTCACAATGGCTCAAAAATAAGATTCTGAAAACGTGGTTTAAATCTGAAAAAAATTTCTTGAAAACGTTCCTCAAAGCATTAGGAATCCATTGGTGAAAACTGTTTCGAAAATGGAGCTCAAATTAGTTCCTAATCAACACTTAATGAAAAATTTGGAGTTCTTGAAAATTCCCAATTTCTTTAATTTAAAATCCCCAATTTCAGGTTAAAATCAAGATATAATCAATGAGTTATGAAGATTATGGGTTAAAATCACTTACCCAATAGTTTACCATGAAAAATCTCTTTGAAAATCGCCTATCCCGAGCTCCCCAAGTCCAAAAATTGTGAAATTGGGTGTTTTCCAAATTTTGGGAATTAAACACTGTTTAGGGAAAAATAACCCTCCGCGAATGCGGCTCATTTAGCCCACGAACGCGGAGCACAACATTCATACCCTCTACGAACACGGCAAGACCCACGCGAACGCAGAGAAGCTTGCACCAGACCTCAGCCGATAGCAACCACACTTCAAAGCAAATTCACCAAAACATCCCTCGGGATTCATTCGAGTCCTGTGCACACAAACCAAACATGCTACCCCACTAAATTCAACGTTTCGGACTCAATGAAACCGTAGAAATTCAAATGCGAGGTCTCCTTGACTCGGAACCCAATAAGATGCAATGAAACTAACTTTAAGCCTACCGAACTAATTACCCACTCCAATAAATCTCTTTCTAGCATCGACCGGAAATCAGAAATAGGAATTAAGTTTGCAACCTTAACCCATACTTTAACCCCATGATAATTAGCCCAAATACATGTATGAACAACAGCAAAACAAAGCATAACACAATACCCACTACATTAAATCAACACCCAATCCCATTATTGCACCCCTAGATCTTGGGGATTTATCCACCCTTCACAAAAAGTAAAGAAATTATACCTTCAAGGAAATCAACCATGTAAAACATGAAATTATGCAATTACAAGCAAACCCACTTTGGATTCAACATCAATTTGTCAAATTCAAGAACAAATTTTTAAAAACCCCAAAAGCGAGAAAGTGTTCTTCACAAAGTATATTGTTGCTCTCTCACTCTCAAAACTATGAATATTCAGAACTCTCCTAAAAAGAGTAATCTGTAAGGACCCAAGGTACCCCTTAGATGTGACATGGCGTACAAGACCCCGAGAAGCCTCATAAGAGCCCTTAGCATACATTACATACAAGATAATAGAGAATAAAATTTTAAAATCAAAGCTTCTTAAAAGAAACAGTGGAAGTCTGCATCTCATGTCTCAAAGCCAATCTATCATAGAAAGTAAAGTTGGGACGTAACCCAATACAATAAAAAACTGAAAGGAAATACATGAAAAAGAAATAAGAGCTAGGCTATGTCCTTGGATGGATGAGGACTCACCAAGTCTTCTAACAACTCTCTAATCAAGCTCTAGCCACGACTAGAAGGTGAATCGCCACGTCCTACACAAAAGAAGGTAATGTAGGCAAAAGTATGCGTTAGCACAATTAAGTACTAAGTATAATAGCAATGCACATAAACACATAAATCCTGCTAGAGATAGAGACATAATCATGACATGCAATGGCCAAGCTAAAAGCATGATAAACATGAGAAACATGAAACATGAAACATAAAGCATATATCAAGGCCAAAGCAAGCTAAATCATCTTTCTTTCTTTTGTTTACTTCATCATGAGAACACTTGTTCATTAACTTGTAGGGAATAGCCTTAAGCGACATGTAAGACCATGTGAGCTATCAACATGGAATCCGGTGTCTACCCCACACCGAAAAGAGGTGTCCTACTTGCCAAGGTAAGACCATGAACTTCTTAGCTTATGTGGATCAACTAGCTAATGTCTACTTAAAGACAACATCCTATGTTGGCAACATCGTTTATGGGATAGAGATTGCTTTAGGAGACTCGGCCTCAACTAACGGGAGAGCTCCAACTAGAAAACTCGGCCTCCACTAACGTGAGAGCTTTCAGTAGAAGACCCGACCCCTACTAACGGGAGAGCTTCCATCTCAATATCCACTCGGTGCTAAGCATAATTCCCACGGATTATTCATTAACATATTATATCATTAAACATGAAAAGGTACAACTAGGGTTACCAATTCAAGCTAAAATCATGCTTATAGACGTTTCATCTTCCATGGACCTTGTCCAAGCTTACGTCATTAGAATAGCTCCTTAAGAACATGGGTAATCGCCTCTTTTTTCTTCTTTTATCATAGTGGGAGAATTACGTGAGAAAACCTTTCACTACTTAATCATAGCATCATCATATCATAACTTTGGTACTTTACTCTCAAAGCACCCTTAATTCATCATGCTCATATTTCATAGTTCATAGAGTTCATATGGGTAAATGCAAGTTCAACTCATATCATGCAATTCAATGCGAGCTCATGCTTAGAAAGCTGTAATTAGGACAATTTACTCATATTTGAAGGAAATCACATAATAGAGGAAAATCATGCTTTTGACTTGATTATGCTAAATTCATAAGATTATCCTCAATTGATTCATAATTCATGCTTGATTTCATAGAGAATTCACAAATTTCATTTAATCATAGCTCAACCCAACAATCAAAGCATAGATTATCAAATTGGGGAGAATTAGCTTGGGATCATGGGGGTTCATGCAATCTTTACAATAAGACATGTAATTCACGCTAGATCGTGCAAAACATTACTTTTCCCACGCTAGATCGGGCACCAAATTACTTTACCCACGCTAGATCGTGCACTACAAAGCATTAAATCAGTAAATGAACTCATATAAGAAGAACCCTCAACAATTGATCAAACCCTACCTTTCTACAAGGGAATTGAACCTTGAAATGCATGAAGAAAAGGGACGGCTCAATGGAGGAAGCAACTCCATTTTTCAATACCATCATACCTTAGCAAAGCCTACTAGAAATTAGAGGAAATTGGGTGACCTTCAATTGAGGACTTAGCTTCTTCATCTTCCTTGAGCTAGAGAGGATTTCTTTTAGAGAGAGAAATATTTGAGAGGAGAGTTTAGGAATGAGTTAGAATGAAAGAAATTAGTCTTGGAAAGTATTTAAAAGTCTTAGATTAAGGGTATAACTGACTTAGCTTAATAGGTAAAAAATTAGGGAAAAGACCAAAAAACCCTTAATTAAAAACTGTCGGGGCCAATCGATGGACAGGATCTACGATCCATACATCAATTGATGCACCGTCCTGCTCTTCCGTCAATTGATTCTGAAAGTTCATTTTGGGCTGAAAATTTGGCCAAGTCTAGAAGGCATCTACGGAACCCATCTACGGCCCGTTGAATGAACTACGAACCGTCATGCTATTCCATAGGTCAAGGTTCAAAAACTTGGAAATCCTAAAAGTTCACAGTGTTATTGACGGTCCCCACCTACGGC
This sequence comes from Solanum appendiculatum, assembly GCA_018342035.1. Lineage (NCBI taxonomy): Eukaryota > Viridiplantae > Streptophyta > Magnoliopsida > Solanales > Solanaceae > Solanum > Solanum appendiculatum. The sequence goes on along the minus strand of JAGDQO010002140.1, from coordinate 49,996 downwards.
TCGTCAATCCTTCGTCTTCTGGTGAGTTCTGCATTCATAATTCTCTGAAAGCTTGGGGTGTTACAATATATCCCCCTTGGGATCATTCGTCCTCAAATGAGAATCAAGACATCATGAGAAGGGTAATAGACACGGACTAACAACCAACCTAGCATACAATCACATAAGTGTACATATCCAAGGAGGAAACATCATATCCAAGCTAAAGCATGATCAACACATCATATCATGAAGACTTAATGCAACTCATACTCAAATGTACATAATCATATAAGACTCTTCATGAACATGCATAATCAAGGAATCATGAAAATCAACTATGACACATGAGACCAAAAGAATGAACTATGAGGATCAAGATACCTCAAGCTAGAGTAGAATCGGAAGGAAAGAGATGAGGATATCGGGACATCATATCGGCCTCAGCCTCCCAAGTAGCACCCTCAACTACCTGATTAATCCATAGAACTTTCACGGAAGAAACTTCTTTATTTCTTAACTTCCGGACTTGCCGGTCTAAAATCTCAACGGGAACTTCTTCATAGGAAAGATGATCCTTTATGCAAAGATTATCTAATGGCACAATAGAGGTCGGATCACCAACACACTTCTTCTACAATGAGACATGGAAAATCGGATGCACTGATGCCAAATCATTAAGCAAGTCAAGCTCATAAGCAACCCTTCCAACACGTCTCAAAATCTGATACAGGCCTACATAACGGGGACTAAGCTTCCCTTTCTTCCCAAATCTCATTACACCCTTCATGAGTGAGATTTTCAAGTAAACCTAATCATCAACATCGAATTCTAATTCTCTTCTTCTAACATCGGCATCGGACTTTTGGATGTTTTCAACCTTTCCCTAAAAAGTTAAACTTTCTCCATAGCCTCATGCACCAACTCCGGACCTATCAAAGCAACTTCAAACCAACCTATAGGAGATCTACTCCTCCTACCATTGAGAGCCTCAAATGGAGCCATACCAATACTAGATTGGTAGCTATTATTATAAGCAAACTCAATTAAAGGCAAGTGATCATCCCAAGTACCCTTGAAATCAATTACACAAGCTCTCAAAATATCTTCAAAAGTTTGAATAGTACTCTCCGCTTGCCCATCGGTTTGGGGATTAAAGGCCGTACTAAGCTTAACAAGAGTACCAAGACCTTAATGGAACGACTTCAAAAATTGAGAAGTAAATTGTGCACCACGATCGAAGATGATGGATAAAGGCACTCCATGCAGCCTAACCATCTCCCTCAAATACAAATTAGCATAATCCTTCGCCGAATAAGAAGTCTTGACAGGAATGAAATGGGCTGACTTCGTTATTCTATCAACAACAACAAAAATCGAATCGTAATGTCGCCTCGAGCGAGGTAAACCCACAATAAAATCCATATTCACATCTTCCCACTTCCAAGTAGGAATACTAATAACTTGGGTCAAACCTGCCGGCCTTTGATGCTCAACTCTCACTTGTTGACTATTAGGGCAGTTAGCCACAAACTCTGCAATATCTTTCTTCATTCCGTTCCACCTTTAAATTTCCCACAAATCACGGTACATTTTTTGTAGCTCCTGGGTGGATGGAATATCGAGAACTATAGGCTTTCGATAAAATTTGCTCTCTTAAACCCTCTACATTGGGAACACACAAGCGACCTTGATATCGAAGCACACCATCTCCCCCTTGGGATAAAACCCCTATGGACTTATTTAGTACCCCTTCCTTTAGTTCAACCAAGTTAGGATCAAGACCTTTCATAGCTTCCACATCATGCACAAAATAGTATTTGGAACCCTCGTGAACCGTAACACCACCTTTAGTAGAATCAACCAATCTAACACCTAGTCTAACCAATATATGGACATCGCGAACCAACTCTTTCATACATCCTCAACATGAGCAACACTACCCATAGATAATCAACTAAGAGTATCCGCCACCACGTTAGCCTTACCGGGGTGATAGAGAACAGTCATATCATAGTTTTTTAACAACTCGAGCCACCTTCTTTAGCGGAGATTCAAATCCTTCTGTGTAAACATATATTAAAAACTCTTATGGTCGGTGAAGACATCTACATGTACCCTATACAAATAATGTCGCCATATTTTCAAAGCAAACACAACTGCTGCTAATTCCAAGTCATGAGTAGAATAGTTCTTTTCGTGCACCTTAAGTTTCCTTGAAGCATAAGCAATGACTTTCCCATTTTGAATAAGAACACATCCTAGCCCAATTCTTGAAGTATCACAGTAAACCACAAAACCATTGGATCCTTTTGGTAGGGTCAATATCGGAGCCGAAGTAAGTCGATCCTTCAACTCTTGGAAACTCTTCTCACATGTCTCGGACCATATGAATTTAAGCTTCTTTTGAGTCAAAGCAGTCAATGGAGAACCAATCGAAAAAAACCCTTCAACAAACCTCCTATAATAACCAGCTAAGCCCAACAAAATAGGGATATCCGAAGGTGATAAAGGTCTAGGCTAATTCTTAACCGCTTTCGTCTTCTTAGGATCTACCTCAATGTCCTTACCGGAAACAATGTAACCAAGAAAAGCCATGGACCTTAACAAAAACTAACATTTACTAAACTTCGCAAAGAGTCGTTGGTCTTTGAGGACTTGCAACACAATCCTCAAATGAATAACATGTTCACCCTTATTCCTTGAGTAGATCAAAATGTCGTCAATAAACCCAATCACAAACATGTCAAGGTATTGCTTAAACACTCTATTCATCAAGTCCATAAATGCGGTCGGAGCTTTTGCCAGCCCAAATAACATTACCAAGAACTCGTAGTGACCATACCTAGTCCGGAAAGCCATTTTTGGAATATCATCTTCCTTCACCCTTAATTGGTGATAGCCCGAACGAAGGTCGATCTTACAGAAATAACTAGCCCTTAAAGTTGGTCAAACAAGTCATTTATCCTTAGAAGATGATACTTATTCTTAATGGTAACCTTGTTTAATTGGGGATAGTCCATGCACATACGGAGTGAACCATCTTTCTTCCTTACAAACAAGACCGGAGCAACCCATGGAGAAAAACTTGGCTGGAAGAAACCCTAATCCAACAAGTCTTTCTACTGCTCTTTTAGTTCCTTAAGATCCGCCGGAGCCATTCTATAAAGAGGAATAGAAACAAGTTGCGTATTTGGGAGAAGGTCAATACCGAAGTCTGTTTCTCTTTCGGGAGGAATACCGGGCAAGTCATTGGGAAACACTTCAAGAAACTCATTAATAACGGGGACTGACTCAAGAGTAGGGGTCTCGTAATCTATATCCCTCACCCTAACAAGATGGTAAATGCACTCTTAGAGATCATCTTTCTAGAATTTAGGTAAAAAACAAATTGACCTCGAAACATGAAATTTCCCCCCTTCCACTCTAGGATAGGCTCATTAGGGAACTGAAACTTGACCACTCTGGTCCTACAATTAATAGAAGCATAACAAGCATGCAACCAATCCATCCCAAGAATAACAACAAAATCTAGCATATCAAGCTCTACAAGATCAACATAAATGACTCTATGGGATAAGAAGATGGGACAATCTCTATAAACTCCCTCAGCCATGACAGATTCTCCAATCGGAGTAGAGAAATGAAAAGTATCTAGCAACACATCTAGAACAACATCAAACCTCATAGCCACATATGGCGTCACAAAAGACAAGGTAGCACCGGGATTAAGCAAAGCATAAACATCAAAATGAAAAACTCTTAACATACCGGTTACCACATCGGGAGAGCTCTCTTGCTCATGATGAGCCTGAAGTGCATAAAATCGGTTTTGATTCTGAGCATTCAAACTCGATCCTCTAGGTGGAGCTTTCTTATTCTCTCTTTCCTTTGCCATGAGATATGGACAATCTCTCATATTGTGACCACTCTTTCCACAAATATAGCAACCATCCATATCGGCTTTACATCTACCCTCGTGCTTTTTCCCACACTTGGTACAAGGAGCCAATAAAGAACCATCATTATACCCTCCCTAAGACTTGGGTTTAGACACCCTATCATTGTTGGACTTCGGAGGAGCATTGGATGAGCCATGGCTGGAGAACCTTTGTCGAAATCTAGGAAGAATGTCCATCGGACCTTGCATGCGAAAAGTTACCATCTCTGGTCCTTGCCCTCTTGGTCTCTCTAGACCTTTCCTTAAGCTTTTCTTCTTCAATTTGATCGGAATAAACCATTAGACGAGAAATTTCCATATCAATAACAAGCATAGCGGTGCGGCATTCTTTAACCAACATGTCGGAGACCCTAGAAACAAACTTACTCATTCTTGCCCTTGGATCGGCAACGATGGAAGGAGCATATCGAAACAATTATGTGAACTTCAATGCATACTCTTTCACACTCATATGTCCTTGTCGAAGGTTGATAAACTCAAGCACCTTAGCCTCTCTCTTCTCAAGAGGGAAGAACCTATCAAGGAAAGCAACCTTCAATTTCTCCCAATCAAGAGGACCTTCATTAACCGCCCTCTGACTCTTCAATTTATTGAACCAAATTTAGGCAACACCCTTAAGTTAATAAGCGGTCAACTCCACCTTGTCTTCCGGCATCACACCCATGATCATTAACACCTTGTGCACTTCATTCATGAACTCTTGAAGATCTTACTCAACCTTAGAGCCATGAAATTTCGAAGGATTCATTCTAGTAAAGTCCCTCACTATTGACACAGTCGTACCCACATTTAGGTTCATGGGAGCCACCACCTCTCTATTGGGTTGGGCCGTCACAGCTTGAAGCAACACTTGAAAAGCAGCCCTAACCTTCGCATTAGTCACTTGTTCCGCCAAAGGGTCGGCCGAAACTTGAGGAGATTCTTGTTCCACATTCTCTCCCATGTTTTTTTAGCGTAAGCTCTTAAGGTCGTCATATCCTGAAACGCATAGGATAGGGATCAGGAGAGACATATATAGAGTTAAACTCTATGGCACGACTCAAGAGTAATGAAAGAAGTGGAATTTCTTAAACGTCTTATAGCCTCTCATTCATAAAAGTGGCGCGTTCACACTCATGAACAAGACTCTACTTGACGCAGCTTATGAGACATCCTAGGATCTTTCTAAAACCTGGCTATGATAAAAAGTTTGTCACGACCCAAGATACCCCCTTGATGTGACATGGTGTACAAGACCCTGAGAGGCTACATACAAGCCCTTAGCATACATTACATACAAGATAATAGAGAATAAAATTTCGAAAGAGAATTTCATATCAAAGCGTTTTAAAAGAAACAGCGGAAGTCTACATCTTATGTCTCATTGCCAATCTATCATAGAAAGTGAAGTTGGGAAGTAACCCAATACAATAAAAAACTGAAAGGAAATACATGAAAAAGAAATAAGAGCTAGGCTATGTCCTTGAATGGATGAGGACTCACCAAATCTTCTATCAATTCTCTAATCAAGCTCTAGCCACGAGTGGAAGGTGAATCACCACGTCCTACACCAAAGAAGTTCATATAGGAAAACGTATGCGTTAGCACAATTCAGTACTAAGTATGATAGCAATGCACATAAACACATAAATCGGGCTAGAGATAGAGACATAATCATGACATGCAATGGCCAAGCTAAAAGCATGATAAACATGAAACATAAAGCATATATCAAGGTCAAACCAAGCTAAATCATCTTTGTTTCTTTTCTTTACTCAATCATGAGAACACTTGTTCATTAACTTGTAGGGAATAGCCTTAACCTACATGTAAGACCATGTGAGCTATCAACATGGAATCCGGTATCTACCCCACACCGAAAAGAGGCATCCTACTTGCCAAGGTAAGACCATGAACTTCTTAGCTTATGTGGATCCACTAGCTAATATCTACTTACAACATCCTATGGTGGCAACATAGTTTATGGAATAGAGATTGCTTTAGGAGACTCGGCCTCAACTAACGGGAGAGCTCCAACTAGAAAACTCGGCCCCTACTAATGGGAGGGCTTTCACTTAAAGACCCGGCCTCTACTAACGGGAGGGATTCCATCTCAATATCCACTCGGTACTAAGCATAATTCCCATGGATTATTCATTAACATATAATATCATTAAACATGAAAAGGTACAACTAGGGTTACCAATTCAGGCTAAAATCATGCTTATAGATGTTTCTTCTTCCATGGACCTTGTCCAAGCTTACGTCATTAGAATAGCTCCTTAAGAACATGGGTAATAACCTCTTTGTTCTTCTTTTATCATAGTGTGAGAATTACGTGAGAAAACCTTTCACTACTCAACCATAGCATTATCATATCATAACTTTGTTACTTTACTCTCAAAACACCCTTAATTCATCATGCTCATATTTCATAGTTCATAGAGTTCATATGGGTTCATGCAAGTACTACTCATATAATTCAATTCAATGCACGCTCATGCTTAGAACGGCATAATTAGGACAATTTACCCATACTTGAAAGAACTCACATAATAGAGGAAAATCTTGCTTTTGACTTGATCATGCTAAATTCATAAGATTATTCTCAATTCATTCATTATTCATGCTTGATTTCATAGAGAATTCATAAACTTCATTAAATCATAGCTCAACCCAACAATGAAAGCATTGATTATCAAATTGGGGAGAATTAGCTTGGGACCATGGGGGTTCATGCAATCTTTACAATTAGACATATATTTCATGCTAGATCGTGCACTAAATTACTTTACCCATGCTAGATCGTGCACCATAAAGTATTAAATCAATAAGTGAACTCATACTAGAAGAAACCACAACAATTGATCAAATCCTAGCTTACTAGAAGGGAATTGAACCTTGAAGTTCATGAATAAAAGGGAGGGCCCAATGGATGAAGCAACTACATTGGTCAATATCATCAGACCTTAGCAAAGCCCATTAGAAATTGGAGGAAATTGGGTGACCCTCAATGGAGGACTTAGCTTCTTCTTCTTCTTTGAGCTAGAGAGGATTTCTTTTAGAGGGAGAAATATTTGAGAAGAGAGTTTAGGAATGAGTTAGCATGAAAGAAATTAGGCTTGGAAAGTATTTAAAGGTCTTAGATTAAGGGTATAACAGACTTAGCTTAATAGGTAAACAATTAGGGAAAAGATCAAAACACCCTTAATTAAAAACTGTTGGAGCCAATCGACGGACAGGATCTACGGTCCGTACATAAATTGACGGAACGTCCTGCTCTTCCGTCAATTGATTTCAGAAAGTTCATTTTGGGCTGAAAATTTTGCTAAGTCTTGAAGGCATCAACGGAACCCATCTACGGCTCATCGACTGAACTACGAACTCTCCATCTATTCCGTAGGTCAAGGTTCGGAAACTTGGAAATCCTAAAAGTTCACAGGGCTATTGATGGTCCCCACCTACGGCCCGTCAATCCATCTACGGCTCGTAGGTGGCAACCGTAGGTCACTGTCTTCAAGTGAGTTCTGTATGTAAAATTCTTTGAAAGCTTGGGGTGTTACAATATCTACCCCTTGGGAACATTCGTCCTGGAATGAGAATCAAGACATCTTGAGAAGGGTAATAGACACGGACTAACAACCCAACCTAGCATGCAATCACATAAGTGCACATATCCGAGGAGGAAACAACAACTACAAGCAAAAGCATGATCAACAAATCATATCATGAAGACTTAATGCAACTCATACTCAAATGGACATAATCATATAAGACTCTTCATGAACATGCATAATCAAGGAATCATGGAAATCAACTATGATACATGAGACCAAAAGAATGAACTATGAGGATCAAGATACCTCAAGCTAGAGTAGGATCGAAAGGTAAGAGATAAGGATATCGGGACATCATATCAGTCTCGGCCTCCCAAGTAGCACCCTCAACTAGCTGATTCCTCCATAGAACTTTCACGGAAGCAACTTCTTTATTTCTTAACTTCCGGACTTGCCGGTCTAAAATCTCAACCGGAACTTCTTCATAGGAAAGACTATCCTTTATGCAAAGATTCTCTAATGCACTATAGAGGTCGGATCACCAACACACATCTTCAATAAGGACACATGGAAAATCGGATGCACTGATGCCAAATCATTAGGCAAGTCAAGCTCATAAGCAACCCTTCCAACACGTCTCAAAATCTGATACGGGCCTACAAAGCAGGGACTAAGCTTCCCTTTCTTCCCAAATCTCATTGCACCCTTCATAGATGACATTTTCAAGTAAACCCAATCATCAACATCGAATTCTAATTCTCTTCTTCTAACATCGGCATAGCACTTTTGTCGACTTTGGGCAGTTTTCAACCTTTCCCTAATAAGTTGAACTTTCTCCATAGCCTCATGCACCAACTCCGGGCCTATCAAAACAACTTAACGAACTTTAAACCAATCTATAGGAGATCTACAGCTCGTACCATAGAGAGCCTCAAATGGAGCCATACCAATACTAGAATGGTAGCTATTATTTTAAGCAAACTCAATTAAAGGCAAGTGATCATCCCAAGTACCCTTGAATCAATTACACAAGCTCTCAAAATATCTTCAAAAGTTTGAATAGTACTCTCCGCTTGCTCATCGGTTTGGGGATGAAAGGCCGTACTTAGCTTAACACGAGTACCAAGACCTTTTTGGAATGACTTCCAAAATTGAGAAGTAAATTATGCACCACGATCGGAGATGATGGATAAAGGCACTCCATGCAGCCTAACCATCTCCCTCAAATACAAGTTAGCATAATCCTTCACCGAATAAGAAGTCTTGACGGGAATGAAATGGGCTGACTTCTTCATTCTATCAACAATAACCCAAATCAAATCGTATTCTCACCTCGAGCGAGGCAAACACACAATAAAAACCATATTCACATCTTCCCAACTCCAAGTAGGAATACTAATATCTTGGGTCAAACCTCCCGACCTTTGATGCTCAACTTTCACTTTTTCAGAATTAGGGCACTTAGCCACAAACTCTGCAATATCTTTCTTCATTCCGTTCAACCAATAAATTTCCTGCAAATCACGCTACATTTTGGTAGCTCTTGGGTGGATGAAATATCGAGAACTATGGGCTTTCGATAAAATTTTCTCTCTTAAACCCTCTACATTGGGAACACACAAGCGACCTTGATATCGAAGCACACCATCTCCCCCTTGGGAGAAAACCTCTATGTACTTCTTGAGTACTGCTTCCTTTAGTTCAACAATGTTAGGATCTAGACCTTGCTTAGCTTTCACATCATGCACAAAAGTGGATTCGGAACCCTTGTGAACAGTAACACCACCTTTAGTAGAAACAACCAATCTAACACCCTATCGGGCCAATCTACGGACATCGCAAACCAACTCTTTCTTACCATCCTAAACATGAGCAACACTACCCATAGATAATCGACTAAGAGCATCCGCCACCACGTTAGCCTTACCGGGGTGATAAAGAACACTCATATGACAGTCTTTTAAATACTCGAGCCACCTTCTTGGGCGGAGATTCAAATCCCTCTGTTTAAAACCATATTGCAAACTCTTATGGTCGGTGAAGACATCTACATGTACCCCATACAAATAATGTCGCCATCTTTTCAAAGAAAACACAACTACCGCTAATTCCAAGTCATGAGTAGGATAGTTCTTTTCATGCACCTTAAGTTGCCTTGATGCATAAGCAATGACTTTCCCATTTTGCATAAGAACACATCCTAGCCAAATTCTTGAAACATCTCAATAAACCACAAAACCATCGGATCCTTCCGGTAGAGTCAATATCGCAGCAGAAGTAAGTCGATCCTTCAACTGTTGGGAACTCTTATCACATGTCTCGAACCATACTAATTTAACCTTCTTTTGAGTCAAAGCTGTCAATGGAGAAGCAATCGAAGAAAAACCTTGAACAAACCTCCTATAATAACCAGCTAAGCCAAAGAAACTACAGATATTCGAAGGTGATAAAGGTCTAGGACAATTCTTACCCACTTTCGTTTTCTTGGGATCTACCTCAATGCCCTTACCGGAAACAATGTGACCAAGAAAAGCCACGGACCTTAACCAAAACTCAAATTTACTAAACTTCGTAAAGACTTGTTGGTCTTCGAGGACTTGCAACACAATCGTCAAATGATTAACATGTTCACCCTCATTCCTTGAGTAGATCAAAATGTCGTCAATAAACACAATCACAGACATGTCAAAATATTTCTTAAACACTCTATTCATCAAGTCCATAAATGCGACCGGAGCATTTGTCAACCCAAACGACATTACCAAGAACTCGTAGTGACCATACCTAGTTCGGAAAGCCATTTTTGGAATATCATCTTCCATCACCTTTAGTTGGTGATAGGCCGAACGAAGGTCGATCTTAGAGAAATAACTAGCTCCTTGAAGTTGATCAAACAAGTCATCTATCCTTGGTAGAGGATACTTATTCTTAATGGTAACCTTGTTCAATTGGCGATAGTCGATACACATACGGAATGAACCATCTTTCTTCCTTACAAAAAAGACCGGAGCACCCCATGGAAAAATACTTGGCCGGATGAAACCCTTATCCAACAAGTCTTCAATAGCTCTTTTAGTTCCTTTAGTTCCACCGAAGCCATTATATAAGGAGGACTAAAAATAGGTAGCGTATATGAGAGTAGGTCAATACCGAAGTCTGCTTCCCTTTTGGGAGGAATACCGGGCAAGTCATCGGGAAACACTTTTGGAAACTCATTAACAACGGGGACCGACTCAAGAGTAGGGGTCTCAAAATCTATTTCCCTCATCCTAACCAAATGGTAAATGCACCTCTTACAGATCATCTTTCTAGCTATTAGGTAAGAAACAAATTGACCTCGAAATATGGAATTTCCCCCCTTCCACTCTAGGATAGGCTATTTAAGGAACTGAAACTTGACCACTCTAGTCCTACAATCAATAGATGCATAACAAGCATGCAACCAATCCATCCCAGGAGTAACATCAAAATCTAGCATATCAAGGTCTACAAGATCAACATGAGTGACTCTATAGGATAAGGAGATGGGACAATCTCTATAAACTCTCTTAGCCATGATAGATTCTCCAATAAGAGTAGAGACACGAAAAGGATCTAGCAACACATCCGGAACAACATCAAACCTCATAGACACATATGGGGTCACAAAAGACAAGGTAGCACCGGGATCAAGCAAAGCATAAACATCAAAATGAAAAACTCTTAACATACCGGTTACCACATCGGGAGAGCTCTCTTGCTCATGATGAGCCTGAAGTGCATAAAATCGGTTTTGATTCTGAGCATTCAAACTCGATCCTCTAGGTGGAGCTTTCTTATTCTCTCTTCCCTTGGCCATGAGAGATGGATAATCCCTCATATTGTGACCACTCTTTCCACAATTATAGCAACCATCCGTACCGGCTTGACATCTACCCTCGTGCTTTTTCCCACACTTGGTACAAGGAGCAAATAAAGAACCATCATTATACCCTCCCTGAGACTTGGGTTTCGACACCCTATCATTGTTGGACTTCGGAAGAACATTGGATGAGCCATGGCTGGAGAACCTTTGTCGAAATCTAGGACGATCATGTCCATCGGACCTTGCATGCGAAAAGTTACCATCTCCGGTCCTAGCCCTCTTGGTCTCTCTACACATTTCCTTAAGCATTTCTTCTTCAATTTGTTCGGCATAAACCATGAGACGAGAAATTTCCATATCAATAACAAGCATAGCGGTGCGACATTCTTTAACCAACATGTCGGACACCCCCGAAACAAACTTACTCATTCTTGCCCTTGGATCGGCAACGATGGAAGGAGCATATCGGGACAATTATGTGAACTTCAATGCATACTCTTTCACACTCATATGTCCTTGTCGAAGGTTGGTAAACTCAAGCACCTTAGCCTCTCTCTTCTCAAGAGGGAAGAACCTATCAAGGAAAGCAACCTTCAATTTTTCCCAATCAAGAGGACCCTCATTAACCGCCCTCTCACTCTTCCGTTTATTGAACCAAATTTAGGCAACACCCTTAAGTTAATAAGCGGTCAACTCTGCTTTTTCTTCCGGCGTCACACCCATGATCATCAACACCTTGGGTATTTCATCGATGAACTCTTGAGGATCTTTCTCAACCTTAGAGCCATGAAATTTCAGAGGATTCATTCTAGTAAAGTCCCTCACTCTTGACGCAGCCGTACCCACATTTGGGTTCATGGGAGCCACCACCTCTCTATTGTCTTGGGCCATCACGGCTTGAGCCAACATTTGGAAAGAAGCCCTAAAATCTGCATTAGTCACTTGTTCTGCCAAAGGATCGGCCGGAACTTGAGGAACTTGAGGAAGAGCTTCTTATTCCACATTTTCTCCCATGTTTCGTCTAGCGTAAGCTCTTCGGGTCACCATATCCTTAAACACGTAGGATAGGGAATATGAGAGAGATATATAGAGTTAAACTCTATGGCATGATTTAGGAGTAATGAAAGAAGCGAAATTTCTTAAACGTCTTATAGCCTCTTATTCATAAGTGTGGCGCGCTTCACTCTCATGAACAAGACTCTACTTGACGCGGCTTATGAGACATCCTAAGATCTTTCTAAAACCTTGCTTTGATACCAAGTTTGTCACGACCCAAGGTAACCCCTAGATGTGACATGGCATATAAGACCCCAAGAGGCCTCATACAAGCCCTTAGCATACATTACATACAAGATAATAGAGAATATAATTTCGAAAGAGAATTTCATATCAAAGCTTTTTAAAAGAAACAGCGGAAGTGCACATCTCATGTCTCAAAGCAAATCTCTCATAGAAAGTAAAGTTGGTACATAACCCAATGCCTCAATGCCCTTACCGGAAACAATGTAACCAAGAAAAGCCATGGACCTTAACAAAAACTAACATTTACTAAACTTCGCAAAGAGTCGTTGGTCTTTGAGGACTTGCAACACAATCCTCAAATGAATAACATGTTCACCCTTATTCCTTGAGTAGATCAAAATGTCGTCAATAAACCCAATCACAAACATGTCAAGGTATTGCTTAAACACTCTATTCATCAAGTCCATAAATGCGGTCGGAGCTTTTGCCAGCCCAAATAACATTACCAAGAACTCGTAGTGACCATACCTAGTCCGGAAAGCCATTTTTGGAATATCATCTTCCTTCACCCTTAATTGGTGATAGCCCGAACGAAGGTCGATCTTACAGAAATAACTAGCCCTTAAAGTTGGTCAAACAAATCATTTATCCTTAGAAGATGATACTTATTCTTAATGGTAACCTTGTTTAATTGGGGATAGTCCATGCACATACGGAGTGAACCATCTTTCTTCCTTACAAACAAGACCGGAGCAACCCATGGAGAAAAACTTGGCTGGAAGAAACCCTAATCCAACAAGTCTTTCTACTGCTCTTTTAGTTCCTTAAGATCCGCCGGAGCCATTCTATAAAGAGGAATAGAAACACGTTGCGTATTTGGGAGAAGGTCAATACCGAAGTCTATTTCTCTTTCGGGAGGAATACCGGGCAAGTCATTGGGAAACACTTCAAGAAACTCATTAATAACGGGGACTGACTCAAGAGTAGGGGTCTCGGAATCTATATCCCTCACCCTAACAAGATGGTAAATGCACTCTTAGAGATCATCTTTCTAGAATTTAGGTAAAAAACAAATTGACCTCGAAACATGAAATTTCCCCCCTTCCACTCTAGGATAGGCTCATTAGGGAACTGAAACTTGACCACTCTGGTCCTACAATTAATAGAAGCATAACAAGCATGCAACCAATCCATCCCAAGAATAACAACAAAATCTAGCATATCAAGCTCTACAAGATCAACATAAATGACTCTATGGGATAAGAAGATGGGACAATCTCTATAAACTCTCTCAGCCATGACAGATTCTCCAATCGGAGTAGAGAAATGAAAAGTATCTAGCAACACATCTAGAACAACATCAAACCTCATAGCCACATATGGCGTCACAAAAGACAAGGTAGCACCGGGATTAAGCAAAGCATAAACATCAAAATGAAAAACTCTTAACATACCGGTTACCACATCGGGAGAGCTCTCTTGCTCATGATGAGCCTGAAGTGCATAAAATCGGTTTTGATTCTGAGCATTCAAACTCGATCCTCTAGGTGGAGCTTTCTTATTCTCTCTTTCCTTTGCCATGAGATATGGACAATCTCTCATATTGTGACCACTCTTTCCACAAATATAGCAACCATCCATATCGGCTTTACATCTACCCTCGTGCTTTTTCCCACACTTGGTACAAGGAGCCAATAAAGAACCATCATTATACCCTCCCTAAGACTTGGGTTTAGACACCCTATCATTGTTGGACTTCGGAGGAGCATTGGATGAGCCATGGCTGGAGAACCTTTGTCGAAATCTAGGAAGAATGTCCATCGGACCTTGCATGCGAAAAGTTACCATCTCTGGTCCTTGCCCTCTTGGTCTCTCTAGACCTTTCCTTAAGCTTTTCTTCTTCAATTTGATCGGAATAAACCATTAGAAGAGAAATTTCCATATCAATAACAAGCATAGCGGTGCGGCATTCTTTAACCAACATGTCGGAGACCCTAGAAACAAACTTACTCATTCTTGCCCTTGGATCGGCAACGATGGAAGGAGCATATCGGGACAATTATGTGAACTTCAATGCATACTCTTTCACACTCATATGTCCTTGTCGAAGGTTGGTAAACTCAAGCACCTTAGCCTCTCTCTTCTCAAGAGGGAAGAACCTATCAAGGAAAGCAACCTTCAATTTCTCCCAATCAAGAGGACCCTCATTAACCGCCCTCTCACTCTTCCGTTTATTGAACCAAATTTAGGCAACACCCTTAAGTTAATAAGCGGTCAACTCTGCTTTTTCTTCCGGCGTCACACCCATGATCATCAACACCTTGGGTATTTCATCAATGAACTCTTGAGGATCTTTCTCAACCTTAGAGCCATGAAATTTCAGAGGATTCATTCTAGTAAAGTCCCTCACTCTTGACGCAGCCGTACCCACATTTGGGTTCATGGGAGTCACCACCTCTCTATTGTCTTGGGCCATCACGGCTTGAGCCAACATTTGGAAAGAAGCCCTAAAATCTGCATTAGTCACTTATTCTGCCAAAGGATCGGCCGGAACTTGAGGAGATTCTTGTTCCACATTCTCTCCCATGTTTTTTTAGCGTAAGCTCTTAAGGTCGTCATATCCTGAAACGCATAGGATAGGGATCAGGAGAGACATATATAGAGTTAAACTCTATGGCACGACTCAAGAGTAATGAAAGAAGTGGAATTTCTTAAACGTCTTATAGCCTCTCATTCATAAAAGTGGCGCGTTCACACTCATGAACAAGACTCTACTTGACGCAGCTTATGAGACATCCTAGGATCTTTCTAAAACCTGGCTATGATACAAAGTTTGTCACGACCCAAGATACCTCCTTGATGTGACATGGTGTACAAGACCCTGAGAGGCTACATACAAGCCCTTAGCATACATTACATACAAGATAATAGAGAATAAAATTTCGAAAGAGAATTTCATATCAAAGCGTTTTAAAAGAAACAGCGGAAGTCTACATCTTATGTCTCATTGCCAATCTATCATAGAAAGTGAAGTTGGGAAGTAACCCAATACAATAAAAAACTGAAAGGAAATACATGAAAAAGAAATAAGAGCTAGGCTATGTCCTCGGATGGATGAGGACTCACCAAGTCTTCTATCAACTCTCTAATCAAACTCTAGCCACGGGGTGGAAGGTGAATTGCCACATCCTACACAAAAATAGTTAATGTAGGCAAAAGTATGCGTTAGTACAAATAAGTACTAAGTATGATAGAAATGCACATAAACACATAAATCGTTCTAGAGATAGAGACATAATCATGACATGCAATGGCCAAGCTATATGCATGATAAACATGAGAAACATGAAACATAAAGCATATCTCAAGGCCAAAGCAAGCTAAATCATCTTTCTTTCTTTTCTTTACTTCATCATGAGAACATTTGTTCATTAACTTGTATAGAATAGTCTTAACCGACATGTAAGACCATGTGGGCTATCAACATGGAATCCGGTGTCTACCCCACACCGAAAAGAGGTGTCCTACTTGCCAAGGTAAGACCATGAACTTCTTAGCTTATGTAGATCCACTAGCTAATGTCTACTTAAAGAAAACATCCTATAATGGCAACATAGTTTATGGGATAGAGATTGCTTTAGGAAACTCGGCCTCAACTAACGGGAGAGCTCCAACTAGAAAACTTGGTCTCTACAAAGAGGAGAGTTTTCACGAGAAGAACTGGCCTCTACTAACGGGAGGGCTTCCATCTCAATATCCACTCGGTGCTAGGCATAATTCCCACAGATTATTCATTGACATATTATATCATTAAACATGAAAAGGTACAACTAGGGTTACCAATTCAAGCTAAAATCATGCTTATAGACGTTTCATCTTCCATGGACCTTGTCCAAGCTTACGTTAGTAGAATAGCTCCTTAAGAAAATGGGTAATCGGCTCTTTGTTCTTCTTTTATCATAGTGGGAGAATTATGTGAGAAAACCTTTCACTACTCAACCATAGCATCATCATATCATAACTTTGGTACTTGACTCTCAAAGCACCCTTAATTCATCATGTTCATATTTCATAGTTCATAGAGTTCATATGGGTTCATGCAAGTACAACTCATATCATGCAATTCCATGCAAGCTCATGCTTCAGAAGCCATAATTTGGAAAATTTACCCATACTTGAAGGAACTCACATAATAGAGGAAAATCATGCTTTTGACTTGAACATGCTAAATTCATAAGATTATCCTCAAGTCATTCATAATTCATGCTTGATGTCATAGATAATTCATAAACTTCATTAAATCATAGCTCAACCCAACAATCAAAGCATAAATTATCAAATTGGGGAGAATTAGCTTGGGATCATAGGGGTTCATGCAATCTTTATAATTAAACATGTAATTCAGGCTAGATCGTGCACTAAATTACTTTACCCACGCTAGATCGTGCACTACAAAGCATTAAATCAGTAAATGAACACGTACTTGAAGAACCCACAAAATTGATCAAACCCTAGCTTACTGAAAGGAATTGAACCTTGAAATTCATATAGAAATGGGACGGCCCAATGGAGGAAGCAACTCCATTGGTCAATATCATCAGACCTTAGCAAAGCCCACTAGAAATTGGAGGAAATTGGGTGACCTTCAATGGAGGACTTAGCTTCTTCTTTTTCCTTGAGCTAGAGATGATTTCTTTTAGAGAGAGATATTTGAGAGGAGAGTTTAGGATTGAGTTAGAATGAAAGAAATTAGGCTTGGAAAGTATTTAAAGGTCTTATATTAAGGGTATAACCAACTTAGCTTAATAGCTAAACAATTAGGAAAAAGATAAAAAAGCCCTTAATTAAAAACTGTCGGAGGCAATCGACGGACAGGATCTACGGTCCATACATCAATTGACGGACCGTCCTGCTCTTCCATCAATTGATTCAAAAAGTTCATTTTGGGCTAAAAATTTAGCCAAGTCTGGAAGGTATCTACGGAACCCATCTACGGCCCGTCGACTAAACTACGAACCATCCTGCTATTCCGTAGGTCAAGGTTCAGAAACATGGAAATCCTAATAGTTCACAGTGCTATTGACGGTCCCCACAAACGGCATGTCAATCCATCTTCGGCCCGTAGGTGGCCTCCGTTAGTCATTGTCTTCAGGTGAGTTCTGCATTCAAAATTCTTTGAAAACTTGGAGTGTTACATAATCGAAGACCTTTCTTTCTCTCATCTTTGGGCTATTTATAGTTTGCCAAACTTTGGCAAAAAAACTCAGCACGCTACCCTTTGGGCGATGTTAGTCCAGCTTGCCCAGTTCATTCCACGCATCGCCTATCATGCTTCAACTCGCTTTCTTTTGCTCTAGGCTTGAATTATTTGAACCTCAGTCGGTGTGCTCATTCGAGTTTGCTTTTCACGTTCAGCGTATCGCTGAATACCACCGTATTTTGCCTTTCAAGCCTTCAGTTTTTCTCCTTGCGCTGTCGCTTTTGGCGATGTTCAGCAATGTCGCATTTCTAATTCGACAAGTCACCCTTTTCTTTTAAAGTTTGTCGACTTGTCTCGATACATAGATGTGTTATGCACTATCACTTTGGGTGAGGGCATGCTCACTAGGTGATTCATCTTTCTTTCTTGGCGATCATCAATGTAAATTTTGCACTTCTTTTCACACTTTTGGCCATTCTTTCGAACATTCATCCTTGCCTTGTCCATTTGCTTTCATAGCTAAAAATCATCAAAATATCATAGGAATAGGACAAAATTAGGCATTGCGGATACTAGATATTGAGCTAAATAGGCCTAAAATGAGTGCAAACCTACCACTTATCAGCAACAAAAAGGAAAAAATAAAAAGGCTTCTTGATGATAATGATAAGTTGTGAATTGCCTCATTGTGGCCCCTATTTAACTTGTTGGTGAATTGCTTGAATGCATGAAAGTGGACTTGAATTGTATGAATTGTTTTCTTTTCGCGTGGTGTGTTTTTGCTTCTGTACATTGAATTGTTGAACATCGTGATGAGACACTTGATAAAAGCTAAAGGGAAATGGTTTCGGCAAGTGATATTTTTGATTTGATAAAGTCGAAGGAAAATGATTTCGGATAGTAATATAAATTTCGAAGGGAAATGGTTCTGGCAAGTGATTTAATGTGAATGTTTTGATACTTGTCTGCTGTTGAGATGTGACTTTTAGTCTATGATCTTTGAACCTTGAGACTTGATTATTGTAGAACTGTTAGGTTAGGGATGATTTCTATGTAGATTGTAGTTTGTGGAGATTTGGTTAGGATGAAAGGAGTATTCGATTTTAACTAGGTTGCCTTGTTTATAAGGTTGCTTATTGGGTAACGTGTTGGTGGAACTCACCCCTTGCTTCTATACTTGTGTTGGTTCTGAGCTTGGATTCATTTGATCTTCTTCTTCTGACTTCGAGGCTTGTGGAAGGACTTGAGAAGTAGCTTCTTGTCATCTTGGCAGGCCCTCGTTTCCTTTGTTATGCTTCGTTCTATTTGAGAAGAAAAAAATTTGAGACTTGTAATTATCTGTCGAATTTTGTATATACATTGGTGGCTTGTACACGTGACAACCAAATTTTTGGGTATTGTTTAGACTAAATAAGTTTTCCACCTTTGTCTTGTTCTTGCTTTATCGTTTTTGCATTTTTTTGTTTTCATTGGGTTGAGGCTAACTTGTCTTTGTGGAAATATAGAAATGCCATCACGTCCATTTTTGGGTCGGGACAATAGGCTGGTGATTTTCTTTGGGAGATTTTTTAGCTCGTTGATTGTGCATGTAAACCCGTAAGTTTTCTTCTATATTTGTATTCTTAGTCTTCTATTTGGAATTCTTGTTCATGAAGTGCATGAACTATTTTTGTTTGATTTAAGATAAGATTTGTGCCCATATTCAGGGAAGGTGCTCCGTGAGCTGAATAGGACCAAATAACAAAGTCGATTGAGGGATTCCTCACAAAGTCCCACATATTGATTTTGAACTAATTTTTGGTCCCATCTTCAATTGTTGTGAATTGGATGTATGATGTACCATGGATTTATGGTACTTTAAATGATTTAAACTTAGAGTTTTGCTTGTGTCTTAAGAATTTGTTAGTAGATGTGATGGTGTTTCGACTGAAATTTTTCAGGAAATAGGTTTGGGAGCAGTTGGCACTGAATTGTTGCAGCAATAGGAATTTTTTGTTGAAGTACGACTTAACCTACGAGTCGTAGGTGTAAGTCATGGGTGGAAGAAATAAAAATTGGAGCTAAGGGTAAAATGACAGAAGCCAATTGACGAGCCGTAGTCTCCTCTACGATCCGTTTATAGTGAGTCATAGAAAAGTTCAGAGACGATGAACTCCAATACATGAATGACGGTTGAACAGGACGGACCATACAAACATATACGAGCCGCAGATCATGCCCATAGGAATTTATCTCTAGATGAAGGACATACTGTTGATTGACGGAGGCAACCTATGAACCATAGGATTACCTATGAGTCGTAGATGCCAAACCGTAGAAGACACTATTCAAACTGAATTTCCTTAGCTTTCCTTTTCCTACTTTATTTAGGATTTGTTTTCTATAAATATTATTTGTATTTTTTCATTTTTGGGTTGTTAGACATTTTGAGACACATAATTTTTGTTTTGATAATTTACTTGCATACATTTGGTGCAATTGATTGTTGAAGTGTTGGTTTATACTATTGTTTTGCTTTCATTTATCAATTGAAGATTATGAATTTCATGTACTACAATTGTAAGTAATGATTCATTCTATTAACCCTAGTATGAATTGTGATCACCCTAGCATGAGTTGTTAAATCCACAACTTGGGTTGTGGGAACCATGAGTAATTAACAACGTAAAACTAATAATTAGGTATTCTAGAATAGTGTTTATGCATGTATTGTTAATCTCTTTGTATTGTATGCTTTTTAATGGAGCACAATTTTAGAACCCGCCTTATTCCTACTTGCCCGACTAAGGAAGTAATGAATGAGAAAGAGATTAAATAACGAAGATTAATTAGCATTGATAATCCACTGTTTAATAGCCTAACCCAAATATGTGAGGGCCAATCTAGGGTCAATGGTAAGGGTTAGTAAAGTATACGCACGTAGACCGACCAAGTTGAGTAGTGAAATTCTATATTTGGACGACTAATCACTTAGGAGATACCTAACTTACCAACTTTACATCTTATACACTAGGAAAGGATTACTATTATTAGGTTTACTGCGTTAAGAACTTGTGAGGAACATATATGCCATAGTTTCATCTCATATTTATATTACAAACTGCAAATCATGTTACTTGCTTACTTATTACTACAAATCAATCAATCATTATTTTGTTTTACAAACTCCCCCCTTTTTACAGAAATAAGCTCACAAAAAGTACTATAGACATTAATTAGCCTAAGTCTAGAGCTTGTTCCACGTAGGATTGACCCTAACCATTGTTAGGTTCTTTATTTGACAACAACTGTTTATGCTTATTTAGGGAGGTGTAATTTTGCATATAATATTTTGGCGTCGTTGCCAAGGAATAAGGCTTTTAGATTAGACTAATTTCGTTAATGCACTGTAGTCAATTATTACTTGATTTACGTTTTATTTTTATTTTTGTTTTTTACTGGTCTTATTTCTAGTGTATGCAAAATACACGGTGTCAAGGAAATCCCCTTACCCCATACGATACGGAATTAAGAAGAACGGTGCGAAGAATGGCTAGAAAAGTTCAAAACCTAGCACTGAATGATCCTAACGGAGAGGGTCGTGATGAGGTACCTGGAGTCCAAGTTCCAGGAGTGGTGGAAGTACCTAGAAACATTAAGGATAATCCTCTTTTTGATAATGATGCTAGAGTGAAAAATCATCTATCACCGAATGTTCGCCTTAACTATATGGTTGATCATAACAATGTGGGATCAACTGGTATTATAGTTGTTCCTCCACTACCAACCGAACACACGTTGGTGGTCACTACTACAAAATAGAGTTTTACCAATAATAGTTTAGTTGCAATAGCTTATTTGTCGTTGAAGTGTTAAATTAACGCTAATTTTACCGGCCTTTGTAGATTGGCTGAGAAAGAACCCTTCTTTACTGGCAGTCCAAATTATTAGTCAGTAAAATTTGATCAAAATTCAACTTTCATGAAATTTTTTTCTCCTTCTAATTTATTTTCCCTAGAAAATATTCCCTATACAGCCACACTCATCATAAGAATAGGGCAGACCTTTCTCCCTCATTGTTGCTGGTGCTCATAGTCTATAATCGGGTATTCTTTGAACTCTCTCTTTTAGTTATTGGAACTTTTGATTTTTTCATTGTACTAGTCTTCTCTCTTCTCCTTTTGGGTTTGCAGATCCGTCTCTCTCCTCTTTTCCTTTTCTTTTTCAGCAAACATGACATGTACTATTTATTCTCCGTTTCTTATCTTCCCTTTGAATTCTTTTGTCAGACATAACATGCAGAGTTTCATATCTAATGTAAATATTATGGAACTTTTTGTCCAGGGTTTGGACGATGATTAAGTCTTGTAGGAAACACTGGACAACGTACTTGGCTTGTGAAAGTTTTGTAATAATTAGTCAAAGAAGAACTTTATAAAAAAAATTGTGCAATGTTTGTTAATTTTCAGAGTATGATGAGTTAAGGTACTTGCATATAATATAGTGGAGAATTTCTTAATTAATTAAAAAAATGAGAAGGAAGTTTTACATGAAACAATTTATTTGTTCCAGGCTTACTGATTTGAGTAAAATTTCATGTTTTACTTCCTTCTCATCTTACTCATTAAATTTTTGGTCAAGTTGTGCAGGGGATTGTTTTGTAGCTGGTTAAAAAAATGTTTATCCAAGTATGAATTTTTGTGTTAACTTAAGAAACGTTTGGTAGGTAGATAGAAAATGAGTTATTCATGTAGAATATCAATACCTTCATAACTCTAATCAATTAGAGTTCAGACTATTCATTTTGTTGATCAATAGTATCTTGGCTAGTAGCATGTTTTATACCTGAAAAACCTTGATCCATCTCTTCATTATTTGGTTTCACCCTAGATGTTTGACCCGTAGTTCGCACCTGCCCATCAATAACGTGTACAGATTTATTAATAGCTTAATCTAGTGCTTCAACAATTGCTAAATCTGGTGGTGTTAGAGCTACAACTGTCACGACCCGATATCTCGAGTCATGATGGCGCCTACCACCCGACCAGTAGGCCAGTCGAAACCCTATCCCGAAACTGAATGGTAATGGGACTAAGGGTGGTGTAATACCCCAAATTCAAAAGGGTGGAAGATTCCTGATTTCCTGGGTTAGTGTCAGTAACGACAGAGGCCACATAAAGTTTTTAGGTTGACCTACGGCCCATAGGTGGGAACGGTAAGTGGCAACCCCAAGTTTTCATAGATGTTAAGTTTCAGAACCTCAACGACGGCTTGCGAGGATGGACCGTCGAGCAATGTACGAGTCGTAGGTAGGATTCGTTGATGTGACCCATGCTTAGTTGAATTTTTAGGGTTAAGGAGTTGACTTATGGTGGCCATGTACGGGCCATAGTTTGACCCATGAACCATACCTTGGGTCCGTAGCTGTAGAATTGAAGGGTTGGCAGTCTCTGAATGTACCTACGGAAGGACATGACGGGTCGTAGATCTACCTACATACCGTAGGTCCAACCGTAGGTGGGGGTTCGACAGTTATTTAAAAAGGGGCTTTTGGTCTTTTCCCTAGGTGTTTAATTCCTAATCAAAGTCGATTTGGCCTTTAACCCACACCCTATATAAACCTTTTAAGCCTAATTTTACCCATTCTAAAACATTCCCAAGACTCTCCTCTCTCAAATATTTCTCTCTCTAGAAGTTGGCAGAAAAAGAAGAGGGCAAGCTAAGGTTCAAGAAAAATCAAAATTTTCTTCATCAATTTCTTAAGGAATCAAGATCCTAAGGTATGATAGTGTTCATCCATGGAGCCCATTCCTCCATGGAATCCCAAAAATCTCTAATTTTCAAAGTATCAAATCCCCAATTTGATTTAAGGGTTTTCTTCTATGATGTGGGTTCCTTCAATTATGATCAAATTACTTTAAATTATGGTTTTCTAAATATGAATTGAGTTAAATTACAAGTTTTAAGATGAATCCCCATGAACCCACATGAATTCCCCTAATTTTGATATATATGCATTGATGATGGTTTGAATTATGAAGAAGATAGAATTTATGAAGTTTATGTGAACTCATGCATGTTTTTATGATTTCAAAAGTTATGACTCATGATGAAATTGATGAATGATGAAAAAATTGGTTTTATGATGTATGCATGTTCAATTATGGAAATTATGATGATTTATGAATTGCTTTAAAATTGAAGCTTAATTGAAGATGTTGTTGAGTTGTGAAAGGTTTTCTCACATGTAAAGGATTCATAACTTGTTGAAAAGTTTTCTCAACTAAAGTTGAATCAAAGGTTTAAGGAGCTATTCAATGAACTTTAGCTTGGATTGGTAACCCTAGTTGTACCCTTCCATGGATAATAAGATGAATAAGAATTATAACTATTCCGTGGGATTTATGCTTAGCACCGAGAGGATATGGAGATGGAAGCTCTCCCGTTAGTAGAGGTCGGGTTTCTAGTAGCAATCTCCTTATCCCTTACCTATGTGCCCTCATAGGATGATGTTCTATGATAGAAACTAGCTAGTGGATCAACGTAATCTATAAGTTAAGTAAAGGGTCCTACCTTGGCAAGTAGGATGGCCATATCGGTGTGGGGTTATACACCGGATTCCATGTAGATAGCTCACATGGTCTTACATGTCGGTTAAGGATACTTCCCACAAAAATAATGAACTAAAGTACTTTTTATGATGTTCCTTAAGTAAAGTAAAGATGTTTAGTTTGCTTTGACCATGATTTGTGTTTTATGTTTCCTAACCTTTATCATGTTGTAGCTTGGTCATTGCAGGTTGCGAAAATGTCCCATTTTAGCATGTTTTAAATGATTTTGTGCATTGCTATCATACTCTGTACTTGATTGTACTAACGCATATTCTTGCCTACGTTGACTTGTTAATGTAGAGCTCGGGGATTCTCCATCTATTCGTGGCTAGAGCTTAGTAGAAGGATTGTTAAAGACTTGGTGAGTCCTCATTTATTCGAGGACATAGCCTTGTTGTTATTATTTTTATGTTCTTTCATTTTGGCATTGTATTGGGTTACGTCCCAAACATTATTTCTCTTTCTTATGTAAGATTGTCTTTGAGACATGAGATGTAGACTTCCGCTATTTTCTTAAAAGCTTTGATATGACATTGTCTTTTGAACTCTTAATTCTTTATAATCTTGTACGTATGAATGCTAAGTGGCTTGTATGGGGCCTTTCAGGGTTTTGTATGCCATGTCACGTTTAGGGGGTACCTTGGGTCGTGACAAACTTCGTATTCAAAGCACATGGTTTTTGAAAGATCCTAGGATGTCTCACAAACCACGTCGTGTAGAGTCTTGTTCATGAGTGTGAAGCGCACCACATTTATGAACGAGAGGCTATAAGTCTTTTCATTATTCTTAAGTCGTGCCATAGAGTTTAACTCCATATGTCTCTCTCCTAATCCTTATCCTATGCATTTCAAGATATGGCTACCAGAAGAGCTTATACTAGAAGAAATGCGAGAGAGAATGTGGAACAAGAAGCTCCTCCTCAAGCTCCCCATGTTTCGGCCGACCCTTTGGCCGAACAAGTAACTAATGCAGAGTTTAGGGCTGCTTTACAAGTGTTGGCTCAAGCAATGACGGCTCAAGCCAATAGAGAGGTTGTGGCTCCCATGAACCCAAATGTGGGTATGGCGGCATCAAGGGTGAGGGATTTCACAAGAATGAACCCTTTGGAATTTCATGGTTCTAAGGTGGAGAAAGATCCTCAAGAGTTCATTGATGAAGTATACAAGGTTCTAATGATCACGGGTGTGACGCCGGAGGAAAAGGTGGAGTTTGCCACTTATCAACTTAAGGGTGTTGCTCAAGTTTGGTTCAACCAATGGAAGAGTGAGAGGGAGGATGATGCGGGTCCTCTTGATTGGGAGAAATTAAAGGTTGCTTTTCTTGATAGGTTCTTTCCCCTTGAGATGAGGGAGGCAAGGGTGCTTGAGTTTGTCAACCTTCTTCAAGGAAGCATGAGTGAGAAAGAGTATGCTTTGAAGTTTACACAATTATCTCGATATGCTCCTTCTATGGTTGCCGATCCTAGGGCAAGAATGAGTATGTTTGCTTTGGAAGTGTCCTAAATAGTGGTCAAGGAATGTCGTACTATCAATTTCACTAAATGGGTCATTTCGGATTATTTAAGTATGCTGAATCATAATGGGTAAGCAAGATTACGACTATGATAGCTATTTTACAATTAACTATCATGCTTTCAATTGGGTTTTATCAAACCCCAACATGCATTACAATTAGAGGACAATCTTATACCTTAATTCAACCCACTTTAACAAGCTGGGTGGTACAAGTAATAGCTCATACAAACATCAATTGCTAATTCCCCTCAAATGCATCTTCTACAAGAATACAAAGAGATATATAAACTAGAACTAAATTTGCAGCTTAAATTCATAAGATGAAAACCTCACTTAACAATTGAACCCATTATAAATCAGCATTTAATTCAACAATCCAAAAGACCCACAAGCTAATTAGGTAATCGAACACATAATCACACCCCTAAGGAATTGGGGTCATAGCCAAATATAGCAAGAATGAAGAAATAGTTACCAAATATGTTTCCCATTGATTTCTCAATTCTTCAAACAGCAAATACAATCAACTACAATTATACCCAATGTACCAATTCACAATAAATCACAAGAATAGTTCAAAAAATCGCTAAAAGTGCAATGTACTTTATAAATTTGAGTTGTGGTTCTTCTCTCAATCACTCGTTACTCAATTCAATTAAAAAATTTCTATTTATGCTTTCCCAAAAATTTCACAAACTTTCAAATGTCTGAATATTCGGTGGCATAAGTTAGTCTCGCCCTTCCACTCGCCGATGTGACGAATTTCCTTTTCTCCTCTTTTAGTGCTTGACTTCAGTATTGATTTCATCATTGAACATTAGGCGATGAATATCAGGCTTGCCGTTTTGATCGACGACTCGCCGTCTGGTTCTCCAGCTCGCCGACTTGACTTAGATATTCTCCTTGTCTATTAGAACTTTAGGCGGTACACTGTCCACTCGGCGTGTTGCCGAGTTTTCTTTGGCAAGCTTCAGCCTTTATGTTCCTTCAATTTATCAACTTTTTAGCTTCTTTTTGCATCATTTTGTCCTTGCCTCATTCCCAAGCCTTCTCGTTACACATAAACGTTTTAACATTAGTTATGAGTGTAAAATAGGCATTAAGGACACCAATTTCATACAAATAAAGCTCTAAATGAGTCATAACTATCGACTCATCGACCTCCAAAGCCATTGCCCAAAGTTACTCCGCCATTTCCTCAAAGATTGAAGATGAGGGATGAGGATGCAAAGTTTCTCTCCATTTTTAAAACTCTTTCCAATAATCTTCCATTTGTGGAGGCGTTGTTAGAAATGCCGCGTCATGCTAAGTTTATGAAAATTTGTCACGAAGAAGAGATGCATGAATTTCAAGAATGTTGAAGTGCACCATAGTTGTAGTGCCATTATGTCAAACATGGTTGTCAAGAAGGATGACCCAGGGGCATTTACTATCCCTTGCACTATAGGGATGCTTCAATTTGCTAAAGCGTTGTGTGATTTGGGGGCAAGTATAAATTTGATACCTTATGCGATTTTCAAGCAACTTGTGCTAGGTGAGCCTAAGTCAACAACTATGTGTCTTCTCATGGACGACTATTCTATCAAGTGTCCTATTGCCATCCTAAATGAAATTTTGGTGAAGGTGGACAAGTTTGTATTTCCGGCAGATTTTGTGACCCTCGATTACGAGATTGATGCCGAGGTCCCTATTATTCTCGGTAGGCTGTTCTCGGCTATCGGGAGAGCTCTTGTTGATGTGGAAAGTGGTGAGTTAAAATTTCTGGTAAATCATGAGGAAGTTCTTTTCAATGTGTGCAAGTCTATAAAGCAACAAAGCGACCTCCATGTGATATCGGTTGTTGATGTTATTGATGAAGCGGTTGCTAGTTTGGGTGAAATTTCGTGTGTTGGTAAATCTTTAGCCGTCGTCCTCTTGAATTACAATGGGGAAGACATTCAAGATTATGATGAGGTAGTGGCTGCTCTATCGGGTTTAGGGTCTTATTCTAAGAACCCCTTTAATCTTGATATCTATTTGTAAAATAGGGAAAGTCCTGCCGCGAAGCCATCCATTGAAGAACCACCAAAGCATGAATTGATGGTACTTCCTCCGCACATTCGTTATGTATTCTAGGGATCAAATAACACCTTGTCAGTGATTATTGCTGTGGATTTGCTTGAATGGCAAACACAAGTGCATGTCAGTGTGTTGAAAAAGATTATCAAGGCTATTGGATGGACGATTGCTGACATTCTGGGAATTCCACCCAGTATTTGAACCCACAAAATTCAGTTGGATAGTGATTGTAAGCCAAGTGTTGAACATAAAAGGACGTTGAATCCTCGAATGTAAGAAGTTGTCAAGAATGAGATCATCAAGTGGCTGGATGCAGGAGTTGTTTACCCTATTGCGAATAGCAAGCGGGTGAGCCCCGTTCAATGCGTTCCAAAGAAAGGTGGTATGATCGTGATCCGAAAAGAAAAAGGTGACCTTGTGCCAAAGCAATCGGTTATGGGTTGGTGTGTATATATGGATTATCAGAAGTTAAATGCGAGGACCGAGAAGGATCACTTTCCAATGACCTTTATGGATCAAATGCTTGATAGACTTGCGGGTCGTGGATGTTATTGCTTCTTTGATGGTTACTCCAGATATAATCAAATCTCCATTGCACCGGGGGATCAGGACAAGACAACTTTCACATATCCCTATGGGAAGTTTTCTTTCAAAAGAATGTCTTTTCGATTGTGTAATGCACCGGCGACATTTCAACGATGAATGCTATCTATTTTTGCCGATATGGCAGAGGATTTCATGGAAGTTTTCATGGACGCTTTTCGGTTGTGGAGGATACATTTGAAGACTGCCTTTAGCACCTTGGTAGTGTTTTGCAATGATGTGTTGAAACAAATCTTGTGGTCAATTGGGAAAAATGTCACTTTATGGTCAAGGAAGGTATTGTGCTAGGGCACAAAATTTCGGTAGAAGGCATAAAGGTTGATCAAGCTTAAGTTAAAGTTATAGCCAAGTTGCCTCCTCCCAATTTGATTAAAGGTTTTAGAAGCTTCTTGGGTCATGCGGGTTTCTTAAAAAACTTCTCTAAGTTAGCTTATCCTCTTTGTAAGCTACTTAAGAAATAAAGTGTCTTTGAGTTTGATGAAGCATGCGTGATGGCATTTTTGTGTCTAAAGGAGAGGCTAGTTTCGGCTCCGATCATTGTTGCTCCGCATCGGAACATGCCATTTTAACTAATGTGTGATGCTAGTGGTATGGCTTTGGGAGATGTAGTTTGCCAAATCAAGGGAAGGTTATTTCACCTGGTTTATTATGCAAGCAAGTCTTTGAATGTAGCTCAAAAGAACTACACCGTCACTGACCAAGAGCTGTTAGCCATGGTGTATGCTTTTGAAAAGTTTAGAGCATATTTATTGTGGACAAAGGTGGTTGTACACACTGACCATGCTGCTATACATTACTTGATGGCTAAGAAGGATGCAAAGCAAAGGTTGACCTTTCCCGATGATTTGGTGATGGTTGTGTCAAAGGGTACCACACCTTGGTATGCTGATGTTTCTAATTATGTAGTGGGTGGGATTCTTTCTGATGGACTGAAATTTTACAATTGAAAGAAGTTCCTGTTTGATGTGACGAAGTATTTCCAGGATGAGCCTTACTTATTCCGTGATCTCTGCGGATCATATGATTAGAAGATTTGTTTCGAATGTTGAGGTAGTTGTTATTCTTGACGATCGCCATGCGTTACTAGTTGGTAGGCACCATAGTGGAGTGTGTACAACTGCGAAGGTAGTATAAAGTTGTTATTATTGGCCAACATATTAGCGAGATGTGAACTCCTTTGAAAAAAAGTGTGTTCAATGTCAAAAGCATGGAGGAGTGTCGTGAAGGTATGAATTACCTGGCTCTCAAATTTTAAAGGTTGAGCTGTTCGATGTATGGGTAATCAATTTTAGGGGGCCTTTTGTATGTGCTTATGGGAACAAATACATCTTGATGGTTGTTGACTACATCTCTAAACGTGTAAAGGTTGTGGCCTTACCTAATAGTGAAGGGAGAAGTGTGGTTGAATTCATCAAGTGGTACATTTTCACAAGGTTTGGCACTCCACGTGCAATTATCAGTTATGGGGCTCTCATTTCTGTAACCGAATGTTTGCATCATTATTGAGCAAGTATGGAGTCAAGCATAAGGTTGCCATCCCTTATCATCTGCAAACAAGTGGGTAAGTCGAGGTGTCAAATGGGGAAATCAAAGGGATTTTGGCCAAGACCATTAATGAAAATCGAACAGATTGGTCCCGGAAGTTAGATGACGCTCTTTGGGCATATAGAACTACATTCAAGACCCTGATTAGTATGTCCCCGTATTAACTGGTGTTTTGTAAATCTTTTCATTTACTCGTTAAGCTTTATCACAGGGCGTTGTAGACCTTGAAGCCCATGATCTTGAATCGAGAAGATGCGTCAAAGGATTGAGTTGACCTACTCTATGTTTTGGAAGATATTAGTCTTCGGGCTTATGAAAGTTTATTCCTCTATACGGAGAAAATGAAGAAGTGGCATGACACAAAAATCATTCATCGAGAACTTAGAGTTGGTGATCTTGTGATGCTCTACAATTCTCGTTTGAGACTCTTTTAGGGAAAACTTAAGTCAAACTGGTCTGGTCCGTTTAAAGTGAATCGTTTGTTTAAAAATGGGGAAAAAGAAGTTGAAGATGAGAATAGGTCAATGCTCAAGGTGAATGGGCTAAGACTTAAATTTTACCTTGGAGAGCACCCCCAATGTGACTATGATTTATGTGGTGAATTTGGATGATGCTTGAAGGCATGTTCACGCCGTGCCACGATGTTAGCTAAGGTGCTTCTTGGGAGGCAACCCAAGTGTTACTTTTAGTTGTTTGAATAACATTTGTTGGATGTTTAGGTTGGAGTTCGTACTTTGGAATAAATGCAACTGGTCGAGAGGCTGGACCACTCAGCTAGCTGTCGAATTACCCTCATCATTGCCTTAATGCATCGCTCCTTAAAGGTCAAAACTGAGGAAACTTCTGGATGATTGGGCAAGCTTAAATCCAAGTTGGCGAGTCACTAAGTTGGATCGGCGAGACCGATCGAGCTCGCACATTGAACCTACTGAAGATCTACATTTCTATCAAGTTTGGAGATCTGAGGCACATTCGGTGCATCACCGAGTGGATCGGCGAAGTAAGTTAGCTCACCAACTCGGGCGGGAACGTAACGATTTTAAGCTTTTAAATTTAAAATTTTTCTTTTGTTTGGAATTTACCACTTCCTTACTCATTCATTCAAACTTTAGTTTATAATTTCATCATTTGTGTCGTGCGATTTGCGTCTGGAGTGTCATTTTGATTAATTTTCCCTTACTCTTTTCCATGTCCTTCCCTTTGTCTACTTTGAGGTTGGTTTCTCAAAATTGGTTTATTTTTATGCCGTATTTGTGATGCTAATCGTTAGTGCAATGGGTATATTATTGCTTAATTTAATTGTACGCTTTTATTGTATGCCTATTGGTTCGTATAGTGTTAAATTGAATGCGAGCATGTTTATATCTATTGTTTGGGCGATTTTGCTCTAAATTCTCGTAGTAGAAGATTAATTGTGGTTGATACATGTTGGTTAATGTGTGGGCGAAGTTTGAGTAGCCCGAATTCTGTCGAATGACTTGAATTTACTCGATGATGGATTGGGTGATACCATTCTTAAGTGCAAAATCGTCATTTTTTTGATTTTGAATCAATTGGGGGAAGGCTGAGTACCCTGGGTAGTAATTTGTTAGTGGCTAGTTTCTAGTTGATGAAAATTCTGCATTAATTGATGTGTCGTGGGCTGTTAGCTGTGAATCGAAAAAAATGGTGAGGTGATGCTTTGGGCCATTTCAGTGAGTTTCGTCGAGATCGTCATGGTGGTTCGGTGTGTCACCAAATATCCTCCCCATCGCTTTTCTGACCTCTTTTTCTGCTGAAATGTTCTGTGATATTCGGTGAAGTTCCTTAAGATCACCGAATGAGCTCGGGGACTCACAGAATTGTCTTGGTATCCCCCTTTTGACCTGAATTTTTTTGAATGATTTTTTTTTGTATTTTTGGCGATGCCCTTATTGTTCTACAAATAGACACGGTGACTCGCTGACTAGTTCGGTGAGCCTTTCTGTAATTGTTTTTGTGAAGTGTGTTTTTCTAATCCTTTTGAAATCGAATTTTGTTCTTGTTTGTGTGTCTTTACAGGTATGGCTAGACCCAAGGTTGCCGCTCGAGGTCCATCACCCCGCAAGAGGGAAAAAAGGGTGGTGTTTGCGGAGGAGAGTCAACAGCCCCAATCCACTCGCGGTCTAAATTCACCAGCGAGAGGGAAGGGTATAAAACAAATATTAGACAGTACCAGCTCGGAGAGCAGCCCGGAGATACAATTCTCATCAACTGACTCCGAGACTTAAGAGGAAATGGAGTCCGGGGCTCCAATAGCTTAGCTACTCAAACGAAGGCGTTCAGAGTTGCGTTCTAAAGATGCTCATGACCACCTAGCAGCCAACCCGCCCCACATGTATTATTGGCAACAGAGGTAGCACTTGTGCCTCCAGTTCCGGTAAATCATTCGAGGTCGATTAATAGATTAAAGGCCGAGGGTTTGTGGACAATACTCGAGGACAAGCGTTTGTGCATAGCTGGCGTAGTTGATAGATACCCTTATGTATGGGAGACACTGAGGTATCACAAATTCCAATAGTTCACTAAACTTCGGGGCCCATACGTTCCTACATGGGTTCGAGAATTCTATGAAAGGTATGCTAAATTGATCCCAAAAGGGAAAAAGAAGGCAAGTTCTATAGCCCCGGTGAAGTTTGTAGAGGTGTGGGGTAAGAGAGTTCAGTGCAATGAGACCGGCATCAACAATGAGTTGGACTGGAAGATGAAAAGTGGGCATTCTTTGGCTGACAAGATAAACACACATACCTTAGATTATAAGATGGAGTAGCTTTCCTCTTTGTTGTGTGATGCAACCCCCCCCATGGATTGAGGCAGGGGTAAAAAATGAGAAAAAATACCTCAACATCACAGCTCAATATTAGTTCGGGTTCGTTGGTAGTACATTGATGCCGTTCCGAAATCAAACTATCACTCGGCATCCGAAGGCTGCACTTCTAGGCTAGATAATTGACGGAGAGAAGCTGAATTTGGGAGTGATTATTACCCAGGAGATTTCTATGTGGTCAATGGAAGATAGAACCTCATTGCCATTTCCGATCTTGATCAGTGCCCTATATCGCCGAGCAAGTGTGCCTTTTGAGGCGAAGACAGATATTGAGGTCACTCTAACCTCGCCTTGTCATATTCATCGGATCGAAGCAGAGTACTTGAAGGACGAAGCGGAGAGAAAGAAGGGAACCCCCGGTGAATACTTCTCTTATTGTTGATGTGTACTCTATGTAGATCGGCCCTACATCTCCTCCTCCCACTGTCGAGACATCAGGTATACCTACACGCTCGACCTCTATTGCTCCTACTCAAGCCCATGTTCGTGTCTCCCGTCCTCCTTTGACTTAGACAATGCTTATTAAAATGGGAAAATTGGTCCATTCAGACGATGTGAGGGCTTCGAGGGTTGAGACATCTGTTCCTACTTTGATTGAGCGTGCCATTGCTGTTGCACTTTCTCCCATTCGGAAGGAGTTTTAGGAATAGCGCAAGTTGATCACTACCCATGGGCTGGCATTAGATGACCTCACCGCTCGAGTTCAAGTGTGTGAGTCGACAGACCATAGCCCCGTTGATATGACAGTCATGAAGGCTGATATTACTGGGTTGTGTCGGAATGTTTGATGAGCTGAAGTCCACTAATATATCGATGCTCTGGGTGGTGTAGATGTCCCGAATGATCCTCTGTTTACTATGGCCACAGCCAATGCTGCAGTTGATGAGGACAAAGATTCTAACACACCTGAAGACAAATGAAGAGGACCTCGCTGCTCGTGAGAGAGATGTATACGACGATTTGGAGGGTGACTTGGTATGGTTCGCCAAAGAGGCCTCACTTCGAGACACGTCCATGATAGGTTCTCGTAGGTTTAAGCCCACAACTGAGGATGCTGCACAACCTTCTGGAGTTGGAATAGAGCCGGGAACTGATGCCCAGGTAGACGCCACACTACCGAGTCGGAGCTCACCTCAGGCCTAGCATGGCACGGGGATCTTTACTCTCACTCCATTTTATTTCCTATTTATACTTTTAGTTTATTTTTGCATTGAGGACACTACATGTCTCTTTTTTGTGGGGTGAAGGCATCTTGCTGCCTAGTTTTTTTGATTTTATGTTTGTATTGAAATATTGTGTTTTTTTTTGTTTTTGAGATATTGTTATGTTTTCATTTGGAATGAATGTTTTGGTTTTGATCCTTTTAATTCTCTCTAGATTGTTTTTTGGTGAATGTTAGTGTGTGTATGATTGGCTACTGTTCTCTTGTACATTTGGGTGTCGGTTGTGATCAATATCGATGACTTGAATAGTTCTCTTGATGAACGATATGTTTGTGTGAGTTCAACGTGGAAATTTGAGTTGCATAAGTGTTGTGTGAACTTTTAGCATCTCATTGTTACTAGTTGAATGTGGAGGTGAGTCTTGCAATGACCATTACATGCAACCTTAACTCGTAGTGTTGTGATCCTAAACTTTGTTTGGATGCCATGTGTGGTGAGGTTTACTTGAAAAGTGTGCATGATGATACCTAAAACTTGCCCCGTTGGTCAAATTGACTAGCATTGGTGAAAGAAGGAAATTATTTTAGGCATGAATTTTTTAGAGTTAACCTAATTGCTATACCTTTGTATGACAACCTTGTGAATGTGTGAACCCAGCTTGGCACAATTTGAGCCTACCCTTTTCTTTGGATGAAACATGAACACAAATGTTTAGACCGGTTTTTGAAATTTCCATGTCCTTCTCACCTATAACCTTCGTGAAGCATTGGTTTGTTTGAATAGCCAACTTAGGCCAAGAGCCTAAGTTGGGGGTGTTGTAAGAGTGAAGAACAAAACCAAGAAAGAAGTTCATGAACTTTATCCATTGAAAGAAACTTGTGAAAAAGATGGAACCCCTCCATATATATATAAAAAAGAGAAGAAAAAACAAAGAAAGAAAAGAAATGAATAAATTGTATCCATTCTGCATTGTTATGGAAATAAATAGGGGTATACCAAAATTTTTGTGTGCTATGAATAGGCCAAGGATGAGTTATGAATATGAAAAGAGTGAAAGAAAAAGAAAAGAAATGAAATTTTAGCCATGTTTCATGAAGGTAGAGTCACTAAGCCAAAATGATCAAACCCTGACCCTGAGACCCATTACAAGCCTTGAAAGACCTTTTTGATCCGACATAAGCCTAGTGGTGTGCTGGTTTTAAAATATGGGCAAGCCTATGGGCAAAATCATACATGTTTTTCTCTTTGAGTGTGTGAGCGTTGATTTAGATTTATTTATTATAGTCTTTGATTGGCTTTGTTAGGGCATGTAATTATTCTTCAAGTGAGAACATTCGAATACTTTTGTTGGACATGAATTTGCATTTGAAGTGAACAATTGTTATCATGAACTCTAATTGATGATGATGAGTGAGAGTTTGAAACATTGAGTGCACATTTTAACATTGCATGTTTAAATTGAAGCTTGTGTGCAATCTCATATTGATTCTGAAGAAGCACTTCTTGTCGACATCCTTGTTGACCTGATTGATCTCATGTTTTACTTTAGGACAAGCATGAGTTTAAGTTGGGGGTGTTGATGAGTCAGGAGTTTTGACTCATTTATAGCTTCTTATTTAATTAAATAGTGTCCTCAATGCCTATTTCATTTTCATAACTGATGTTAAATTGTTTATGTGCAGCCATGGAGGCTTAAGAACAAAGCAAGGACATTACAGTGCGAAAAGAAGCAAAATTATTTGAAAAGCTAAAGAAAAAAGAGGCTGGAACTCGCAAAAGCAACTCGATGACTCGCGGAGTGAGCTTTTAGCTCGTCAAAAAGTCCAGCAAAGTTGGCTCATGAACTAAGGCAACTCGGCGAACAAAAGGGAAATTCGGTGACACGCCGATTGGAACGGCGAGCTCGACCCAGATCGCCTAAATAAGCAGAACAATTGGTGGCAGAAATCAAGTCCACAAAGGCGAGAAAAAGTACATCGGTGGATCGCCGAGTCATTCTAAGATCCCGACTAACTTCGCTGAGTCGTCCCGTGTACTGAAATACTAGGAAGTTTTTGGGAATGTATGAATTAATTTTTGAAGAGAGAGAAAGGCATCAGGCAGAACTAGACTGAAGGAGACATTCATACTTTTGATATTTTTGAGCTATTTTAGATTCTTGAAAGGATTTTGAGCTTAGATATTGGGTTTTGAAGGTTTAGTATTAATTTTTTGCATTTGAGTATTGGAGACTTTGTCATTTCGATGAAGAACCTTTTTGGTAACTATCTCTTGCTTTTTTCTATGATTTGCTAGAACCCTTGTCCTTAGGGGTGTGAATATGTAATCAAATAAATAAATTATCTTATAGGTATTTCTAGTTGCTAGATTTAATGTTGTTTTGAAATGGGTTCAGTTATTTATTCAAGTTTTCATTTATAAACTGAACTTGCAAATTCAGTTCTAGCTTTATATCACTATGTTTGCTTGTGAAAGATGTTTAGGGTGGAATTTATGATTGATAGTTGTATTGACTCTTGTCTTTAAAGCCTAGATTGATAAAGTAGGTTAAATTAAGGAATTAGGTTGTTTTGTATTGTTAAGCTTGTTGAGGTTCGAAAGAACTCGCTCGAAACATGACAGCAGATTGAAAAATGTTTGTTCTAGTTATAATCCATCCTACCCATTGAGATTGAACAACTTGAACCAATTATTAAGTATCCATTAAGTTAAATTAGTATTCGATTGCTCACACACTACTAAGGTCCCCTCTCTATTTGTTCAAACCCCGTGTTAATTGTTTTCGTTTACAATTTGTTACTAAACTCTCTTAATATTTATAATTAGAACTTGGTGATTTACATTATTTTGTGTTTCGTGTATTTATATTCTACAAAAGATTAGAACATACTCATACTGCGTATTTGAATTCTCTTTTGTATCACTCCTTGTGGGATTGACCCCAACTCATCATTGGGTTTATACTCCTTAGTGACCGCCTACACTTTAAATTGTAAGAGGTGTAGTCGAACATTATCAACGTTGAATAAGAGAGACGACCTTAATGAACATCACCCAAAATGATAGTTCGAAAAGAAAAGATTGAATGCCCGAAAGGCAAACAAAGGTGGTACACAGCGATTTACCGAACGTGAAAGGATGACTCAATTGAGTTTGCCAACTGAGGTTCAAATGACTGAAGTCTAGAGCAATAAAAGGCGAGTTGAGGAGCAAAAGGTAATTCACCAAACGAACTCGGCAAGCCTGACTTATGTCATTGATTTATTTGTGTGTTCGATTTTTGGGCCCAAATTTTAGAAAATTATAAGTAGCCCAAAGGAGAGAGAAATGGGAGAGTTAGACATCAGAGGATAAAAACACTGGTACCTTTGTAGAACACTTTTCTAGTTTATGGGGTTTCACAACTTTGTGTTTTATTTTTACAAATTAAAGTTGAATCAAAAGTGGGTTTGCTTGAAATTACTTAATTTCATGTTATTCATAGCAGCTTTCATGGAAGGTATAATCTCTTTACTTTTTGTGATGGGTGGCAAAAACCCCAAGATTTAGGGGTGCATTTATGAGGTTCAATATTCATTTAATGTAGTGGTTGTTGTGCTATTCTGTATTTTGCTATTGTTCACACATAAATATTTTCGAATTAGCATAGAGTTAATTTATGAGTTAAGGTTGCAGCTTAATTCCTACTTCTGATTTTCGGGAGATGCTCGAAAGAGATTAATTGGAGCAGGTAATTAGTTTGATACTAGAAATTTAGGTGTGATATCTGTAAATTGCTTGAAAATATAGGTTATGAGTTGGATCTATTTGGCCAGTTCTTGAAGGGAGGATAAAGTAAGGTATTGGGTTGTTTAGATTTGTATTTATATGAGACCGTATGGAGATTCTATGCATAAATTCTTTGAGATTAAACGATAATTAGAGTCATGAAGATGACCTAGACTATTCATGTTTGTTCTTCACAATAGAGCAGAACAACCACCCTTATGTGATACTGATTTCAAATCCCCGCACTCCAAGGTTTGTTGTTAACTATTGCATTCTTTGATAGTTTAGTTTAACTGGGATAATTGACAACCAAATCATTATATTAAATTGGTGGAACTATCCACCAACTTGTTCATACGATTGAAAATAACCGATCTTAAAATTCAAATATCTTGACATGATATATACACGATATACCATTCTCAGTGGTATTCGACCCCAACTCTTTGTTGGGTTTTTATTGACTACGAACAATGTCCCTTTTAATTGGTTATTAAGAGGACATTTGAGTGTTATCCAAAATGGCGCCGCATCCTGGAAATGGTTGTTGAGAATTCTAATTGAGAAATTAGAATTTAATTTTGTTTATTTGAAGTTGATTATTTTTGTTTGGTGTTGTTGTTGGCTGATTGGAAGGTCTACGCAATGAGTGAATATGGAAGTGAGAACCATAGTCACTTAAATCAAAACGACAACATGGGTGATTCGAATGATATGCACATATATGTTATTCAAACTAGGGGAACAATTAGGATACCCCTGCACTCAGGAGGGTTGTTTTCACATAACCAGAACGATGACACATTTGCCCAGATGAAAGGAAATTTTTTAGGCCTCACTCATAATGATCCCCACGAACACCTTAGAAATTTTATAGAGGTATGTGCATCCTTTGTGTTAAAGAATATCTCTCAAGAATCTGTAAGGTTGAGTTTATTCCCATTCCCTTTAACGGGAGAGGCTACAAGATGATTGGAAGACTTGCCAAATGATTCTATCACTTCATGGGAAGAGTTATCTGATGCCTTCTTGGAGAATTTCTTTCCACCGTCGAAGATGGTTAAACTTTGAACACAGATCCAAAATTTCAACCGAATTGGAGGGGAACCTTTACATTAGATGTGTCTGAGGTTCAAGAAGTTGTTTTGTAATGTCCAACGCACGGTGTTCCAGAAAATTTCCTGCTGCACTACTTCTATTGCAGCCTTGATTCTGTTAATAAAGGTGTGGATGATTAGTTATTTCAAGATGGAATAATGAGACAACCATATGAAGTTGCAGCTTTATTTCTAGATGATATGACTAAGGTTAAGCAAGCATGGCACACTAGAGAGGATCAAATGCCTACTCTATAAGTGAGTTTAAGTAGAGAGCAAGTCAAGAAGGACCATGAAAGAGATGAAACCATAGCAAAAATGATGACCTAGCTCAAATTGTTATCCATACATGTCATGGGAGGTGGACTAAAGTCGGTACATGTTGTTGGAACCTACAGTGGGTAGTGCTTGATTGATGCCAATTTTGAGGCATTATACACCGAAGTTAAATACTTAGGAACGAAAATGAGGGGTTCTCACACAAATTATCAAGATGGAAAGATGGGAACCAAGGTTCGAACAAGGATAGAGATGGCGGTTGGAAAGATTTGAGGGGTGGAAGTTTGAGAGATAGGGAGATGAAAAAAGATAGGTATGTGCCTCCCCATGATTGTCCACACCCAATAGAACCATCTAGGCCAGTGGAAGCCGGACTGAAGACATACTTGCAAGGATCTATAACAAGGTTGAAGGGTCCGATAAAGTGTTGCAGGACTTGAAAAAGGACTTCTCTAATTTATCCTAGATGGTGACTTCTCATTCAGTTTCTATCATGGAGTTGGAAACCCAATTGGGTCAAATATCCACTCATCTATATACAAGGTAAAAGGAAACTTTTCCTAGTGACACAATCGCGAACCCTAAGAATGTTTGTTGAGATTGAGTACTATGTCGTGCCACGACGTTAAATAAGGTTGTTCTTGTGAGGCAATCCTTGTCTTTACTTTTACATTTATTGATTTCTAATAACGTGCTTTGTAAGTGCAAGTTGCGAAGAGATAGAAAGGTTGAAATGGGAAGCATAGGCGATGCCAGGACCCACACGGCGATATGCCAAAATCATTGTGCAGACTCATTCTTATCTTCCTTTTGTGCTTGAATAGATAGAAAAGTGTATCTCAAAAATCCACAATCAAAACTCCTTAAGGCGATTCGTGCAGTACACTATGCAGACTCTATCGGGTCAGCCGAATCAACCTTTAGGTTTGATATTTGTCCAGATATGTTCGGCGATCTTAAGATAAAATTGGTGATTCACCGAACATCTTCGTCGACATTAGTCGTAATCGCCGAACATGCCTGATATAAAAAGGCCAAGGGCTTTTTCAAATTAAAATTTTTAACCCTTTGATATATTTAAGACTTGTGCTTTCATTTCTCTTGTTTTGCTTCTTTTGAGTGATTGTGAGTCCTTGGTGTGTGTTTCCAGTGTTTGAGGAGTGCAATTGCTAAGATTTCCTGTCATCCCAACCCTATTTTTTTTATTTTCTCGACTTTGGCTCCTAATGAGGTTGGTTTTTTAAATTTGTTTAGATTTTTCTAGCGTTATCTTGCATATTGAGTTTTTTATTGAAGCCAATAAGAGTTATTTGTGATAGCTTTTGTTGGGTAGCATCGTATTGTTCAGTTCAAATTGTACCCATGAGATAGTCGAATGTGTGTGCTTGTAAAATGCAAATCTTGTTTGTGTTGGTTGAAATTTTAAATTGAGCTAATAGATATGATGGGTCAGAGTCCAATTTGATTTGAGTGAAGTCTGATTAGCCCAGTGTTGACTCAATTTAATGATTTTGCTCAATGATAGACAGGGTGACTACTTTCTTAAGGGCAAATAGTCAATTAGTGCAATACTTATCCATATCTTGGGGAAGTCTTGTTACCCATGGGTAGATAAGCATATTGATGGATTGTAACGATTGGGGAAACTCATATTTGTTGTATATGTTTTGTTAGTTGTTAAACTTATGCACTAGGCTGAACACTTCCTGTTCGGTGGACTTGTCTTAGTTTGCCATGGAGGTTAGGCAAATTGTTGTGTAAACCCAGTTTGTAATTTCTAGCATATATATGACTTTGGGTATTATCCCATTTGGCGGGCTTTTCTTAGTCCGCCAAACCCATTAGGTGAATCACCGAGTGGGAGTGGATATCGCCCTTAATGCTTGTTTTATTTCTATTTTCACTATTATTTTGGGTGAGCTTGTCTTAACTCGCCGAAACCGACTCGGAGAATCACCGTGTTGGAATTGACTCCCCTTTTACGCCAGAATGATGAGATAATTGCTACTAACAAATTCAGCGAGCTTACCGGAGCTCGCTAACACTGCTAAGCGATTCCCCTTCTTGATATGCGAGCTTCAAGAATGTTTTTGAAGTTTTTTTCAATATCTGTTTGATTTCAACTAATCTTCGCAATTCCTATATTTGATTGTGTGTTTTGTTGTAAATGGCATGAACTAATGATAAGCAAGTTGTTACTTATGACACTTAGATAGTAAGAGATCCTCCTCCTCCAAAAAAAACAAAAGGGCATAGCAATTAATGAGACTTTGGAGGCCCCTAGTGCCCAACAAACAAATCCTCAAACCCCTTCTTGGGGGGGGGTAAAAGAGCGAGTAAATATATTGCCAATAGAAAATTGAACACTCACTCCTTTTATGCGTCGCCTCCACAAGATCCTAATCCTGCTTCCCGTGTTCTACCAATAATAGTTCAAAGGGCCTTATATAGGCTCAACACTGAAGTAAAATGAACTATCTTGGAGGAACGTCAACTGATGGAGTTAGGAGTCACTACGCAGCCATATTGTTATCGATAAAATTTCACAAGTTTGAGTAATTCACTAAAGGAAAATGACCTTATGTGCAGAAGTCGGTGCGAGAATTCTATTCGCCTATGCTAAGGCACTGCTAAAGAAGAGGAAATGAACCATTTTGAAAACTATTGAAGAAGTGGAAGAGAGGGGTAAAATTGTTCAGTATCATGCAGCGAAAATTAACATAGTGTTGCACACCCCATCTAGCCATGGTGATAAATACAAAACCCAGATGCATAAAAATATGGATGAAAAAAAGGTGTGGCTGGCACCTCTGATATCCAATGAGTCTTCGCCCTCCTTGATAGCTGAAGGGGCGAAGTAAGATAAGGAACTGAACATACGAGCACGGTACTGGTTCCTATTAAATAGCAGCAACATCATGCCATCCCAAAATGAATCAATATTACGGCATCCAAAGGCAGTGCTAGTGGGCATTATGTGAGAGAAGGAAAAGATCAATATCTGTGCCATCATCACGGAAGAGATTTTTCTATGAGCCCAGAAAGAGTAGACCTCTCTCCCTTTCCTGGTGCTTAT
Organism: Solanum appendiculatum; assembly: GCA_018342035.1. Classification (NCBI taxonomy): domain Eukaryota; kingdom Viridiplantae; phylum Streptophyta; class Magnoliopsida; order Solanales; family Solanaceae; genus Solanum; species Solanum appendiculatum. Next base: position 7,696 of record JAGDQO010002140.1, on the reverse strand, counting down.
TATGCTATTATGTGAGAGAGTGGGAGTTCCCTTTCGGGGGAAGACAGATGTGAGGGTCACACTGGCCGCTTCCAATGACATTAAAAGGATTGATGCTGAGTATTTATAGGGTGATGTGGCATGGAGAAACCCGCCACCACTAGACTCGATGCTCGTGGTTGATCCCACCAGATTAGCAGCTGAGGCCAGCACGCCTGCCCATTCCGTGGAGTAGGCAAGTATTTGTACACCTTCTTATGTACCTTTATCTACTGTTGCCTCTATTGCTTCTACACATGCTATTTATGCTGCTGTAAGACCTTCTCCTATCGGTCCTCCCCCTTTATCCAGGAAATGATTTTCAAGAAGGGTAGCCTTGCCTTTGTCGTTAGATGTTAGAGTTGCCCGGGTTAAGAAATACATGCCCAAGATCATTGAACGGGCCACTAAGAAGGCCTTAGCTCCATTTATTGAGAGAGTGGCTAAGTGTGAAGTGCTGGTCGAGAGCCATGGTGAGAGGTTGGAAGAGTTCACCACTAGTGTTGAGGCCTTAGAGAAGGCCGAGGGTAGCTCTGGTGCACTAGACACCCTGAGGGCCGAGCTTGCTACCTTGCTAGCGGAGGTTGTTCAGTTGCAGTCTACGGACATATCTGCATTTGGGGGTGATGTTCCCCATCAAGATGCGCCTTTCTCCATGTCTGAGATTCCTAGTATTACACCTCTTCCAAATGTGCAGTGCATGTTGATGATGAAGTTGATAATTAGAGGGCGAGGATAAGTTGGCCGAGGAGACTGACGAGAAATAGTTGAGGAGCGAGGATCATGGTATTGTGGAGATATTGACTGAGCTGTAGGAGACCTAGGAGATAATTCTTCAGGCGGGCCTCAAGACATCTCTTCGAGAGACTTTCAAGGTTGTTCCTAGTGGAGCGTGTCCAGATTCTACCATACCTCTGAGCGTTGAGACGGACATTGATGCCCTAAATAAGTCTTACCTACCATCTCCAGTGATCCTGTTGCCAGGCATTAATGCCCCTCTTAAGGTATCCGCAATTGAGACACCAGATGATAGTGCTTCGCAGGCATAGCCTGTCTGGGAGGCTCTTTTATCTCAGCCTCCCCTACTTTCGTTTTCATCGCATTGAGAACAGTGGATTTTATTGTTTTTGTGGGGTGAGGGCCTCTGTGCGAATATTCCTCTTTTTGATTTTATTTTCTAATTTTTAGTTTTGGACGATTGTATTACTTTAATTTATTTATGTTAAAGTGCTATTTTGATTTAATTGTGTCTCTTGTTTCTATTTCATTCACGTATGTTTTATTTTGCAACCCTCCCATGAGTTTTTAAAATCATCAAATGTTTGAAGTTTACATTGATAATGATTTGAGAATTATTTGTGTTCGATATCGATGTCTTTAATAGTACTCATGATTAGTATGATGTAAAGTATTGGTGTTTTAAGAATGAAATCGATGTGGTTGCACTTTTGAGCAACCTCCTTGAATCTTTTATTGACTAGCGACGTTATGATGTGAGCCTTGCTATGAAAATCACTGTATGCTTTTGATATTTTTGTGATGTGCTAAATGAGTGTATTTGGAAGTGCAAGGTGTGGTGATGTCTTACTTGAAAGCATTTAGGTGGACTCCTAGAATTTGCCTTGTTAGTTCAATTCTTTGAATTTTGGTGAATGTGAGAAATGATCTTGGTAAATAATTCAAAAAGAGAGCCCAAATTGTCTTTAATCTTTTGTGACTACCATGTGAGTGTGTGCATCCATCTTAGTACTATTTGAGCCTAACATAATCTTTGGAAAACAAATTGTCCCTACCTTCTCACCAAAAATCCTTTCCGAAGCATCGTTATGTTTGGATAGACAACTTAGGCCAAAAAGCCTAAGTTAGGAGTGTGGAATGGAAGGAAGAATAATAACCAAGTGAAGGGAAAAGAAAGAAGAAATGAGACTCAAATTTGTAGTTTGTTCCAAAATGAAGGAACCCTTCCTTATACAAAAACCGAATAAGGAGAAAGGGTCATTGTGATGAAAATGCTCTTGAAAAATGGAAATGATAAAGAGAAGTGAATGAAATAATGGAGATTGAAAATAAATTGAGTAAAAAGTTAAACTTTGAGTTCTCAAATGAAAAGTAATGAATAGAACTTGAGAAGAGGCAACACTTTGAGATGGTGAAGTCACCAAGCCAAATTTACCATACCTTAACCCTCACCACCATTACAAGCCTAAAAGACACTTGAGATCTTGCATGAACTAGTTTATGTGATGATTGGAAAATATAGGCAAATCTATGGGACAAAGCTTGCATGTGTTTCTCTTTTGAGAGAGTGAGAGTTGCATTGATTCCTTATATTCTTGTTGATTTGCTTTTTGAGATCATGAAAACGTTCTTGATGTGAGGGCACTTGAATACATTTATTAAAACACGTTCTTGCATTAGAAAAGAAGCTAACGTGAGAAACTTTTTGATCATGATTGAGTATAACATGCTATTGATAGTAGCTTTTCTATAATATTTGCATGCTACCTCAATTGAGTACTGTTGTAGAAACCCTTATTGGGAGTGTTGAAAAGTGGTAGATTTGCACTCATTTAATGTCCATTTAGCTCAATAATTAGTGTCCTCAATGCTTAATTATTTCATATTATGATAAAATATTGATGATTTGCAATTATGAAGGTAATTGAACAAGGCAAGGATAGATGTTTGAAAAAATAGCCAAAAATTAGAAAAGCAGTGTAAACTATACATTTTTGATCGCCTAACAAGAAGCGCGGGTCGCAAAATGAGCACGACCTCGCCCAAAAGGATAGTGCATAGCACAAGTGTTACAAAATAAGGTCTGCAAGCTCTAGTAGATAAGGCAAAACTCCGAATGAGAAAGGCGGCGGCCGGGATGAACATTTCCCAAATGAAAGTGTAAAAAGAAAAGATTGAATGCCCGCAAGGCGAACAAAGGTGGTACTCGGTGATTTACCGAACGTGAAAGGATGACTCAATTGAGTTCGCCAACTGAGGTTCAAACACTTGAAGTATAGAGCATTAAAAGGCTAGCTGAGGAGCTAAAGGCGATTTACCGAACGAGCTTGGCGAGCCTGACTAAAGTCACTGATTTAGTTGTGTGTTGGATTTTGGACCCAACTTTTGAAAAATTATAAATAGCCAAAAGAGACAGGAATGGGTGAGTTAGACATGAGAGGAGAAAAACACTTTTATCTTTGAAGAACACTTTTCTAGCTTTTGGGGTTTCACAACTTTGTCCTTGATTTTGACAAATTGAAGTTTAATCCAAAGTGGGTTTGCTTGTAATTTCTCAATTTCATCATTCACATGGTTTTTTTCATGGAAGGTATAATCTCTTTACTGTTTGTTATGGTTGGCTAAAACCTCAAGATCTAGGGATGCATTTATGGGGTTGGATGTTGATTTAATGTAATGGGTATTGTGCTATGCTCTGTTTTACCGTTGTTCATACATGAATTCTGACAAATTAACATGTGGTTAATTTATAGGTTAAGGTTGCAAATTTAATTCCCATTTCTAATCTCTAGTTGATGCTCGAAAGAGATTAATTGGAGTGAGTAATTAGTGCGTTACTAGAAATTTAGGTTTCATATCTGTAACTTTCTTGAAAATAGAGGTTCTGGGTCAGATCTATTTGCCCGTTTCTTGAAAGGGAGAATAGAGTAAGTTATTGGGTTGTTTAGATATGCATTTATATGAGATTGTAAGGGATTCTATGCCTAGATTCGTTGAGTTCAAAAATGATTAGCATTAATGAGGATGACCTAGCCTATTAATGTTTGTTCATCACAATAGAGCAGCACATCTGCCCATTTATGATGCCGATTTCCAATCCCCGCACCCTTAAATAGCTTATTAACTCTTTAATTCTTTTATACTTTAGTTTAAGTGTGATATTTGACAACCAAAGTTTTATATTAAATTGGTGGAACTATCCACCCACTTGTTCTTACTATTGCAAATGAGCTATCTTAAATTCAAATTTATTGATAGAAATTTTCCATGATATACCATTCTGTGTGGGATTCAACCCCGACTCTTCGTTGTGTTTTCATTGACTACAACCGATTTCCCTTTTAATTGGTTTTAAGGAGGACATTTGAGCGTTATCAAAAATGACGCCGCTGCCGGGGAATGGTTGTTGAGAATTCAAATTAATAAATTAGATTTTAATTTTGTTTATTTGTAGTAGATTATATTTGTTTGGTGTTGTTGTTAGCTGATTTGTAGATTTACGTATTGAGTAACCATTGAAGTGACAACGATAGTCACTTTGGTCAAAACAAAAACAAGGGTGGTTTGAATGATAGGCAAATGAATGTTGTTCAAACCAGGGGAGCAATCCGGATACCCCCGCACTAGGGACGGCTGTGCTTCACATAACTGGCATAATGATACAATTGCTCCCAATGAAAGAAAATTTTAGGGGCCTAGCTCATGAAGATACCCATGACCACTTTAGGAAGTTCTAAGAGGTATGTGCACTCTTTATGTTCAAGAATATCTCTCAATAGTCCATAAGGTTGAGGTTATTCCCGTTCTCTTTAACGGGAAAGGCTACAAAATAGTTGGCAGACTTGCCAAATAATTCTATCACTTCGTGGGAAGAGCTAATTGATGCCTTCTTGGAGAAGTTCTTTCAACCCTCGAAGATAGATAAACATCGAACCAAGATTCAAAATTTCGAGCATATTGGAGGAGAACCACTACATGAGACGTATTTGATGTTGAACAATCTGCTTTTGCAATGCCCAATGCACGACGTTAAAGAAAATTTGTTGCTACAATACTTCTATTGCAGCCTTGATTCAATCAATAAAGGTGTGGTTGATCAGTTAGTCCAAGGTGAATTAATGACACAACCATATGAAGTGGCTGCTTTGTTTCTAGATGATATGACTAAGGCTAACCGAGCATGGCACACTAGAGAGGATGAAGTGCCTATACATGTCCGTTTAAGAAAAAGAGCAAGTCTAGAAGGACAATGAAAAAGATGAAAACATAGCAAAAATGATGACCCAACTCGAATTGTTGTCCAAACATGTCATGACAGGTGGACTCAAGTCGGTACATGCGGTTGGAAGCTACAGTGTGCAATGCCTGGATCATGCCAAATTTGAGGCATTATACAATGAGGATGTTCAATACTTAGGAAATCAAATAGGGGGTTCTCACACAATTTATTAACGACAAGGTGGGAACCAAGGTTGTGACAAGGATATTGATGGTGGTTGGAAAGAATGAAGGGGTGAAAGTTTGAGGGATAAGGAGATGGAAAAAGATAGGTGTGTGCCTCCCTATGATTGCCCATGCCCAAAAGAACCAGGTCGGCCATAAGGAAGCTGAACTGAAGACATACCTGCAAGGATCTACAACAAGGTTGAAGGGTCTGATAAAGTGTTCAAGGACTTGAAAGATGACTTCTCTACTTAATCCTAGACAGTTACTTCTCACTCAGTTTCTATCAAAAAGTGAGAGACCCAATTGGGCCAAATTGCCACTCTTCTCAATCTAAGGCAGGGTGCTTTTCCTAGTAACACCATCCCGAACCCCAAGATTCATTGTTGAGATTGAGCACTATGTCGTTTCATTACATTAAATAAGGCACTTCTTGGGAGGAAACCTAAGTCTTTACTTTTTATTTTATTACTTTTGAATAACATGCATTGTGAGTGTAGGTTTCGAAAAAATTGAAAGGTTGAAAAAGAGTTCATAGGCGATGCCATGTGTCACGACCCAAGCCTAGGGCCTAGATGTGACCGGCGAATGGGGAACCCGAAGGAACCCCAAACAAGCCTCATAGCGTATCATTACACATCCTTGGTCGCGGAAGCAATTAAATGACCATAAGCGATAAGCATAATCAAGGGGGAAATCGGGACTAAGGGAGCAAGAAAAAAAAGAAATGATACATAAATACCATAGATGAGTCAAGCTCAAGCATAATACACAACTTGTCCAACACCACCTCTAAACATGAGTACTTAGCGGGGGCCAAGACAAACTACCGGGCTCACCCTCATAGTCAAAACATAACTAGAAAGGAAAAGTTTTATACATAGCAAAAGATCATGAGCAACGTCCCCGAAATGGAGGACTCACCAATAACCACTATAGAAAATCGTACTAGCCACGCGGAGGAGGATGGTCAAGCGGTGCTCCGGTCCCTACATGTTGACATCATGTAGGCATAGAGTATGCGTTAGTACATTTGAATGTACTAAGTATATGGGATGCAATGCAATGCTACATTAGATGGACATCATACGAAAAATGCGTAATCATACCCGATAAATAGCATATTAATGAAATGATATGTATAATGATGCTTACATAAAAATCATATTTAGTGGGACGTAGTACATGTGTGGCGAGTGACCATCAATATAGTATTTCCAAGGCCTACCACCCCCTTGGAGAGGCGAAAGAGGTACAAACCCCTCAATATGGTTACACGGGCCTACCACCCCCCGAGCTAGGGACCAAGGTACAAACCCCTCGATACGGTTATACGGGCCTACTACCCCCCGTACTAGGCAACCAAGGTACCAACCCCTCGATACGGTTATACGGGCCTACTACCCCCCGTACTAGGCTTGGTCGACTCACAACACTTATATAGAGAAAATCATATACATGTGTCCATTTCATCATCATTTCAGTAATTACATAACCATCCGACTCATAGGACGTACCTTGGACCTTCCCTTTCCTAAGAATTCTATAAATGGGCATTTTATCAAACACAAGGTGGGCAATTGTTCATGTAAATGAAATCATGTATTTCAAGAATACTAAGTCCAACCAATTCCAAAATCCATATAAATCAGCCCACCAACAACATACATATATATATCAACCTTCATAATTTGATCATGGAAGCATGTAAACCATAAACATCACATAATAATTCCATTTCATGATAATATGCAAAATGGACCATAATAGGGTGTGTAATAGTAATTCCATAATTCAAGAGTTCATAAATAATCATAAGGACCCATAAACTTGAAGTAGAAATAGAGGATAAATGGTTGGACTTGTGGAAAGGAAGGTTTCCACAATCAAACCCACATACCTCAACTTTGGAGAATCCTTGATGAAGATTGGAATGGAGAATCGAAGCTTGAGTTTGAGTCTTGAATCCGGAATTAGAGCTTGAGATGTTTGAATTTGGTTGAAGATCTTGGTGGAATTTTTGGAGAGGGCTTAGAGAGTGTTTTTGGAGTTAAGAAAAATGACTAAGTATGGGACATATCCCCTTTTTATAAAAAAAGTCTCCAACCCGCCTAAAAAAAATAGCTCACTGGAAATTGCAAATCTGCACAGACAGGTTTTACGAAAATGGTCATAACTCCCTCATCCTAACTCGGACTAAGGTGAAACAAAGTGCGTTGGAAAGCTAACTCAAAGAGCTTTAATTTGATAGGTTGCAGCCCTTCCAGTTCCTTGTGTGCTAAGAGATATGCCCCTTTAAAGTTGACCCTCAAAATCGCAATTTTTGCGATTTTCGAATTTTGATACGGTTGCTCTAAAATTCGGGGTAGACCCATTTCCCACTCAATTTGACCCCACGAATAAGAATATGAAGTCGAATTTCCGAAATCATGCACGGATTTTGAGATATATGGAAATTACAATTATAGGTGTTTCCGAAGCACATTTTCGGGCATTT